>JASPKZ010007681.1:642500-975000 GCA_030220185.1 Diploptera punctata | reverse complement strand
ACACCACGTTCACTCGACCTCACTATTCTGATTTTTTTTCTGGTGATACTTGAAGTCGTTGGTCTACGAAACCCCAGTAGACATTGACGAAGAACTGTTTGTGGGGTCCTAGCTACCAGTCTCGTTGTACAACATACTTCAGGAATATATGAAAGAATTCGTCGAAATTTTCTGTGCTGGTATCATGTCTGCATTGAGACTTGTGGTCGCAACTTCGAACAATTGCTTTGGTCTGTAAGGTATTGCTATTTTTTCTTATGTTGCGATATTGCCTTACTATGGAATGTACTTTTCTTTAATAAAACGTGAACTATGCTTTTCCTGCCATATGTTCCTTATATCAAATTGTTCAATTTGATGTCCTCTATCTTATATTGATATCCAATATTGACCAAAAGATGGAATACACTATGGATATCACATAACTTCAGTATTAGAGATTTCTTCTCATTCTCGACCTGGCATTACGCCATTATTACTTTTTTTTTTTGAGACTGGAAAATTTGAAATTAAAGCTTGTATGAAGTCGGAACGGACAATTGCCTAATCCCTGGAGTGATGATGATATAGAAGATCACTGTATTTTTAATTTCGTATTGTGTACTGTATGCGGAGTTTCTTCATAATAATATGTCAGTAACATAAGCTGTCGATGAAATATTATTATTAAGTATAGGGTCAGATATTGCCATGACTTTAAGAAATGCACAGTCACTTCACTTATGAAGGCCAACTTAGCGTGAAAGTTACTGCAGTCAAATGTGTATCTAATTATTGACAAGATTCTATCTCAACAAGCTAATATTATATTGAATTTAAGTTACCGCATGCAATACATCAAACATTATTTCACAATCTATACTTTCCTATATATCTAGAAATTTTGCAACGAATAACAAAGTCTTTCAAATCTGCGGCGTATACCGTCTGAGTGAAATCATCACCAATGTTTTACATTTTATTATTTCCTCAGTTTATCCTCTGCATTTTTAAGGAAATTTCTAAATGCCCCATGCATCAGGGATGATCTGTTAGGAGAGGGTTTTAAACTACAGGTCACATACATACTTTTCGACTATGCAATGACTAGGAGGTGATCCTGGCTTGGGTGTTCATCAATATCACGAGACAACATAACAGTTAAGACAAGACACACAATTCACCAAAACATACATTCTAAACAAGGTGAATATGATATTAATGATTATAATAGCCAGATAATGTTCGAGGACTATTTGGTCCTTTCCTGAAATTTATCTTACAGGTAGAAAAAACCCGGAAAAACTTCACCCAGGTAGCTTGTCTCGACTGGAGTAAAAACCAATATATTTGCGGCCGAAGTAACGTTGTCACCCAAAGTACATAACGGTGGACTAGCTCTTTAAATTATTTTTTTATAAATTCATTTTTTTTATTCATAGGCCTACTTAAATCTTTTCATGTAGAAAAGGTCTTAGTTCACCTTGTTTTTCTTAGAAATTGAAAGTTGTTAGTTATTCTGCGTTTCTACAAGCACGATTCAGTATATATAAATAAAGTACTTCAGACCCGTCTTTTTGTTTTGAGTATAAGATATATATATGAATACTCCAAGAAAAATATTACTTTAGGAATGTAGTAGCCCTGCACGCTAAAAATGAACTTAGGCTCTTTCTGCAAGATGCGATTACACATACAGACGTACTTCAACATGTGACGTCATATCTTCAGGCGTTTCCAATATTTTTATGTGTTTCAATTATTGTTTTTTTGTAGAAGTTTAACGATTTACTTTTGAATGAATCATGAAATGTGTTTATAATGACTATTTAACTCATGCTCCAAATGGAAGCTAATGACCAATCACATTTCAATGATTTTTATTTACAAACCAATCACAGTCGTGTTTTGCCTAAAATTTACCAACTAAAGTTTATCATAATAAAGAAAGCACTTCCATTTTAACATTCTGAATAGTTCATAGCACTATTCCGCAGTGACTGACACTGTAAGAAATACGGCTACCAGACTGTATACATAGCTTAAAAAGTAAAGTGATCCCACAACAGACCCGGAGGCCCTTGGGGTAGTAGGAGGTTAAGGCTCCCACTTTTTCTAGACTATCGGCACTTTATGTCAGCCGGGTTGTCAGCCCTGCGTGACGGCCGCCTTTACCCCCAGAACAAGCGTCTGGTACTCATTTCCGTTAGAGGCTGAGTCGACCCCAGGGCCATAGTGCCGCCAGAGGGTTTGGGTCAGTTTAAAAATCCTGACCCCAACGGGACTTGAACCCTCGACCCTCCGGCTTGTAGCTCAGTGCCTTAACCACTACGCTACGGCGTGCCCCCCATACATAGCTTAAGCGGGAGTTAATATAAAAACATTTGTAGCAGTTGATACCACCAAAAAAAGAAACCACTGTTTGCATTTTCTTAAATGTATTTTTTCCCAGGTAATAACATTCCAGAAAAATATAATGGTCGTATTAGATCATAGGGCCAGAAATGAATTAATATACAGTTTGATGCGTTTCATTTTTTCTCCACTAGAGTGCATTCTTTCAATATTGCGTTGCTTTGGCAATAAATAATATGATCTGGTTGCAGTGATGAACAAAAGAAGCAAATGAAGCGTACCAATCGTTTCCCAATTGTTTTCAAACAACACCATTTACATTAAATATATAAATATTTAAAAATAACTATATCTAAATAATGATTTGTGAGTAAACAGCTTAATTTTAGTCGTTAAATAGTCCTAACAAATGCCACTCTTGATTTCCAAATTCTCTAGATGAATTCACTCCTCACTTCGTGAGTATTATTGTTTCAACCACTGTTCTCAGTCCAAATATGTCTCTTAATTTTATTATATCCCTGAATACAATTACATATTTAGGAACATGTTTGACAAGTAATAATGTTATTTAACATTTTCCAATACTGTTATTTTAACACAGTTCCAATAATGGATCATATTATAATATTGTGAAAAGAAAAATTAATGTCTGAATCAGGAATCGAACCGTGGACCTCTAGTTCTCCAGACTAGTGTGCAGCCCACTACAACCACCATTCTAGACCTGGCATAAACATTAACAATTCTTTCCACATATACAAATCTATAATTCTCGTTTCGTCCGCTGCCAGGTAGGTGTCACAACCATCACCAAGTAGTATCTATATTTGAGAATTTTACACCACCACTTTTATAAGCAGTAAACGATGTTATTTAACATTTTCCAATACTGTTATTTTAACACATTTCCAATAATGGATCATATTCTAATATTATAATGATATTGTGAAAAGATAAATTAATGTCTGAACCAGGAATCGAACCGTGGACCTCTAGTTCTCCAGACTAGTGTGCAGCCCACTACACCATTCTAGACCTGGCATAAACATTAACAATTCTTTCCACATATACAAATCTATAATTCTCGTTTCGTCCGCTGCCAGGTAGGTGTCAAAACCATCGCCAACGTTTAGAAGTATCTATATTTGAGAATTTTACACCACCACTTTTATAAGCAGTAAACGATGTTATTTAACATTTTCCAATACTGTTATTTTAACACATTTCCAATAATGGATCATATTCTAATATTATAATGATACTGTGAAAAGATAAATTAATGTCTGAACCAGGAATCGAACCGTGGACCTCTAGTTCTCCAAACAAGTGTGCAGCCCACTACACCATTCTGTGTAGTGTCGGTGTAATAATAATAATAATAATAATAATAATAATAATAATAATAATAATAATAATAATAATAATAATAATAATAATAGCTTTATTTTAGCTTTATTTATATTATGTAGTGGGCTGCACACTAGCGTGGAGAACTAGAGGTCCACGGTTCGATTCCTGGTTCAGACATTCATTTTTCTTTTCACAATATCATTATAATAATAAGTAATAATGTATACTGAAGTAGAAACTAGGATTTGTGCAGCAAATAAACCGTATTTCCCTCTCTTATCCTTATTGAGAAGCCAGTTGGTGCATAGAAGTACAGAATTAAAAATGTAAAATTAATGTAAGACTCATAGTAACCCATGGAGCACAAACATATGGGTCCTATTAATAGACGGCAGCCTTTTTTATTAACACAAAAATCAAGGAAGATATTGAGATCAGTCAAAGTCAATAATGAACTGAGAATAAGGTCTAACAATGAACTCAAGCAGCTGCATATGGATCTGGATATGGTAGAAATTACAAAGATTATGAGGTTGAAGTGGATAGGGGATGTCAATAGAATGAAAGAAACGGGAGAAATCCTTATCAAGTTTTTATTAATCAACTACAGGGAAAAAGACAATGAGGGAAACCTAAATCCAGATTGGAGTATAATGATATTAGGATGTGTAAAATCCCAAGATGGAGTGTAATATTTAAGGATGGAGACGACTGGAAGAAATCAGTGGAGGAGGCGAAGGTCACCATTGGACTTGAGTTCAGTTTAAGAAAAGGAGGAAGAATATGCTATCTTTCGGGAGGGGATAAAACTTTGGGCGTGAAATAATCGATCTTGTTTAAAGGTCTCTTTTTATCAGATTTGAGGTTTTATTACATACATATATCAACGTCACGGGCCCCACGGCTTTAATTCCCTTTCAAAGGTACCTTAGGCCTATACACTAGATTTACGCTTTGAAAATTTTATCGATCACGGGTAGGTTGAAGACCATTAGATAACATTAGTAACCGCTAGTGCACCGAGATTGACTAAAGTTATATTATTATTATTATTATTATTATTATTATTATTATTATTATTATTATTAAATCGGCCGCAGTGGAATAGTGGTTATGCTCCTTGCTTCTGGTCCCGAGGGTCGCGAGTTCAAACCCGGCCGGGGTCGATGGATTTTTTTAGGACGGAAAAATCCAAGGAGCAAGTCCTCCGGACTTTAAGCCGTGGGTCCCGAGTCTGAAGATTTTCAGGCTCGTAAAAAATCCCTATGCCTGAATAAAAAGGCCTCTAAGCAACATTTACTGAATTTTCCCGTCCTAGTACTACTTTGGTTTCCTAGATGTCAGTGTGAGGCGGAACGCTGACCACGGGCCACTCAAAATTACATCTACACGAAAAAAAGTGTAACTAAATTAATATGGTTCAAATTCTTCCCTGTAGGGGGAGAGCGCCTAAATCTCTGTAAAGGGAAAACATGGGCTTACAATTACAATACAATTATTATTATGTATTATTATTATTATTATCATCATCATCATCATCATCCGCGCCATAAGACGATCGATTTAAGTCATCGTTCTTTGATCCAGAGTTGGACGGGACTTGACTTGGTTCGAGTCATCATGGGAAAATAATTTATTGACGAATTACAGCCAGTATTTGACCGATGTCACCCAGCATTTCAACGAATGCCATCTCATAGAATCCCAAAAGCCATGCTTTGATAGTGCCCCCAAGGCTAAAGTTCGCTAGGACGTCCAAAAAAGCGCTGGATGGAAAATTCCTCTTTGAGACCTAACAGGCCACATGGCCTAATACTTGCATGGATGATGATGATGATAATAATAATAATAATAATAATAATAATAATAATAATAATAATTATTATTATTATTATTCGCGCCGTAGCAGATCGGTTTAAGTCATCATCCCTTGTTGCCGAACTATGGGACTTTACTTGGTTCGAGTCATCATGGGAAAATCATTTTTTGACGAATTTAAGCCATTTTTGGACGGATGTCACCCAGCATTGTGAGGAATTTGGGTAGCTACAATAAATAACGGCTCCAAAGTGAGAAAACCAACTATAATAGCTGGGGACGTGATATGCTGACCACATATCACTTCTATACTGGCTGTGATTAACATATGTCGACGTGAGTCCAGCTGCCGGCTGATAAGCCAACAGTTTTCTAGGCGTGTCGCCTTATGGAATTTATTATTATTATTATTATTATTATTATTATTATTATTATTATTATTATTATTATTATTATTAGGTGGCTCCGTGACGCAAGCGGTTAGACGCTCGCCTCTCACCGCTGGAGTACCGAGATCGAGTCTCGGTCACTCCATGTGGGTTTCGTGGTGAACGAAACGGAGCTTGGGCAGATTTTTCTCGGGGTTTCTACCGTTTTCCCCTGCCGCAATTTCTTCCACCATTTCTCCATATTCATCTCATCCATTTCGTTTTATTTCATTCATCTGCCCCTGTGATGGTGCGTCAGGCCTGGTCATTCACAGACCTCTATATAAGAGGCTTCATCTCATCTCAACCCTCGACCCGACCTTGAGTTGGACACAAGTTGAGGATATTCATTTATTTTATTATTATTATTATTATTATCATTATTATTATTATTGTTATTATTATTATTATTATTATTATTATTATTATTATTATTATTATTATTATTATTATTATTATTATTATTGTTACTCATAAGATTGTATTGTGTTTCAAGCAATCTTGACCAAACTTTGATATTTTGCTTAAGGAAGTACATTAAACTAATGTGGCGGATAATTTGAAATGTCACCATGCTATTACTGTTGATATATTCCGGCTATTTATGTTACCAATTACAATACTTCTGACATATTAAGTAGACAACAGATAGTGTTCTTAAGAGAAAGTTGCATGTTCTTCAATTTATGACGCAACACATTCGCATCACTAGGTAGATAGGAACAACTTTATTTAACGACACTTTTGAAGAGCTAAGATAATTGGCGTCGCAATATAAAATCCGGGCGTGTAAGGTCTGACAAATTGTAGTCAGAGATCTCTTATTTCAGGCTTGAGGTTCTTCTACGTGCCATAAATCTACGACACAGAAGCTATGGTTTTATTTACATTCCGAAGGAAGCTATTCAGGAATTTTTATCTCTTAAAAATCTATCGATTCCGGCCGGGTTCAAACCCGCTAACTTCGAAATTAAAGGAGAGCATGTAACCACTAGTCAACGGGACAGATCCGAATTTATTACACGAGCTTATAAACCTCTTGCACAAAAATTAATCCTAGGTTTAATATTAGGTATTTTCATTTTAAGAGTTACAGTAATTTTGTAACGCTTTACTAATAATAATAATAATAATAATAATAATAATAATAATAATAATAATAATAATAATAATAATAATAATAATAATAATAATAATAATAATAATAATAATAATAATAATAATAATAATAATATATTTATAAACAGATTTACAATGTAGTAAAACATCTTACTGTGCTCACAGCTTTTTAAATTTCTCCATTCTTCTCTATCTTCCCATTTGAATACTTGTAGACCTATCTCCCTCATATCTCTTCATAATATATAGGCCTACCTCTCTTTCCTTTCCCAGGCGGAATCCATTTCGAAGCTTGTCTGGACGATCTTGTCTCTGGTATTCTACGTACATTTTAGATATCTTTATCTCACAAAATGTAATATTGAATTTTGGACTTTCATTTGTTGATTAAGAATAATAGTTTATTGTAATAATAATAAAACAACAAACATTTAAAATGGTATGGTCATTAAAAAAAATACAGAAGCCAGATTCTCAACAAGAATATTTGAATGGATGCCACTTGGTAGAAGAAGAAGAGGACGGCAAAAAAAAAAAAAAAAGTGAATTGATGGTATTTAAGCAGCATGTGGGAAAAGGATTATACGATAGAGATTGGAATGACAGAGACATATGGAGGAGTATAACAGTAGATTATTTGAGCGCAGGAAAATGTTGTGAAACATTGTGAAACCTGCTTAATAAATATAATAATAATAGATCATCGGTTGACATCGGTCTTTGACATCGTCCGATTCCTAATAGCCGGTCCATCCAATGTAATAATAATAATAATAATAATAATAATAATAATAATGATAATAATAAAAACGGTCGTACTAATAGTAAAATCGACCTCGGTGGGTTAGAGGTTGAGTTCCTTTCCTCTGGTCCCGAGGATCGCGGGTTCAAACTAGCTGGGTTAATAGATTTTTTTTAAGATGGAAAAATCCAAGAGACAAGTTGTCTGGGAGGGGCTTGAAGCCGTGCCTCCCGAGTCTAAAGGTGTTCGAATTCATATAAGAACATCAAGCCTAAATTTGTGACCAAAATTTAATCGGTCTTTCTCATCCAATATACAATAAAATTATTAACTTACATGCGATGTACAGATTATAATAAATTTAAAAAAGTAAACATTAAAATAGCTATGTAGATTCATATACATGGATTTTATACGCCAAACTTAATAACAATAATAATAATAATAATAATAATAATAATAATAATAATAATAATAATAATAATAATAATAATAATAATAATAATATAAATTTCATGGGAAACATCAATATTACTACATGTATGTGCATTATGGAGAAGTATTGAGATGAACTTGATAGGCCTATTAGTCTATGCACATTTAATGACGTAATGCTTTCTCCACTTAAAAATCTAGTATGTTGCAAAAGCATCAAGTAAGTCTTCCTCAAGTCATTATCAAGAGTCACCAACACATTTTATGTATGCGATAAGTGAAAGTCGTGACTCCAACAGATGAGCGATTTTCATGTAACTTAATCCAAGTGATAATGATATCTTGCTCAAGTCATTACAACAACAGCTTCATTTTATGACTGCTTCTCATTCTGTTCATTTAACAAGATAATATTAATAATAATAATAATAATAATAATAATAATAATAATAATAATAATAATAATAATAATAGTAGTAGTAGTAATAATAATAATAATAATAATAATAATAATAATAATGATAATAATAATAACCCCACCATTGCCAGTGCTGAGTCCCGACGAAAAATGAAGAGGGGAGGGAGTAATACCTCGTTAAAAAACCTAGGTTCAGCTGACCCGGCTGATAGTAGGCCTACCTTGTGAGAGTCCCTATCCCGGGTTACGGTGAAGACCCGAACGGCGGAAGTAGGATACCTACGGTATGGTGCAGACGGCAGGTGATTAAATAAAGGGTTGATCAGTCTCTTAGCTGCAGTGAAAGCAACTGATCTATGATGGACTCCAGAAAAAGTCTCTGGTGCTAGGTTGGGGGTTTGATGCTATTTGGGCCAGCTCCTCATACATTGTAAAAAGAACGTAATGCTAAAAATCAAAATATATAGCCTCGGAAATGAACCGGGAAGTGTGGAAGAAAAAATAATTGTGTATTTTGAAAATAAAATAATAATAATAATAATAGTAATAATAATAATAAAAATAATAATAATAATAATGATAATAATAACAATAATAATAATAATAATAATAATAATAATAATAATAATAATAATAATACATCTCTTTTTAGCTTAGTTTAACATCTACCTTGTAGGCAAATTTACGTGCCCTACGCCACAAGGGCCTTAATTTCACACGAGCTGTCGGGAGAGGATTTGGTACTCTGGATCACATTCTTAATTTTTGACCACGAGGATATGGACGGCCTTCCTGAATAAGTCATTAGCTAATGCCAGGGCTACTCCTTGAAAAAAACAAATATTTAAGTCAAGACTCACTTATTCATCCATTCATACTAAACAAGGTGCGATGGATGATTGTAATGGCTAGATGATGTTGGGGACCATTTTCGCCTTAAAATTTCCGGATATTTGTCTTTCAAGTGAGAAAAAACCCGACCGAGAAACGAACCTGGGTTCGCTGCTTAACAAACAACAACGTTACCGCGAGGACATAATGCTGGAATGTTAATAATAATAATAATAATAATAATAATAATAATAATAATAATAATAATAATAATAATAATAATAATAATAATAATAATAATAATAATAACAATAATAATAATAATAATAATAATAATAATAATAATAATAATAATAATAATAATAATAATAATAATTGACTCCAATAATAATTAAAATAATAGTAATAATCCATCCATCCATAGTAATTCTGCCCGAAGGCAGGTCTTTCACTGCAATCATAGCATTTTCATGCTATGCTTTGCGGCTTTACTAGGGAATTATAGGTGTGGTAGCTTCCCGTTGCTTTCCACACCGATGAAGGGTTATGGTGATAAGATGAAATGAATGATGATGATTGCGATGGCCATATGATTTCGGGGACCGTTTGGGCCTTAAAGTTTTCCTGACATTTGTCTTACAGGTGAGGAAAAACCCCGATAAAAACCTCACCCAGAAAAACTGTCCCGAGCGGGAATCGAACCCGGGCCCGCTGCGGTGGACATAATAATAATAATAATAATAATAATAATAATAATAATAATAATAATAATAATAATAATAATAATAATAATAATAATAATAATAATAATAATAATAATAATTAATAATAAATAATAATAATGGTAATAATGATAATAATAATAATGATAAGAAGAAGAAGAAGAAGAAGAAGAAGAAGAAGAAGAGAAGAAGAAGAAAGGGAATTGTAAAAAACTCAAAATTTTGAGAAAATTTTCACAAAGAATAAATTTTCGAATTTTGAGATAAGCCTAAATGTAATGTAATTCAATCATAAATATTCAATTCTTTTAACAAAGTTGCCCAGATTTACGGCGAGATCGGATATTCAGGAATTTAAAAAATAGAAAAGTTAGGCAAAATGACACTTAAAATACGTAATATAGGTTTTTTGTAACGATGTAACCAGTATACTGTATTTAGGGTACTAAGCTTATTGTCATGAATCGAAAGTTCACATTCCCACACCTAACTTGGTTACCATTAAAAAAAAAAACAAAAAAAAAAACACAGTATTGAATGAATATTTCCTTACGTGTGCGGTAAGTCTAATTGTTACGACTTTCATCTGTTCCTCTATTGCAGTAATAATTTATATTAGTTTTGTATTTAATTATTACTACATTTTATTTGATATTGATACCCATCACCGAAAAAAAATCGTCAAAAAGAAAGTAAGCCTTTGCAATACATGTGTAGAAAATATCTTAATAGAATCTCGATTCTGTTAAATTGCACTTCCCACACTTGTATCTTAATATACTATTATACAACATTTAAAAAAAATGAAAAATCCAAAAATACTAGACTCGTCTTTTTAAATGATGTTTATCATTTGTTTAGTCCACCGCTGTGGTCTCGAGGTAGCGTGCTGCCTTGTCACGCAGCGGGCCCGGGTTCGATCCCCGGTCGGGGCAATTTTTCTGGGTGAGGTTTTTATCGGGGTTTTCCTCACCTGTAAGACAAAGTTAGGAAAACGTTAAGGCCCAAATGGTCCCCGAAATCATATGGTCATCATTATCATCATCATCCTTATCATTATCATCATCATCATTCTTCATCGGTGTGGAAAGCAACGGGAAGCTACCACACCTACAATTCCCTAGTAAAGCTGCAAGCATAGCATGATAATGCTATGATTGCAGTGAAGGGCCTGCCTATGGGCAGAATTACTATGGATGGATCATTTGTTTGACATAACTACTCGGGTTTATTCAGATTATCAACTCTGGATTTTTTTTAGATTGTCAGATAATTTCAAATAACTAGACCACCTGCACGACTTGGAACTGTTCAAGAATGTAATACATCTATATCAGTAATAATAATACGAATGAATGTATTTATTGGTCCTGGCTGACCGATTCTATCCGCGCTCTCATGACAGGCAGATATACAGCCCACAGAAACTATACAGAGTGCTCTAAAATACCCCTTACAAACTTCTAGGACGTGTAGAAGGAACTGAGTTGATAATATTTTGAATTGGAAATCATTTCCGGAAACTTACCGTTTCCGTGCTACAGCCGTCTGAAAACACGTTTTTTATGCGACCATTTTTATATTTAATTTATTATGAGGCGTGACACAGTGCATCACTTGTTTTACAATTCAACTCATTAATAACCAAAGAAAAAATGGAAACTGAATAATTTTTCACAAACACTTTTGTTTATAGTTAAACTGTTTTTGTCCTTTCGAAATGATGGTTAACATTCAGATCCACTACATGTGCGGTTCGATGTGGCGACCAGCAACTTCGTTGCACACATTGTACCTACGAATGATGTTTTGGTAAACGATCTCTATCACACCTGATGTATCTGCAATCTCTCCTGCAGCGATCACAACTCGTGCCACCCGATCTTCTTCTGTCTCTACAGGAACGTCATAAACCAAACTCTTCATACGGAAAAAGTTCAATGGAGTCAAATTCGGCGATCGTGAAGGCCTTGCAATTGGACCACCTCGGCCTAATCCATCTTTTTTTTCGAATCGTCGAATCATGTTCCCGAACATGAAGTGAAAAGTGAGGGGGTGCGCCATCATGCTGAAACCACATGTCTTGACGGACGTTCAGTGGCACAGTATCCAACAAAACACACCCCATACTTGTAGGAAAATCAAGTAGATGGGACCTGTTAGCCTGGATGGAAGCATGCACGGTCCAATCATATGATCATCCAGAATACCTGCCCTCACATTAATTGAAAATCTGTGTTGGAATCCCTGGACATGCGCGGCATGAAGGTCTTCGTCTGCCCAGACATGGCTGTTTCGTGAATTGAGAACACAATCCCTAGTAAATGTACACTTAGTGACAAAAAAGAATGGGCCGACTCTTAATCTCGAATATTTTAAGTTCCAACGCGCGATTTACACGAGTAAATTAATTGCACAGTAGAGCTACAATACGTTTCCCTATTTCATTTGAAGAGTATTCTTTCAAGCGCATTAGCCAGCGTACGCTTAGCTCAGTGCTAGTGGCTTGATTTGTGTGCAAAAGGTCGTAGGTTCGATTCCCGATGGGATTAAATTTTTTTAATTGTTAAAATGCTTTCTATTTTATTCTGTCTGTCCATTCTTAAAGAAAAACGTACTAGCTATTTGGAAGTATTACTACTTGTTTTATTTATTTATTTATTTATAAACATGTTTACAATGTAATAAAACATCTTCCTGTGCCCAAAGCTTTTTAAATTTTTATCTCCTTTCTCCATTCTTCTCTATATTAACATTCCAATTCTTCCAGACCTAGCTCCCTCATACATCTTCTTACATCATCCATCCATTTAAATCAAGGTGGACCTCTTTTTCCTTTCCCAGGTGGAATTCATTTCAAAGCTTGTCTGGGTAATATTTTCTTTGGAATCCTACGTATATGACCATAGCATTCTAGTGTTTGTATCTCACAAAATCTAATATTGAATTTTGGACTTTCATTTGTTGTCTGATGATTGTATTTCTGATTTTTTTTTCAATTTAGAATGTCTAGTTGAGCGTCTAAAACAATCCACTTCAGTAGACAAAAGCTTTAAATTCAAATTTTTATTCAACTGCCAAGTTTTTGCACCGTATGTTAGCATGTTTCGAATTATATATTTATAAATTTTTAATATGGTATCCATTCATATATTCTTATCCCACAAAACGCCGTTTAACATTGTTATTACTGATCTGCCTTTTTGAATTCTATATTTTAAGCCATTTTCTTAAGTATATTTTGAGTTAATTTCGATCTCTAGTTAATTACATTCTTCAGATCCTTTGATACATCCCATTATTATTATTATTATTATTATTATTATTATTATTATTATTATTATTATTATTACTATCGAAGATGGACAATGATAATAATAATAATAATAATAATAATAATAATAATAATAATAATAATAATATTTTTTATTATTGTCCATCATCTATGGGTTATTATTATGCTGGACTTGACATATAGGCCTATAAACTAAATATTTTAATTGAAGGGTGAAATTATTTCCTCACAAATACGTAATAAATAACTAAATAAACACACAAATATATGAAGCTGTATTATCTTTCATTACATAAATTTATAGCATCATTATTAAAGGGAGGTAGAATTTAAGTTGGGAGTGGTACTGCACACACAATTAAATTTATACCGGTAGCTAAATAGTGTTATAGAGTTTACGAAGGCAGGAATATTACTTAATATAGTATAAAGTGTACTTAGATTACGTGGCAGGAATTAAATATTATAGCACTTAAAGGATGTATTTTGCGAAAATACAAATGAATAAAAAAAACATTGGAGAAGGATTCGAACCCTGGCTTTCATACATATTTTTCATCTTCTTATAAGTGGTTTAACGATCTACGATCTCGAAAGTTGGATACTGGTTGTCTGAGTATTGGTTGTCTTGTACTTCTGCACTATGAACGAGAGTTTAACTTTATTTGAAATGTCATAATTTGAGCAATATTGTATTTGTCGAACACTGTAAATATCTAGAAACATGTCTCCTTCGCTGTTCTTTAACTATTTAAGATAATTAAAACCAAATACAGCGTATTCAAAACATTTAACAGTGCATTACCTCGTGAATCACAGCTTTAGCTTTTCGAGCATGAGCAGTGGGCTCTGCTTTTTTGAAGCGGCTCGTTCTTTTTGTCGCTAAGTGTGCATTCATCTGTGAAGAGAATGCGCCGTAGAAATAGGGGCTCGTTGATGCAGCGGTGCAGAAACCACGTACAGAAATCAACGTGTGGTGCAAAATCGGCTGGCAGTAGTGAATGTATCCTTTGGAGGTGGTATGCATGTAGTTGTTGTTTATGCGTAACATTCCAGACGGTCCTAGGAGCAACATCCATTACACGCGCAATTACTCGCGTACTCGTTGATTGGTTCCCTTCAACTTGATGCAGTACGGCCTCTTCCAATTCGGGAGTGCGGCGTCTCCTTGGAGCACCACAGTCATTTTTGCTGGCGGTGATGGTACCCTTTCTCGAAGCCGTTGCGTAATTATGGCGAAAAGGGTATGCGATGGAGTCGGACGTTGTGGAAAACGAACTTGATAAATGCGACGAGCAGCTCTTCCATTACGTCGAGCTTCGCCATACAGAAGGATCATGTCGGTGTATTCAGCAAAAGTGTACTCAATCATGTTGCTCTAACACTGAAAGACATGTGAATGAGGCTCAAACCAGCTCCGAGAGGTAGGATAAACATCAATTGACATCACGTGATCCGACGTAAGTGCCCCTCATCATGTAACTCTACAGGTGGACGAATCGCGAAGCTATTACTTGTTGAGACACGTGACATACATTCAGGCAATGTTTGTTTTTAAATGGCTGTATCACGGAAATGGTATGTTTCCGGACATGGTTTCCAATTCTGAATATTATCAATTCAGTCCCCTCTACAAGTCCTAGAAGTTTTTAAGGGGAATTTTAGAGCACCCTGCAGAAAGAACAAAGACATAGCGGACTTGGATAAATTCAATCAATTGCGCAATATGGCAAACCAGACAATTCGTAACGTAAAAAACTCAAGTATGCTAACAGCCTTATAACTATGCACTCTACAAATTTGTGGAAAAATTTAAAGTCAATGGGAATATGTCAACAATCTGAAGTAACACTCTTTTATTTACCACTTGACGACCTAAACAAAAACTTTACCCAGATTCCGCTAGAAAACAATGACTCTCAAAGAAAACTACAAATAATATATCAACTAGTGACAGTTCATTCTCCCCTCCTCCATCTCGAGATAAATTGTTCTTATCTTACGTCACACCTGAGGATGCTAAAAAGGCTATCCCACGTATTAAATCCAAAGACCAATGTGCAGACAAGCTGTCTTGAGGTGTTAACGTTAGTTGCACTTTTAGAACGGTAGAATCAATTTAATGTAGGTTCCAGTCATGGTAGAAATGTTAAGTATTAGGCCTATATGAGTCAAGGTCAATATGATTACGTCTATTATATTTCATAAGAGGGACATATAAGTTACTTATATTGTTTACACATGAACCTACGGGTTCGATAGTGTCAGTGAGTAAATCTGTAATAAAGAATAAGAAATGTCTCGTGTCATCTCGATAATATGTTTGAATTTAGTGTCAATAAACTAGACTGTCTTTTACCATTTGGAATATATGATCATGTCATAATTGAAGAATATATGTTTTTTTTCTTCTTCGTATTTTGCGATACGGAAGTTGTGTATGTCGAGTTATAAGTTACTTAACAGTTATCGACCAGTGCAAAATCATCGGTCAAACACGGAACCAATATTTCCTTGTCCTAAGGTTAGCACGGCGGAAATTCCACAAACGTACATTGTTTTACTCACACTTACGCAGGAGAAAGTTAACATTTCTGACTTTAATTAAGCGTGTATTTATTTAAATAAGTGTTTGTTCTAGTGATAGTTGCAATTTACAAAGGCTTCTCTTGTCAATAGAATGAAGGAGAAATTATTTTTCCTGCAAATATTAACTCCGTAATTTAACTTAGAATTCTTTAGGGGCGACTTTAGGGTAGCAGTTCTACGGTAGATGAGAACAACAAACAGAGCATGCGCAGACTCAAGGTTTGACAACAGAATGACAACGCAGAGATAGTGTGTCTACTTCGCCAAGGGTTGGCTCAAGAATTTAGACTATAGGCCCTATATAGAAAACTATTTACTACATGGCAAATTTATCAGCGTGTGTATACCGCCCCAAGAAACTAACACAAAGAATAACTTAGTTGACGATGGCAAAATTTCTTGTCTAACAATGGAACTGCCAAGCATTGCATGCAGAAACTTACCTCGACATTTCTTCCAGAGCAGCTCTGTGATGTGCAAGGGCGGTGTTAAGAAAAGTATCTGACTTTTTAGCTGCAAGACATTAAAATCAAGCGCCAAATATCTCATTTAAACCCTGGGGGAAATTGACAACTCCTGTATTGGCAGACTGGAAAACCCTCCCCCACGGGCTAGACCTTGTCGTGGTGGAGGGACTCAGTACCTAATGGCCCAGACGACTAGATAGGGAAGTCTGGTTTTTAACTAGCTTGCTATCAGTAAGAGGAGAAAGAAAGCGAACTAGCTCCGACACGGGAACCTCAACGGCTTCAGAAGCGGAAGAAGAATATTGTTCTCAACGATAAAGAAGGCGGAAAAGGAAACCTGCAAGACAAGGGGTAGATGGGACTCCAAAGTTTTGGTTAGGAAATCCGAAATAAATCCCCGATCCACTAAGGAATGTGGTTGTGCGTCTGGGCACGTAAAACATTTACAAACTCATCTCTCTCACAGTGTTCAGCCGAACGGATTTAATGATCGACGACTTACGGACAGAACAATTGTGAGGCGGAACAGGCATTTTGCCTAGCCAGTGAAGTGAAGACGAAAAAAAAAATAATAAGAAGAAGAAAACTCTCACTACTCGCTATCCGCGCCGCGTCCCGCTTCACTCCACTCTATGCTTAAATTTAGTGCTCCGTACAGTGCTGGTATTGCTGGATTCTGACTTCGATTTTTGTGCTTTGCACTTTAAAATAGCAGGTATTTTTTGGACATGGCCTTGGTACATCACAACACTTCTCCGGGAGAAATTCCAAGGTAGGTCTCGGCATGCACTGGTTGTCAGTTCCTTGTAAGACGTAAATGCACATTGCTACATAATATATTGTTCATCTTGGTCTCCTCTGTAATCCCTCAAAAGTTGTAAATGAGCATTGTTACCACCTCCCCACATTCAAACGAAACATCATTTATTATTTTATAAATAGTTTTATTATTGTTTCTGGTAAGTTTGTAAAAAGGGTGATCATTTGTTGGTTAGAAGGTAATTTGTCTCGTGCCGTATCTGAGCTGTTTAAGGCACAGAGCTAAGATATTTACGCTGATTCACAGAATAATATTATCATGGAATTCCAGCCAGTATAAGATCAGTACCCAATCCAGCATCGTGAGGATGAATAGTTAGCTACAATAAGAGTTCCAGATTGAGGAAACCTGCTATAACGACTCGGGGAACCGACATGTGGCCACGTTACTGCTATTTTGGCGATTGTCCAGTTCTAAGAGCGCATAGAGATGTGACACCAACAACAGCATGGTAGGCCAAGGACCTTCTAGTCTTGACGCGCTATCGATTTAAGTTCAGTTTTAGAAGGAAAAGTAGAACAATTTGAAATAAAATAGTAAAAACTAATACCAGATAGATGATGGAACATGGTTTGAAAGGCCTCCATTTTTAAAACAGTTAAACAAAGTTGAGGAACATGTACCTTCACAGGTTTGAATTTTACAATTTTATTCTAAATATTTTATTTCAATGATACCTCAACGGGATATTATTATGTAGTTTTATATATCATCGGCTTTGGTGGTCTAGGTGTTAAATTCCTTGTTTCTGTTCCTGAAAGGTCGCGAGTTAAAACCCGGTCGAATTTAATCGATTTTTAGAATGGAAAATTCCAAGAAATAAGTCCTCCGGGAGAAACTTTAAGCCGTGTATCCTTGAGTCTAAAAAGTTTCGATCTGATAAAAGAATATCAAGCCTATATTAGAGTATATCAGCAAAATTTAATCGCCTTTCCAATGCAAATAATATTCAGTTGCCTACTAGTCATCTCTTTGAAGCGATGATGTAACCACTTGTCTCTGGCTGACATCTGTAGGGAAATTAATGTAACTAAATTAATTTGGTTTGCGTAACTCCCGCCTTTGTCCCTCATGGGAATTCACGGGTGTAGACAGTTTTAATACTTTAGAAGGTAGTTTTTCAGCAGTAAACGAACGAGAAGAATTATATGGAAACGAGGCATAGTAACATTTTCACTTTACTATCAAGTTGATTGTTTCCATATAATTAATTATTAAATTTATGTGGAATCTAGAACATTTATTAGTTGTGTATATATAATGATGTGTTTTTCGTGGGTGTTGTAGTTAAGCGATTTTATTTTGATCCTCTTAATATTTAATTAGTTTTAACATTTTGATACTCTGCGTTTTAACGTATATTATATCCCGTCAACGATGTTTCCTCAGCCTGTAATAGCTAAAACCGTCACATTAAATGTTAAGAAGTGAAAGTATTTATGTTCACGCTTCACTGGATAATACATGTAATTACTTTGTTTTACGACACTCTGTATTCGTGTTGATGCGTATTGGAATCACAGGTGCAAAAAACGTCTTCTCACGTTTTGCATATTATATTAATAACACCTACCAGCCACTTCCATCGAACCGAACGTTCGGAAAGGTTAAACTTCCTAACATTATGAAGTATCATATTAATATGTGAAAAGGAACGGGAAGCTACCACACCTATAATTCCCTAGTAAAGCTGCAAAGCATAGCAAGAAAATGCTATGATTGCAGTGAAAGACCTGCCCTCGGGCAGAATTACTATGGGTGGATGGATGGATGGATATTAATATTTATATTTAAAAAAACATAAATAATAAATTAAAAATATTTAAATATTTATATGGCACCCTTAAAAGAACACTGGGAAAGAAAATAAGAAAAGAAACACATTTCAAATTTTACAAAGTGTTGACTGCCTTTGCAATATTGTATAGTTCAGAAATATTGACTCTGAATAAAAAATCAATTAAATAATAGAAACTTACTTACTTACTTACTTACTCACTGGCACTGTCGAACCCGTAGGTTCATGGCCGCACGGACATACGCTCTCCATACATCCCTATTCTGAGCTAATGCCTTCCAATCATTCCCTGTATAATCTACTTCCCTCAAATCATAGTTAATGTTATTTTCCCACCTCATTCTTGGTCTACCAACTGGGCGTCTTCCCTCTGGCTTTCCTACAAGAAGCTTCCATGCAAGTCTTTCATTCCCCATACGTGCAACATGTCCTGCCCATCGCAGTCTACGAGACTTAACTGTTCTTATTATATCTGGCTTCCTATAAAGACCATGTAGTTCATTGTTATGTAGTCTTCTCCATTCACCTGTCTCTTCATCTCTCTTTGGTCCAAAAATTTTCCTAAGTACTTTATTCTCAAATACTTTTAATCTCCTTTCCTCCCTTAAAGTAAGAGTCCATGTTTCACATCCATATAATATAACTGGTAGAATAAAACAGAAGAAATTAAATATCCACGATTTGTGGCAGGATATACTTTAATGGATAAAAAGTTTAACAGATAAAATAGAAGAGTAGGACCTATAGGAGAAAATGGTATGAACATGTCCGCAGAATGGATACCAACAGATTACCTAGGAAAAGTCTGAACTATCAACCAAGAGGAGGAAAAATATATCACGCTCACGAAAGAGATGGACACAGCAGCTATAATACTTGGAGCCGGAACAAACCAAAAGTGTTATACCTTGCAAGAAGAAGAAGAAAGAAGAAGAAGAAGAAGAAGAAGAAGAAGAAGAAGAAGAAGAAGAAGAAGAAGAAGAAGAAGAAGAAGAATATATTAATATTTACAGGTGGCTTCGTGGCTTAAGTGGTTAGATATTTGTCCACCATCTCTGGGACCCGAGTTCGCGTCACAGTTAGTCTATGTAGGGTTCTATGAGGGTTTATGGTGGACGAATAGGAACCACATCAGGTTTTTCTCGGGGCTTCTTCCATTTTCCCCTGTCAAAAACTTAATTCCATTACTTCTCCATACTCAGGTCATCCATTTCATGTAATTTAATTTCATTTGTCTCTGTGATGGTCAGCCAGCACACTCGTATTTCACGGACCTTCAATAATAGTGTCTTCATCTGACTTCATCCCTCGACCTGGCATTACACGAGTTATTATTAATATTTATTAATAACATCTTCCATGGTATCAGTTGCTTAGAGCCAGGTCGTTGTGACTCAATTTCTTTTTTAAATTTTTTTATGAGAGCTCGGTTTTGGATACTATCCAATTCACAGTATTAGCACTGTTTGAAGGGGAAAAGGATTCAACACTTCCTGATCATAAAATTTGCTATTTTATGTGTGAAACCGATACAGAAGAAGTGTTACAAAATCAGGGATACAAAAATCCGTCAACTGCGTAAACTAAGCGAATTCCTCAGCAAGTCGAATTTATGGTCTCATTTTGATGATTTACGGAATATACGTTTCTTCTATTAAATTCATGAAACTCAATTTCTGAAGTCAGCTTATTTAGTCGGACTGCAGTGAAAAACAACAATTTATAACCGCAAGTTATTAGTTATTTACATATTGTTTGTATAATTTGTCACCAATTAAAATCATATTTTACCGATTCGTTTTTCTAAAATTTTATATAAATGAACTAAAGTTTCTCAGAGGATGTATTGTCAATTTAAGCATTAATTAAATTGTATATTGCGACCAAACGAACATGGCAGTTGCTAGAATAAATTTTTAATTTCAGTTTTCTGATAAACTCCCACTTGGAATTCTCAGATTTCGCTGTTTGTTTTTAAGGAATCCTTAATTTTGGTTTACAAGATCAATATTTTATTAGGCCTATTAAATTATTAGAAGTACTTTTTGAGAAAACCTCCCTATATTTATTTTAATAACAAATACTGAATGTCGATGTGAAACGTTGAAAATTGGGACGGCTAGAACTATCTTACATTTTTTGGTTTGGGGTGAACTCCTGCACCTAATGATCCGAATTTACTGATGAACGAACTCGATCTTACTGTTTTAAATTAATTGTTTCATTGAAACAGAAATTCCGGCCGCTAGAGCATTAACGGACACACACACACCACGCACGCGCACGCACGCACACACACACACACACATACACACACATTGCTCATTTTCAATGTTTGCTAAATAGGATGGATGCAAATATGTAAAAACTTTCCAAAAATATTTTCAAGAGTACAATCACAATAGCTTAATATCTTCCAAATTCCCTAAAGAAGATTTTGTTAAGTGGAGTTTGTACAACCTGATTCTAAGTAGGCGGTATCTCATGCTTTAGTTAATTGAAGATCTCGAAACAACAGTATAAGCTATATTTCAATCAACATATTTTATCTATACTGTATACAGGGTGCTCTAAAATTCCCCTTACAAACTTCTAGGACTTGTAGAGGGGACTGAGTTGATAATATTTAGAATTATAAACCATGTCCGGAAACTTACCGATTCCTTGCTACAGACGTTTGAAAACACGTTTTTAATGCGATCACTTTTACAAGTAATTTATTATGAGGCGTTGACACATTACATCACTTTTTTACAATTCAACTCATTAATAACCAAAGAATCTAAATGGAAACTGAATCATGACTTGCATTAATAATCCCGAATACAGCCTCCACAATCAAGTTTTAAAGTTTTCAAAATTTCGAAAAAAATTGACGTTTAAAAAGAAATCAAATCTTGGAATACTCGATAGGGAAATTTCCGATTTAGACGAATCGCGAAGCTATTACGTGTTGACACGTAACATACGTTCAGGCAATGCTTGTTTCCAAACGGCTGTAGCACGGAAACGGAAGTTTCCGGACATGGTTTCCAATTCTAAATATAATTACCCCAGTCCCTTCTACAAGTCCTAGAAATTTTTAAGGGGAATTTTAGAGCACCCATCTACAATGGGCGATCTGCTTAATACCTGGGACACCACCGAGACATTTAAGACTAGATACACGATTCGCTCATGCATTCATACTAAAACGAGGCGAATATGATATGGTTGTTAATTATGAAGACCAGATGATGTTCGGGGACTATTTGGTCCTTATAGTTTCCTAGCATTTGTTCCACCGGTGAGGAATAACTCCAGAAAAAACCTAAATCGAAAAAGTATAACGATATTGGTATTGGACCTGGACTCGCTGCTTACGAGGTAGTGGTAGCAATGAACCTTCATTGAATAATATCATTAATCATAAAATATTATTTTCATTGGCATAACATTTGTCTCTCTAACATTGAGAATTCACGATATAAAAAATCAATATCACGGAACGCCGCCGCGAAGGATTGAGACGAAATTTGTTAAATTAACTTCACAAAAATTTATAGAAATTTTCCAAGTTCATTTAACTTAATTCACAATAATTCACTGACTCTGCACAAATAACTTGCTGTTTCACAATTTATTTTATCATGCATTTCTTCATATTCGCTGACGGTATCACTTAGAATATCCTATTTTCTTCGCTCTTAAGATAGATTTACTGGTTCACAACCCAGACAGACATAACTGCAGCTCCTTATACTATATGCGAGGGAAAAAATAATGTGGACGTCCATCCAGATATTTCTTGTATGGAAGCGTCCAGAAGCAGATGATTCTACTCGACTTATCTGGATTTCTCCAGAGAGTATGACTGGAAAAGTCTTTTCCGGCTACAAAGAACTCTATTCTAACTCGTATTGGCTTATATGGAGTTCTGCTGCCGCCCGCGAAATTCAAAACGGTAATTTGTGCAACGGATCAACAATGCGTCACAATATATTGACAATAATAGTAATAATAATAATAATAATAATAATAATAATAATAACAATAATAATATATATCGTAACAGCGGACACAGATATAGCCAAACATGGGCTCAACTGCACTTCTACTAGCGCATAATTTTTCTGTTATATTGTTGTAAACTATAGCTTTTGTTCTGTACTTACCATCATTTTCTAATATTTTAAAACGTTTTTAAAACAATGTTTATAACATTATTAGACAATTTTAAAGTATTTATTTAAATACACAAATCGCAATATTATGAGACTGTTAGACTGTTAGACGTTACGCTAACTGCTATTTTCTCCACAGAGTATATTACTTAGTCTATGATTTTTCGCTGTTTTGGGTTATCGCTGGTTGGATCAGCGTTAGGGAGTGATAAGTAAGTTTACACCCATTTTAATAAACGTTTGGTAACTCACTATGATGTTTGTGGGTTATCATTCAATGATAACGTTATCGCTGGTACTTATAACTGCTACCGTGTATTCGCAGCTCTTTGCAGTTTTGAGATGGTGTAAGTGCAGTTTTTCCCAAACATGAATTACGCAGCAGCTCCAATGTGTTAAAAAGGAGTAGGATTTTTAAATGTCAAAGATTTGATGTATGATTAATTTAATCATGGCTGATTTGTGTATGTTTCCTACGTCTTCTCCTTCTTTACTTGTTTAGGGATCCAAGTGTTTTTGTTCGCTACATTTAGATGGCATTGCATTTGGATCCCTACCTGCGTTTATTTCTTTGTTTGTTATGCTTTGGAATGACCTTATTTATAAACTCGGTCACTTTAAATCATAAGTCATGTAAGTCGCTGCATTATGCAAGTCAGTTATGTTGAAGTACACTCTTGCTGTCATTACGAGCAGGCCAATAAGTCAAGTTTAAGCCAAGTTTATATTCATTTCTGCTCGTTTTCTGAACAGACCTTCAAGTTTAAGGTACTGTCTATGGTGTAAATGATTCTTCATTCGTCGTTACTAGTATTCGCTAAGTCAATGTTTTAAGTATTAAGATCTTTTGAAGCCATCGAACTTCTGGGGAAACTAGTGCTCTGCGGGCTAAGCACAAAGTAGCCATTTTGAATTGCCATAGAATATATGTGATGAAGAGGTTATTTTTTAACGTATTTATACGCCTTTAAAATGTTACGAACCTAATAGCTAACTTAACCCTAAATCAATTACTCTAACCTAGGTGAATCTCATGGAACGCCTTTTTTTTAATTTTACGCGATTAAATATTTATTTGTGTTTTACGCGGTTAAATTTGGACATAAATCTTTGTTACTGGCAGAGCTTTGTTGTTGAAACCAGATGTAATCGACAGAGATACTGTGGCAGTGGGTTTATCGCTGGTTATCGTTGATCAGTAGTGTGGTTATCGCTGTTTATTAGTCTGGTTATCGCTGGTTATGACGTCTACACGGTCTACACTCACTTGTTTCCCGATCGGATAATGAAAGTGGCCATGATAAGCCCACAGAATACTCGAACAGCCAAACTTCTCGTGCGTCGTGAAGTTAACAACACTAGTTTAAGCTTAACTAGCCACGAGTAAAATTAAACAAGTAAAACTCTTTGTGTTAAAGAAACTTCACGTCAAGATTACTCAAAAGCATCAAGAAGCTAATCATCGAACTACAAGACATACCAGAACTATAAGTTGAATTTTCATTATAAAAGGTTTATTTGTAGATTTGTTTTCTGTTCTGCTTGGATAGATGCTCATGTTTGTGAACTTCATAGAATTGTTACGACGCCGCTAGGTTACGATTTA
The DNA here is from genome assembly GCA_030220185.1 of Diploptera punctata. Lineage (NCBI taxonomy): Eukaryota > Metazoa > Arthropoda > Insecta > Blattodea > Blaberidae > Diploptera > Diploptera punctata. The sequence goes on along the minus strand of JASPKZ010007681.1, from coordinate 950,062 downwards.
CAATCTCTGTTCTGGTTTCAACAGAAAAATGGAGGATTGCGTACAAGTGTTTAATTGTGTTCTTGTTCAAGATTATTAACCGCGGCTTATTCTGTAATCTGTGACTGATTATAGCATTAATTAATTAAAGTGATTCATTGTATTCAGTAACTCATCTACAAAACCACAATCATTTATATTAAAATAGTGCTCCACTTCACAGAGAATGAAGATGATGTTTGGCGAAAACATCTTTACGAGACATTCGCTACATTAACATATTTATAATTCTATCCAACATGTGTATATATATATATATTAATGTTTCTTTGTATGTATGTTTGTTTGTTTTTTCGTACTTTATGCGCGGCCAAACCCTTGATCCGATTGCGATGGTTGTTGTTTTTGCAAAATGTTTAGGAAGATTATCGGGATGAACATAGGCTATAAGTGCATGAGAACAAAAAAAAAAAAACCCTTCACCCCTAAAACTCACCCTTTTTAGTGAAGATCTGAAATCTGTCCCTATTTTGACGTTGGTAATGGCTTTCGCTGCCTCTAAATGAAAAAACTACACTTAAGCTAGCGTGAACTGTGTGACAAAAGTCCTAATAGGAACAGCAGTGCGCATGCGCCAAAGTTTATAGAGCCAGCGATAACCCACACTAGAAACACATATCGATTGTCATCCTCGATTACTGTCCGCGGGTATGAAATGTAAATGACCAATATTTGCAATAAATTCCCAAATAATGATTTTACCGAGTTGTTTTCTAAAAAAATTAATTAATTACCTATAATGGTGGCTTTTGCTAATATAACAATTTGATGCGTTTCATTTGTTCTCCATTGTCATTTTACAATAGTGCGATCCTATGTGGCAACTAATAAGATAATTCAAGTCGCCAGTGGTAATGGACGAATATAACATAACCAAACATTTCTCATTTGTTTTACAACATCGCCGTTTACATTAAATTAAATATATATATTTTTTAATATTGGTACCCATATTTAAATAGTCTACCGCTGTGGTCTCGAGGTAGTGGTCCGAGTAGCATGCTGCCTTATCACGCAGCGGGCCCGGGTTCGATCCCCGGTCCGGGGCAGTTTTTCTGGATGAGGTTTTTATCGGGGTTGTTCCTCACCTGTAAGACACAACTGGTCAGGAAAACTTCGAAGGCACAAACGGCCCCGAAACCATATGGGCCATCACCATCATCATCATTCACCGGTGTGTGAACGCAACGGGAAGGCTATTAATTCCCTAGGAAAGCTGCAAGCATAGAATGAAAATGCTAGGATTGCCTGGAAGGAACTGCCTTCTGGCCGGAAGAATTACTACGGATGGATATTTAAATTAAGGCGTTTGGAGTAAACAGCTTACTTTGCTTCGTTTAACCTCTCCTACCAAATGCCACTCTTGAGTTCCAAATCTTCTAGATAATTTGGAAACCACCCGTGGCATTACTTATGAGAATTGTCGTTATGATGAGAGATGCAAGTGTGTAATATTAGAATTTTGACATAGTATAAGGTCCTTATATGCGAAAATACTTGCAATCTCGTTGACATATATATATATATATATATATATATATATATATATTATAATTAAATATTTAACATTGAGCAATGCAAGCTTAATATGGTATGATAAGAAAAATAAATGCCTGGACGGGATTCGAACCCGGATTTCTGAGTCTGTACCTCAGCGTGATATCCATTACACTACCAGGCGAATCCAATTCAAACACTTATTTTTCTTATATATGTATTCTATTCTCCATTATTACTAGATGTCGCGAGAACTCAGTCTTCACTGCCATCTAGTAGCTGACTATAACAAGTAAGCAAATTAAAGAGAATAATTTTACCTTATAGCAGTGACGCTTTATAGATGTTATAATTATATATTTAACATTGAGCAATGCAAGCTTAATATGGTATAAGAAAAATAAATGCCTGGACGGGATTCGAACCCGGATCTCTGAGTCTGTATCTCAGCGTGATATCCATTCACTGAGTGAAGACTGAGTTGGGGCCTCCATGGGAGAAGAAATTTTCTCATGGAATTTCGGCCAGTATGGGACCGATACCCAACCAGCATCATGAGGACTTTGGATAGCAACAATGAGTAGCGGCTCCAGGTTGAGAAAACCATCTATGAGGGCAGAGGACCTGACATGTAGACCACATGTCACCCCTACACGGCTGGATGATCGTCTACCTATGTAATGAACACATGTGAATGTGAAGTCAGCAGCCAGATGGTAGACTAAGGGCCTTCTAGGCCTGCGTACCATGGAATTAAATATATATATATATATATATATATATATATATATATATACTTACTTACTTACTTACTCACTGGCACTATCGAACCCGTAGGTTCATGGCCGCACGGACATAAGCTCTCCATACATCCCTATCCTGAGCTAATGCTTTCCAATCATTCCCTGTATAATCTACTTCCCTCAAATCATAGTTAATGTTGTTCTCCCACCTCATTCTTGGTCTACCAACTGGGCGTTTTCCTTCTGGCTTTCCTACAAGAAGCTTCCATGCACGTCTTTCATTCCCCATACGCGCAACATGTCCTGCCCATCGCAGTCTACGGGACTTAACTGTTCTTATTATATCTGGCTTCCTATAAAGACCATGTAGTTCATTGTTATGTAGTCTTCTCCATTCACCTGTCTGTTCATCTCTCTTTGGTCCAAAAATTTTCCTAAGAACTTTATTCTCAAATACTCGTAATCTCCTTTCCTCCCTTAAAGTAAGAGTCCATGTTTCGCACCCATATAATATAACTGGTAGAATAATAGTTTTATATATTTTCAGCTTAACGTTTTTTGAAAGGAGTTGGGACATCAAAAGTCTCTGCAATGCATAATAGCATGCATTTCCAGAATTGAGCCTATGTTTAATTTCTTTGTGCATCTCATTCCTATTTGTGATTATTGTTCCTAGGTATTTGAATTCAGCCAATTCCTCAAAATTTCCCTCATTTGTCATTAGCTGTCCATTTCCATTATATAATGTATTTCTACGTGAGACCATATATTTAGTTTTACTGATATTTACTTCCAGTCCTAATTTCTTAGTGTTACTCAATAGTGTGGTGCGTGTTGGCCTTTAGTATCTCCTCGCTATCGGCCAGTAGTACTACATCATCAGCATAAACTAATAGCTTATTATACCATTCAGTTGTAAGCCTTCCTCATTCTCTAAAGATTTAATGGCATGCTCTAGTACAAAATTAAATAGTAGAGGAGATAGTGCATCTCCTTGCTTCAACCCATTCTGGATTTCAAAAGTGTCTGAAAACTGTTTGCCTACACGCACCCTACTCGTCGAGCCATTTAGACACATTCGTATAAGTCTAACTAACTTTTTAGGAATTCCGAACTCCAGCAGGATACTATATAACTTCTCCCTCTTAATTGAATCATATGCTTTTTGGAAGTCTACGTATAGTTGATGAACAGTACCATTATATTCCCATTTCTTTTCTAAAATCTGTCTTATACTAAAAATCTGATCTGTTGTAGACCTGTTTCTTCTAAATGCACATTGATGATCTCCTAGAATGTCATCAATATAGGGAGTAAGTCTGCTGACTAATATATATATATATATATATATATATATATATATATATATATATAATCATACACTGATCCCGTTGATCCTATCATAAAGTGGGGCAACGTTGCCATGTATCGAAAGTGGGGAAGGTTGGTCTATGGCCACAGATGTGCAAATCAACCAAGTGAGCAGAAAAGCTTGAATTCCCCATTCACCATTGTGACGTAATGAAAAATTCGCTACATGAACTTTTAAAACGTTGATTACTAGCTGTTTTACTCGTATGTTGTTAGTTTGTAAAATGCACTTAAACTATTTCCATCTTTCACTACAGCATATGTGTCATTCTCAAGTCATGCTTTCATCATGATACATGACAGCACCGGCATCGAGGAGGGGGACTTTACGTCGTCCTCAGTGACAATTTGGGTGGATTTCTCAACCGAAGTCTGAACCACGACCACGGTTTTCCGAATTTTTATTGTTTCCATAACAACAATAAAACTAAAAGTGACGGTTGTTAATTACAATAACAAATGTCTAAATGAAGTCTACGGTTTCATAACAATTTTTGTGAATTTTCAATCATTTTATAGCCGTTATGGAAACAATAAAAATTTGAAAACCGGCTTTGTGGTTTAGACTTCGGTTGAGAAATCCATCCTTTGTGTCAAAGATGAACTTCCTTGAACGCCACTGTATTTTTTATTCTTAATTACAAAGTTATTAAAGATTGTACCACAATCTGATAAAATCTTTCCTCGAAACAGCTTTAATTTCTAAAAAATAAAACTCCCTTCTTGTAATTAAACTATATCTCTGATCAACAAAATTTTGAAAGTTGAGTTTTAATAGATTTCATGTCTAGGAAAGAAACTGAAAGCAAAAAAATAAAAATCTCAGTTTACATTATGTTAGATTGTCTCATAAGTAACGTCGGTTTTTCATGTAATGTTGTGTGTCTGGTGGAATTTTGAAGGTGTGATTAACTGCGAGTTTGTTCCAAATGGGCGTGTAAAGTCCATGGGACGAAATTTTGAGAATATTTATTCTCAACAACTGGAACTGGTTCATAAAATGTTGGGAATATTTACTCTCAACAACTGGAACGAGTTCATGAAATGTTGGGGAAATTTATTCTCAACAACTGGAACGAGTTCATAAAATGATGGGAATATTTACTCTCGTCAACTGGAATGACTTCATGAAATGTTGGGAATATTTATTCTCGTCAACTGGAACTAGGTCATGAAATGTTGGGAATATATATTCTCAACAACTGGAACGAGTTCATGAAATGTTGGGAATATTTATTCTCAACAACTGGAACTAGTTCATGAAATGTTGGGAATATTTATTCTCGACAACTGAAACTAGTTCATGAAATGTTGAGAATATTTATTCTCTACAACTGGAACGAGTTCATGGAATGTTGGGAATATTTATTCTCAACAATTGGAACTAGTTCATGAAATGTTGGGAATATTTATTCTCATCAACTGGAACGAGTTCATGAAATGTTGGGAATATTTATTCTCAACAACTGGAACGAGTTCATGAAATGTTGGGAATATTTATTCTCACAACTGGAACGAGTTCATGAAGTGTTGGGAATATTTATTCTCAACAACTGGAACGAGTTCATAAAATGTTGGGAATATTTACTCTCAACAACTGGAACGAGTTCATGAAATGTTGAGAGTTGCGGGTTCAAATCCGACCAGACCCTATACTGAATGAACAACCATGATAAAATTTAAGGAATTGGGAGGAATCGAACTGCTATTCCGCCCAACATATAGCCCTGATTTTGCGCCTTCAAATTATCACGTGTTTCGATCCCTGACCCATTTCTTGCGTGAAATTTCGAAAACATTGAAAACGTTGATGCTGTTGTAGTGAATCTCAATTAATTATTCGCAGAGACTGGTAACCCTACCGTCGTGGGATAATAAACCTCGTTGAATGATGACTCATACCACAGAATTTTATTGTTTCTACTTTGAAGAGTAGTTTAATTTATTGTCAGAAAACATTCGAAATAAAATTTTGCTTAAAAATTACATCACTTATGAGATAATATCTGTATTTAGAATATTTTGAGACTTTTGCAACATCTTTCATTTTTGACACAAAAACAGAACTGACTAATCGCAGGAAGAATATTGCATTACATCTTTATATAGGATTACAGTTTAGTTGGACTTATATTTAGTATATGGTGTCCTACCTGTAAGATGAAGAGAAGTAGCGGGCCCCTCATCCTTCGCTAGGTCCTGAGGCCCTGTGAAATAAAGAAGCAGTGTTAATACAAATAATTACATAAAGCACTAGTAAGAACAACTCAGTTTCATGTGAAGTGTTCCCGCTAGACCTTTAGGAGGCCCTTGGGATAGTATGTGGTTAAGGCACCCATTTTTCCTGACAATTGGTATTTTATGTCAGCCGGGTTGTCAGCTATGCATGACGGATGCTTTTACTCCCTGAAAATGAGCGTCTGATACTCATTTCAGTTACAGACTTAATCGACCCCACGGCCATGGTGCCTGACCCCACCGGGATTCGACCTTCCAGCTTGTAGCGTATTGCCTTAACTAACTAAGCTACGGTGGTCGTGACCCCCAATTATAAAAAACAATATGAATTCAGTGTTAAATAGTATATTACAATGAGAGGTTGGGAAGTGGTATCTACAGGAGAGGAAATTATTAAAAACCGAGCGATAGCGAGGTTTTTAATTTCAGAGATTCTGTAAAACATTTCACAAATGTGTGTTGTCATTTTTTGCACGCTGATGTTTTTAAAATGATAAATAATAGCAAAATAATAACATATTTGTTGGAAATATTTGCGTTCATATTAAACAACTGACTGACGTTAGCAGTCTGGCCAATGTATATACGCTAAATGGCGAAAATATTTAGTTGAGACAACAGCAGGCCGTGACACCAATCAGGCATAAAGTGGCGGCAAGTATGAATGATGGTAATCAAAATGACGAAATTTAAGAAGCGTGGGAAGTTTGGCGTGCTTCTTTAGTGCCGGAGAAATCTAAATCAGGATATGAAAAAAATAGTTTTTTTTTCAGAAGGTGGTTGGAGGAGAAGAATTGTACTGTAAGCGAAAAAAATATGGTTGCTTATTTTGTGCTCAGGAGTGAAACATTAAAGTCTCCAGTGAGTTTGTTGTCAGAATGAAGGACTGAAAATTATTCAGGTACTTGTAATGCGGTACCGGTAGAACCTACTGTATTTTGTTAAGTCAACTTTCAATATTGGTTCAAATAAAGTTCAGTTCATTTAAAATGCAGTGATTTATTTCGTATAATGTATATTAACACTAGCTTTTGGATATTTTGTTTTGTATATACATTGTACGTCGTGTACATAAAGGGCAGTGGTTTTACTTCACCCTCTGAGTAGGTAACTTGTAATATTACAGTATAATCTGTAATATTTAGTTATTTATTTATAAGTTGGCAACCCCGAAATTTAGGAAATTGACGAAACGCACTATCTTGCATATATATATATATATATATATATATATAAAGTACTTAAAAATTAACATAAAACAAAACCCATAAGTTGTCACAATAAATATTTTTCTTGTCTGTATTTATTGTCTTTATTATATATAAATTAGAAAATGTAAGTTATTAATTTTGAGTATTGCAATATGCTAATTTAATTACTCAGGGGACATAGGTCACGTATTATTTTGTGCTATGAAGGCCAAATATTTTCATGCAGTGAAAGTATATCCACTTGTATTAGTATACATAAAATCATAAAATAAGGATCAAGTTTCATTGAACATTCAAATGTGATTGTCATTTATTTTTCGTAGACAATGATTTTAATAGTCATTCTCATAACATTAATGACAGCATTCCTACCAACTGAGTTGGCTCGGACATCACCATTTGAGAAGACTCTTTTCTCGAAATCATCCTTAGTTGAAATTGAATTTTGTGTTACAATTTTATATATTCTCGCTATAAGCCGTAACGAAATCTTATTCCATTTGATTATTTAGTGTTAGGGCTGTGTCGGCCGCGGTGGACAGTGGTTATGTTCCTTGCCTAAAGTTCCGATGCTCGCGGTTTTAACATCGACAGGAGTCGATGTATTTTCAGCATTGAAAAATCCAAAGAAAGGAGGGACTTTAAGTCGTGAGTCCGGAATATGAAGATTTTCGGGTTCGTAAAAGAAACTCAAGCTTAAATTAGTGCCCGTGAGCAAAATTTAACCGGGCTTTCCCATCTTGCCTACTATATGTCTTATTGAGGCGATGTACTGACTTAGTGTCACTCGTTGAGTGAAGTAAGCGTCACTAAATTAACTTGGTCATAGACTCCGCTAGGGGAGCACCCATATCTCCACGAGTTATATACATACATTAGATTTATAAATAGTCCAAAAATAAGCTTACTGATTAATTCCTTAGACAGTTTGATACATTTAATTGTGGGATATTTTTATCATTCTCTTATAATTTTACTTCCATTATCAAGTTAGAGTTATGTCTAATCAAGTTCTATATTTATATTATTAACTAAACTTCATGGCGCGACAGGCCTAGAAGGCCCTTGGCCTATCATCCAGCTGCTGGCCTCACATCCACATGTGTTCATCACATAGGTAGACGATCATTCTGCCAGTATATGGGTGACAACAGCATGTTATTATTATTATTATTATTATTATTATTATTATTATTATTAATTACAGTGTGTTGTAATTCATTATATTCTCTGTCTTTCGACTATAAATTATGCACGACTGAAAAACAGTTTAATTCTAGCAGTAGGCCTACCTCTACATTTATCATTCTTTCTTGCTTCGCCCTGCCGTCTCTGGAATTCCCTTCCCTCTTATATAAAGGATTTCTCGACTAAAAAAACAGTTACAAAATAACTTACTGGGAAATTTATAAGTGGTATAATATACCAAGATTAAGGTTAATAATAATAATAATAATAATAATAATAATAATAATAATAATAATAATAATAATAATATATTTTGTACTTTCCTTATCAGCTGTATACTGAGTAGGTCTATTATGTATTAACTTAATTACAGATAATTGATAATTGTTAATATTTGCATAATTTAACCTTGTTGAAGTGGAAGAAAAGTCTTTACAGTCTTAGCTTTATCAATTAAAGTAAATGACTAATTTGTGTATTATTTGATATTGATTTAATCATAGTTAATTCATAATTGTTAATAACTGTAAAACTTAACCCAGATGGAATAGAAGACATGATTTTCAACAGGTAAAACAAATTATTATTATTATTATTATTATTATTATTATTATTATTATTATTATTGCGGCATGGAAACTTCTTGTAGGAAAATCAGAAAAAAGCGCCCTGTAGATAGAACAAGAATGAGGAGAGAGAAAAACATTAAACATGATTTGATACAGCGGATGATTGGAAAACGTTACCTCAGGATAAGGATGTGTGAAGAGGTTATATTCGCGCGGCCATGAACTTCCGGGTTCGATAGTGCCAGTAAGTTGTTGTTATTATTATTATTATTATTATTAATATATCTCTTTTACGATGTGGCTACTTTACATATAACATAGGTTTTTATTTTTTTTTACAAAATAAATGTCCTTATAGGACTCTGCTATAGCTGGTCCCAAGTGTGTTTGAGAAAAGAAAGGAATGAGAAATAACATTTTGGTTTATGTGGCGCCAAACGACAGTAGTCTATCTTCTAAAGGTAACGTGTGAAGAAGATCAAAGTGTGAAGACTAACAGTAGGCCTGAATGCGCTAGAATATTCCTTTGCTTATGTTCTTTTTTCCAAACTACCGCCCTTATGTAATATTGATACAAAACGTCACATTTTATTCGTCGAGGACTTTGAAACATATTGAAATGAATTTATGGCTGTAAAGCAACAATTTGAAACCTTGATTACAAGTGATCAGACAGGTTTCGTTGAACATATGTGTTATGCGTGAGAAATTGTTATACACTGTATAAAAACAGGTTCTCTATAAACGATGGCTACTCGATCACATGAGTTATGTCCCGGAAAAGTGGAGTTTGATGAATGTACTGTGTGGCAACGCCTCCTGTGTTTGTTGATGAATGAGCTATTACGTAAAAGCTGCTTAAATGTTTCACACTACTGCCCTCTGTCATTGTTCTGCTATACTGATGTTAAATTACCTCGCGCATCCATTATCAGCTCATTCACTGTAAAATTGTTCATAATGCCGTTACATATAAAGTAACAGAATCATTCCAATGCAAATATTATGTAACATTCAGTCAGTGTTTTTATTTAACAAGTTCTTTAACAGATCATCGTCTTCAGTTGTCTAGGGGTGCGTTTCTTGCCTGTAGTCCCGAGGGTCGCGGGTACAAACCTGGCCAGGGTCGATAGATTTTTAGGATGCGAAAATCCAAGGGACAAAACTCCTCGGCAAGGGACTTCAAGCAATGGGTCCCGAATCGGAAGACTTTCGGGTTTGTAAAAGAACCTCAAGCTTCTGAGAAGAAAACGTTTTCCTGGTGAATCGTGAAAATCAATTTCTTCGCTCATTTTTACTTTAAATTCACATATGAAACTAGCACCCAAAATTTCAGAATATAACAACGTTTGTTGATTAATCGTGTCTTTTTTTCTCCAAACACACACATTAACTCTTTCTCTAAACATAACGTTTCCGCAATAAACAAATTTCATTAAATATACTAAATAGCTGTATAATATATACTAAAATATTGTGAACGTAGATAAAATATTGTACACAACACGTTACAAAATTAGGTTTAGTGACTCGCTGCCCTTAGAACACTCCCTCGAGCACCTCGTTACTAAACCTCTGCTTTTGTAACTAGTCGTCTAAATATCCAATTATTATTAGTTTTTTCTTTGTCTGTTCAGACCATTCTGGTGGCATTTATTGAGTTTTTTAATTTGCTAATGCGCTATATTATCTCAATTTTAAAACTAATTTTAAGGGTAATGAGTGAACCCCAGTTAATTTAGGCAGGAGCCAACATTATCGTTTCTTGAATTGCCTTTCCTGCTGTGCAAAATGGCACGGAAGTAGCTCTGACATGTCAATAATGATTTATATGTCCCTCTGTCGTACTGCATGTAAAAATTATGTTGTAATCTACATACAGTGTTCATTAGTAAGGAAATTATTCATCATATATGCGAGGTTTATACAATATACAATAGGGTGGGCCGAAAAAACTGTTTTTTTTTATTTCGAAGTTGTAATAATGCGGAGAAGTTGCGAATTATATAGCCAAAGATATATAAAAATATCAAAATCGGTTGACATCTTCCGGTCGCTCAAAGGCTCTAAAGTTTGGCAAAATATGAAAAAAACCTCATTTTTACAATTTTTTTGTTAATATCACGTAGGTATTGCTGATCTTTCCTAAGCACGTTTATGTCTATCTGTAGGATCTGACATTCAATACTCTGGATGTTATTTATCAAATACCAAAAATGCGTAAAAATATAACTTGTTCATTATTCTGGCAAATTTTGGAGCTTATGCGCGAACGGAAGATATCAACTGATCTAAATCAAATTAAAACACAATGTTTTTAGGCTCTATTTGAAGACGTTACAAACTATTACATTACGAAAACATCTAATTAAAAAAATTAAAAATAATCTCAAAAATGAATTTTTTTTTTTTCATATTTTGTCAAACTGTAGAGCCTTTGCGCGTCCGGAAGATGTCAACCGATTTTGATTTTTTTCTTTTCTTTTGTCTACATAATTCGCAACTTTTCCGCGCTATTACAACTTCGAAATAAAAAAATGAGATTTCTCGGCCCACCCTAATGTACAACTGAACAAGAAATGAAACCCTGGATGTGACTTTAGTTAGACTGCAAGAATTTACCGAAGGAAATATCTAACTACTTGTGGAGATTCTTCCCGGAAATCACAATGTTGACATTTAGTATAATCAAGCAGAACAGGAAAGAAGAACCAATGTGCATGACCTTTGAAAAAATATTCGCAAAAGCATAGTGGAATCATCAGTACTTATATCTACATAAGTAGAAAGTGAAGAAAAAGTTGACACGTCCGTGTAAAAAGCAGTTGTACAATAAACTACTGTAATATAATAGCCCACTAATAAAATGTGTATATATAGGAACTGGAAACATATGTCTTGCCTATTATGGTTTCTTGGTAATGTGTATTTAACGGCTTTATTGGCGAGATGTCATCCATATATCTGAAAATGAGATGAGATTATTCAATGCCATTTCATCCTTCCCAAAGCGAACTTGTGGATGCAGTAAGAGTCGAACAACTTCTTCTTCTCTTCTTCTTCTTCCGAATGCAGTATTGGGTGATGATGCCCGTTCTTCGACTACAAAAACTGATATTTCCATTATCAAATATAACTATTGCATTCGAACAGCAAGCCTGAGTACATCGCTTTTAATATTATTTTTTAAATATAATTATATTGTATCAACTTACGTATTATTCAAATTAAACAAAATTAATTGGTTAATTTGTAACGTGTGCAGAAGATTTTGGTGGTAAGTCAATAAATTAAATATTTGTAATGAGCTGGTTATTAGTGGAATTATACGTTGATTCTTGTTACTTGCAACGGACACGACAGTGGGCTTTTAAGTTCAGTTTTAAAATTCTGCCACATCAGGATTCGAATCCCGGACCTTCTGGTGGGGTCAGGATTTTTAAACTGACCCAAACCTTCTGGCGGCACCATGACCCTGGGGTCGACTCAGCCTCTAACTGAAATGAGTACAAGATGCTTGTTCTGGGGGTAAAGGCGGCCGTCACGCAGGGCTGACAACTCGGCTGACATCAAGTGCCGATTGTCCAGAAATAGTGGGAGACTTAACCTCCTACTATCCCAAGGGCCTCCTGAGGCCTGTAGTGGGATTACTTTACATTACTTTACTGGTTTTTAACTTATTTCCTTAATCCACTATGACATTTTTCGGATTGCTAATTAACTAACTGACACTATCTAATCCGTAGATCATGGCCTCGCGAACATAAGCTCTCAATACATCCCTATTCTGAGCTAACGTTTTCTATTCATTCCCTGTATAATCTACATTCCTTAAATCATGGTTAATATTATTCTCCCACCTCATTCTGAGTCTACCAACTGGGCGTTTTCCCTCTGGTTCTCCTGCAAGATACTTCCACGCACGTCTTTCATTCCCCATTCGTACCACATGTCCTGCCCATCGCAGTCTACGACACTTAACTGTTCTCATTATATTTGGCTTCCTATAAAGACCATGTAGTTCGCTGTTATGTAAGTTTCTCCATTTACCTGTCTGTTCATCTCTCTTTGGCCCAAGATTTTTCCTAAGAACTTTATATTGTTCGGATTGCTATTAATGGAATTTCTATGCGTGCAATTATTTTAACACTACAGTTGTCGAGGCAATATTCAGGATTAACACTGGCTAAAAAAAACTTCCAACAAGCAATAAAAGTCTCCGGGCCTTTGAACAAATAATTAGAGAGGATCAATACTTTCACAGTTAATTAATTAATTACATTATGGAGGAGACTAGTGCGGTCTTGTTTGAAGTGTGACAAATTATTGAACGAAGAGCTGGATATGAAGACGCGCTGGTGAGGGAAGACTTCAATCGGTGGTAACATGGATATGGAGGATAGAAGATGCGAAATGAACTTAAGAATAAAAGTGTTCCGTTAATCTGTTCAATCCCTTTAAATTCTTTATGATATATGTGAGTTTCTTTTATCACTCTATAAACAACTCAAAATGACTGTGATTGGTTTTACCATGATATATGTGCTTTGTGCTCTTACTTTAATTTTACTTATGTTCTGTTTAAGTGGCAGTACTCTATAAATCATAAAAATCTTAATCCGTTCCTCTCGGAAAAGACGAGTTTTTTTTAATGCCACTAGGTTGTCTTTTATGACATTTCTGCCTTTCTCACCTGACATAGGCGGTGTAATTCATTACTTAGGTGGGGCACCTGGAATGCGGATTACGTTCCTCCATTTGTATGATGGGTAATGTAAAAGCCAGGAGAGTCCTTAACCTAAACTTAACGTACATTCCAGACCATGGGCAGCCACAGGAACCTCTAAAACAACCTTTAAAAAAAATCGATGGTCTGACCGGAAATCGAACCCGGGACATCATGGCCACTAACTCACGAGACTGATTCCACCCGTGTCTATTTAAAACTGTAAATTTTGAACATGAATAAAATTAAATCTCTTCAACTCGTAACCGACTTACGGCCGGATCAACGGATGAGCTGCGGTGAAGTCCCGTACTTCAAAAGTCCGTGAATAACAAGGAAGCCGGCCGACCACGCCTGACGCAACATCACAAGAGCAAATGAATGAAATGAAAGAAATGAATGAGATGGGTGTGAACAAATGGTGGAATGAAATTTGTGGCAGGAGAAAACAGAATAAACCCCTGGAAAAACCTGCTCAAACTCCATTTTGTTCGCCACAAAACCCACATGAACTGACCGAGATGAGAATTTGAGACCCCAACGTTGAGAGGCGAGAGTCTGACAACTTGCGCCACGGCGCCGCTTTGAATATCAATAAGGATTGATAAATCAGATTTTGATGTATAGTATTAAAAAATCTCTTCTTTTGAGAGGGAATTCTTTAGTTAACATTTGCAATTAATGCGGCTTGTTTTTACCGTATTTTCTCTCATTTGTAATTATTTTAAATATGACTCTAGAGAAGAAAATTAACATAGCTCCACTATTCCGTTTTCAAAAAGGATTTTTAACGTTTAAATCTGAAGCGAATGGTTTAATAATAATGATCTACTGTATTCCATCTATAGTAATTCTACCCAAGAGCAGGTCTTTCACTGCAACAATATCATTTTCATGCTATGCTTCGCAGCTTTACTAGGTTATAGGTGTGGTAGCTTCCTGTCGGTTTCCACAATCTACTACATCCATCCATCCATAGTAATTCTGCCCGAAGCAATCATAGCATTTTCATGCTATGCTTGCAGCTTTATTAGGGACTTATAGGTGTGGTAGCTTCCCTTTGCTTTCCACACCGATGAAGGATGATGATGGTAATGATAAGGATGATAATGATGATGGCCATATGATTTCGGGAACCGTTTGGGCCTTAAAGTTTTCTTGACATTTGTCTTACAGGTGAGGAAAAACCCCGATAAAAACCTCACCCACAAAAACTGCCCCGACCGGGGATCGAACCCGGGCCCGCTGCGTGACAAGGCAGCACGCTACCTCCAGACCACAGCGGTGGACAATCTACTATATAATAAATTATAAATATTAAAATAGAATAATTAAATTCATTCATATACTTAGGATCAGTAATAAACAGTAAAAATTTAATGGAGGAAGAGATTAAAGGCAGAAAAATGATTGGTAACAGGGCAAATCATACGAAGATAACGTTATTCAGAAATAAAGTAAAGGTAAAGTGATCCCACTTACAGGCTTTGGTAGCCCTTGGAGTAGTAGGAGGTTAAGGCTCCTAACTTTCTAGACAATCGGCATGAGATGTCAGCCCTGCGTGGCGGCCGCATTTATCCCAAGAAAAAGCGTCTGGTACTTTCTTCCGCAAGAGGCTTAGTCGATCCAGGGCCATGTTGCCAGAAGATTTAGGCCACTTAAAAAAATTAACTCTCATATAATTCTCAAAATCAAAGCTGTATTACTCCCGACGTTAATAAAACCACTTGTTACGTATTCTTTTGAGACTTGAGCATCATTCCTATGGTGATGTCTGGTATGTAAAGAGTGCACAAAAATGAAAGTGTTTTCTTGCGCGATAGTGCGTTTTGTCATACTTACAGCAATGCCGACCATGATTGAAAGTTCAACTTCCTACATTTCGGGGTTGTCAATATAAATAACTATACTGTAATAATAACATAACTATAATATTACATATTACAAAACCCACGTATGGGAAGTAAAACCACTGCCCTCTATGTATAGGCCTACTACATGCAATGTATATACAAACAATATTCAAAAGGTAGTGTTAATATAGCCTACATTGTTGAAAAAACTAGCTATAACGGCTGGGGGACCCGACATGCTGACCACATGTCACCCCTACATTGGCTGCATGGTCATCTACCTCTGTGAATAACACATGTGGATGAGAAGCCAGCAGCCAGCTGGAAGGCCAAGGGCCTTAAAGGCCTGTCGCGCCATGGATGTATATGATGTATATCCATCCATTGTAATTCTGCCCGAGGGCAGGTCTTTCACTGCAATTATAGCATTTTCATGCTATGCTTTGCAGCTTTATTAGAGAATTATAGGTGTGGTAGCTTCTGTTGCTTTCCACACCGGTGGAGGATGATGATGATGATTATGATGGCCGGATGATTTTCGGCGACCGTTGGGTCCTAAGCTTCCTGACATTTGTCTTACAGGTGAGGAAAAACCCCGAAAAAACCTCACCCATGAGCCTGTCCAGACCGGGAATCGAACCCGGGCCCGCTGCGTGACAAGGCAGCACGCTCCTCGAGACCACAGCGGTGGACATGATGTGTATATATATATATATATATATATATATTATATATATTATACGAAACAAATCCTGCATTTTAAATAAACTGAACTTTAATTGAAACAATAAATACGTACTTGCCGTCATTTTATCACTAATTGGTCTCACGGCCTTTTGTTGTTTCAACTATTAAACATTGCCCATACAGTTAACGTTAGTCAATTTTGTATAATGAACGCAAATATTTCGAAAAATATGTTATACTATATTATTTATTATTTTGAAAACACCATCGCGCCAAAAATAATATACAAAGCACGTTTGAGAAGTGTTTTACAGAATATCGGAAATTAAAAACCGAGCGATTTTCCTCGATTCTGTAAAAACCACTTCCCAACCTCGCATCGTAATATACTATTTTTCCCCCCCCTTGAAGAAACATCTTCAACATAATCCGCTTCCACATGTCTTTAAATGTGGCACTATGGTCGTCACAATTCTCGCTTTCGGTTCATAACTATAACCATGACACTCAATAGTCGATAGTGACCGATAGTGACACTATCAATTTGTCATAGAAGCTTGTCACCTCGAGGTGAATATATTATCGGCACGCATAGAGTAAACATCCTGGTAAGTGAGAGTCTGCATTAGACACGCTTTCCACTGTCTCATAGAGCTACAGTAGATATTGAATGAAATTGTATACGTACGGCAATGAAGGTTGAATCGGAAATTATGTTATTATGAAAAGGAATTTGTGTAGAAAGTGAAGGTGATGTATGTACTGTATTTATGTGATGGTCGTCTTCATTTTATCAACAAATGCATATATCAGTTGTCTGCACCTGTGTGATCTATCGGGCGTCCCGCGGGCCATATGCGGTCTGCGACACAGAGAACGGTCTGCGACGACTGTTTGGCTGGTTCGCGACTATGTTCATAGAAGGCAGGAATTTTTTACATTGAAAAAAAAAGTATAAAATGTTATATATAATATAATAACCAATGTTTGTTTGTTAGTACTTTATGCGCGGCCATACCGTTCGTTTATCCGATTGTGATAGGGCTTTTTGCAAAATGTTCAGGAGATTCCCGGGATGAACATAGGCTATAAGAGACTTGCGATACTCAACTTCTACACCCTTAAAATCGTCCTTTATAGTGGAGAATGTGAAAAAAGTAGCTCTTTTGACGCTTAAATGACTTACGCCTAAACCATAACAAATACACAAAATTAATGTACACAGAATTGAATATCTCAAACGGCTGTACAAAAACGTCCGCGCCAAAAAAATATGTTTATCTCTTACGGATAACTCAGAATAACTATTTTTGTCTTTCATTGATGCCAAGAAGATCGACACAGGTACGTAGATTTCTGTGCAAGCATAGCAGGACATGGCGGGTATTCTTTTACAGATAACTCAAAATAACGAATTTTGTCTTTTAGCTCATTTATGCCAAGAAGATCGAGATAAGTAGATTCCCAGGCAACATCGGGTAATCAGTACGGGGAATCTTAAATTAATTACGATAAACATTTATAATTATTTTTCATTTTACTTATTCAACTAATCATAAGAATTAAGTTTCGTCTTTCGGCTCATTTATGCCAAGAAGATTGGGATGGGTAGATTCCCGGACAACGCCGGGTAAATAGCACGGGTTATCTAAAAATAATTACGATATACATTTTTCCTTATGCTTATTTAACTAAGCATAAAATACATTAATTTTCGTATTTCAGCTCATTTGTGTCAAGAAGATCGGGATAAGTAGATTCCGGGGCAACGCTGGGTAATCAGCACAGGGTATCTAAAAAATATAAATTTATAATTTATTTTTCCCTTGCTTATTCAACTAAACATAAAAGCGCATTAATTTTCGTTTATTTAGGCGTAACAGCGGACGCCGCGTATTAGCTAGTTATATATAAAAAAATGACACACAGAATTAAATTATTGTAAGTTACAAAACCAGTATTTAGTTGATAAAATATGTGCTATAAGTTAGCTACAGGTAAATTCCACTCAGGACGTCAAATTCTTTACTTTCTCACCCGCTGAGGAGCTGTAGACCCGATAAGAATTTTGAAAATAAGCAACTCAGATCTAGCCATGGCGCTTTAACAAGATGTACAATATCACTAAACCAAAGGTAAAGTAACTATGAATTTAAACAGTACACTCATTGTAGTTGTAAATTTCAATTTTTCATTTTTTAATGAATATGGGTCTATTCTGACAGCATATGTGTAAAATGAAAATGTTTAACCCAGTTCTGTAGTCGGGCGCCTGGAAAGCGGAGTTACGCTGTCCCGATGATGATGGGCCAAGTTTTAATTACTGTGTAGTGTATTTTAACTGTAATAATAGGGCATAATAATAAATATCCTCAACTCGTGTCCAACTCAGGGTCGGGTCGAGGGTTGAGATGAGATAAAGCCCCCTTATACTGAGATCTGTAATTATAAGGGCGCCGGCCGACCACGCCTGACGCACTATCACGGGGGAAGATGAATGAAATTAAACGAAATGGATAAGTATGGAGAAATGGTGGAATGAAATTGTGGCAGGGGAAAACGGGGGAAAACCCCGAGAAAAACCTGCCCAAGCTCCGTTTTGTCCACCACGAAACCCACATGGAGTGACCGAGATTCGATCTCGGGACCCCAACGGTGAGAGGCCAGCGTCTAAGTGCTTGCGCCATGGAGCCGCCACTAATAATAATAATAATAATAATAATAATAATAATAATAATAATAATAATAATAATAATTCCGATTGAGGGTCTTTCCACTTTTCAGCGGTTGCCCTTTTAACCAGCCGGCTGCTGGCCCTTCACATCCACATGTGTCAATCACAGAGGTAGATGATCAACAGCCAAGTGTAGGGGTGACATGTGGTTAGCATGTAGAGTCCCCCAGCCGTTATAGCTGGTTCCTCAACCTGGAGCCGCTACTTATTGTAGCTACCCAACTGCCTCACGATGCTGGGTGGGCACCGGTCCCATACTGGCCGAAATACCATGAGAAAATTTCTTCCCCCATGGAGACTCGAACCAGCGCAAGTCCCGTAGCTCTGCGCCAAGGCTTCCTATCTTAACCGCTCGGCTACGGCGCGGGACATAATAATAATAATAATAATAATAATAATAATAATAATAATAATAATAATAATAATAATAATAATAATAATAATTAAAAAAATTAATAATGCCTAGGATCTGCACTGGTTCAAGTGCCCATGGTGGAAGAAATTTTCTCATGGAATTTCAGCTAGTGTTGGATCCATTTCCAAAAAAAAAACATCGTGGAGAATTTTAATATCTATTATCGCATCACTATGAGGCGTGAGTGCCACGACAATGCTTTTGACAATGATTAACATGCGGAATTATTATAGTGGCGGTAGTTGGCATCGTTGTATTTAATTATATATAACAGCTGCGGGGAAACAAAGCGAGCCTCTGGGCAATCATTGAGGCTATAATACAATAAGTAGCGACTCTAGTGGAGAAAATCAGCTCCAACAGTTAAAAGACTCAACATGATGATCTATACTGGCTGGATGAACATCCACCTCAGCGATTAACACATGTACAAGTGATGCCAACAGCCAGCTGGTAGGCTAAGGGGCTTTTAAGCCTGTGACACCATAGATCATATGTTACATATGAAAATCCATGTATAATTAGGAAATTTTTATCACTCGCCAAAAGAAAGACGGAAAATTATTAATACCTAGTCTTTGTAATGTGGCTGTCCTGCAGCGTGACCGAGCGGTATGAGTTGTCATGCCTTGTCACAGAGCTATAGGACCCACGCTATTTCTAGTCTCCTTGAATTCTTTTCCCATGGTATTTTAGCTATACCTCTTCCGAGCTAAGTTTCAGTTGTATTGTAAACAAACGAGATATATCACTGCATTTTCATTCGTCGAAAAATTGTTTTAGCTTTAAGCATGTATTAAAATATAGTTCGCTCTCTATCACTCGATATAAAGGAAATAAAAAAAATAAAAAAATATATTATCGAGCACATGTCTTTATAAGTTAAATGGGAGAGTCTTAAAATATATAATTGCAATTTCAATACATTAAATGAACATTGTTTTATTCTTACGCATGCGCAATGAAAAATTTGTTAGAATTTTTATTGCTTCAAAATGGCGAAATTTCTGTAGAATTTCTTAAACATTGGAAAGCAAAGCATTTGAAAAGCGGAGAAAAACAAAATACATTGAATATTTTCAAACAGTTTAGATAAAATCCACATTAACCATTGAGGATGTGGTGAAAATAACAACAGAATTAACAGGTGAGTCAGCATGCAACATAAAATCTACTCTTAATGAAATTGTACCGGTAAAGAAATCTTATCTATAGATATCGTGGGAAAAAAATCATAAACGTCTAATCAAATAGGCCCACATATAACTTGTTGTCATAAATAAATAAGACATGGACGAAGTTCTTAATTATTGGTACCATTTCATATTGTATTCAGTCTTATTTACCGTAAAATACGCTGTTGCCTCAGAACAATGTTTCTATCGTACACAACTCAGTCATATGGCCATTAAAAGTAGTACCACAGTTCCCCAAATAGACGAAGTCGGCGGAGTAATATCTTATGCAAGTTTATTCATAGTACAACTGGCACTTAGCTAGGAATTAATATGGTTATTGCACAGTGACCATCTAGGATTATGAGCAATTTGAGCACAGTAAAAGCTCATTATTCGCGGGTTAAAAAACTGCAACACAGTTCCTGTATTCGCGGCTAAAAAGTTATTTATTCGCGCATCCAGTCAGTATATTAGAAGGATTAGTATCCTTTACTAATACGCATCGGCAACTTTTTTACCGGGCACGTGCCAAGGCGGCTTTTACAAAGACTGATTCGAACCAAATGAACAAATGAATATCAAAGTAAAACAAACCTTATTGTTACTAAGCCTAAAGTTCGTTGTTAAAAGCCACTGCCGCAGTATTTCACGTACCGCCATGTCCGTTGATAAATGCCGCTCTCGCCACAATCTATGTTTTATTGTTTCAATTTGTCATTCGTTAAAATAATTTGATTGAATAACACGTGTCTCTTCTGCTTTGTTGCCAATTTATAATGTCGAGTGAAAGGAAAGAAAATTAGTTCCGAAGCGGAAAAAAGTAGTTTTGCCGCTTAAAGTAAAAATAGAAATGCTTGACCGTTTACGCGTTGGCGAGTCGTTTGCGTCTATATCCCGTTGTTTCAATGTTAATGAATCAAGAAATCCGAAGACAAAATAAGGAATTCTATCGCAGAATCCACAGCTTAATATGAATCTTAATTGAAAGACCTTTTAAAAGGGGCAAAACAAGAAAAAAAATACTAAGTTCTTTAAGTCCTTGCCTAAACCTTACAGTAATAATTAATAAAAACATTTACAATTTTTTCATTAACTGATTTTAGTTTGATGATTTTTATTTTATTTTGCAACCTTGGAACGTATCCCCTATATACCCATACACATTATCATTTCATAGTCGCGGTTTCTATATTCGCGGCATATTTGCGGAACGTATTAGGAGCTTTTACTGTAACTACAATAAATAACGGCTGTAGGTTTACATAATCAGTTATAACGGTTGAAGGATGCGACATGTTGACCAAATATCAACCCTGTAGTGGGTACATTTTTGTATTTAACGGATATGGATGAAAGGTTAGCAGCAGCTGGTAGACTAAGAGCCTGTGACATCACGGAGTTGTGAGATTTAACACCTGTTTAATAGCACAAAACAATTTAGTTCACGGCACTTAGACAAACATTTTCTCCAAGGTTTAAAACATATTACTGGGTTCATTTGAGGACACTAATATGTGTGAATTGCTGGGTCTTGAACTTGAAGCTACGATAATTATTCTTTGTATCTGTGTCAGCCTTGCCATGGGATGTTTCCTTTCGCTTTCAATTAGAAATGTATGCATCTGTGTCATCTGCAGTTCTACCTTACCGCATCACAATGTTCAGTTGCGATTTTCTGTTTTGTAAATATAAGTGAATGGAATTACAGGTTTACACGTTACAAAAATATATATATTTGCTCTGGGGCAATCATAGCTGTAATCATAGCATTTTCAATGCTATGCTTTGCAGCTTTACTAAGGAATTATAGGTGTCGTAGCTTCCCGCTACCTCGAGACCACATGTATAGCATATATATATATATATATATATATATATATATATAAGTCCACCGCTGTGGTCTCGAGGTAGCGTGCTGCCTTGTCACGCAGCGGGCTCGGGTTCGATCCCCGGTCGGGGCAGTTTTTCTGGGTGAGGTTTTTATCGGGGTTTTTCCTCACCTGTAAGACAAATGTCAGGAAAACTTTAAGGCCCAAACGATCCCCGAAATCATATGGCCATGATCATCCTTATCATTATCATCATCATCATCATCATCATCATCCTTCACTGGTGTGGAAAGCAACGGGAAGCTACCACACCTACACAATTCCACCTACACAATTCCCTAGTAAAGCTGCAAGCATAGCATGAAACTGCTATGATTGCAGTGAAGGACCTGCCTTCGGGCAGAATTACTATGAATGGATATATATATATATATATATATATATATATGTATGTATGTATAGTTCACCGCTGTGATCTCGAGGTAGGGTGCTGCCTTGTCACGCAGCGGGCCCGGGTTCAATTCCCGGTCGGGACAGGCTCCTGGGTGAGGTTTTTTTCGGGTTTTTTCCTCACCTGTAAGACAAATGTCAGGAAGCTTAGGGTCCAAAGGTCCCTATCATCCGGCCATCATTATCATTCTTGTCATTATCATCATCATCCTTCAGCGGTGTGGAAAGCAACGGGAAGCTACCATACCTATAAATCCCTAGTAAAGCTGCAAAGCAGTGAAAGACCTGCCCTTGGGCAGAATTGCTATGGATATATATATATATATATATATATATATATATAGTTAAATGTATATTACAGGCACACTGTATAATAATATTGTTACCTCAGACGCATCAGGCACGGGTTCGATCCTCGGTCGAGACAATTTGCTGGGTGAGGTTTTTTCCGGGTTTTCTTAACTATAAGCCGAATCTCATGTAACTTTAAGGCTCACATAGTCCCCGATCACCATCTGACCGTCACAATCCATATTATATTCGTACTTTTTAAATAATGATGATAGATTAATAATAAGCAATTCCATATGTGACTGACTGACATTTACAATACACTTTTGCAGCAAAATGGTTGCATAAATATTATAATTGATTCAAATTAGGGTTGTTATATACGTGATATGAGAGAGCAAAAGTGTGTGATTAAGGCTGTACATAAATATACAATTTCTGAAGAAAAACAATGCTATTTATTATCTATCAAAGTATGTATGACTGACTGACATATATGTCAACTCATCATGCAGCTTAACATGTTGAGCTGCATCATTCTCTGAAGTGTGATTCTTAATTACACTTTCCAAAATACCGTTTGGAGGACACATTTCAAGTTACATTCTCAATAAAAACGAAACAAAAGTCACAATTAAGACCGGAGTTATAACCTAATATGTGATGTGTGACTGACTGACTGACTGCTATATCTGAATTTTATTAAGACTTTAATATTGTGGAGCTGGAAATATTATAATTATAATAAAATATTCTGAGAAATCAACAAGTACGGCTGCCTCATTTACTGCAACGTTTATCCGAACATATTTAAATGCTTCCGCTGACTGCCTTTTAGCTCAAATTGACACAGAAGTAGAGCCTGTAATTATTTTATGGAACAGCTGAACCGAACAGTCTACCAGATTTTCTAAATCATGTTTGTGTTAATCCTCAGCGGAATGCAGCAAGCAACTTACTGTGCCATGCGTATTAGCAATATAAATGAGAGGACGAAAAGTCAGTCAGTCACGGGACTGTAGCGGGAAAAATAATGACTTTACAAGAAAATGTCATCAATACGTTTTTGTTAGTCGTATACCGATAACGTAGAATCCAAGAGGAAATTTTAATCTGTCAATTATTATGTTGTATACAGTAATTTTTATACGTTTTCTGTGACTAACTGACCACAGCCTACAGTTTACAATTATAGGACACATTTAAGGTTTGTAGAACATTATAATGCAATTAATATTATTACATTTACGAGTAAGGAGAGCCAAAGTATCGTTTAACAAAAAAGTTTGTGAAATAAAACGAATTAATACGACCGAATAATTAAAGAAAACAATGATAAAATTCTGCGTATTAGTACAGGTTTGGAATATTACAAGTTTTGCCACTAATATTAGATTAAAATAATACACATTTGAAATATTATTTTATAGAATCAGAAAATTTGATCTTTAACGAAATAGGCCTATATTACGTCATCAAAATTATTCCTGCGTCAATTTCAAAATTTTCACCTCGGTATGACATTTTCATGGAATCGCTCAATAATAATAATAATAATAATAATAATAATAATAATAATAATAATAATAATAATAATAATAATAATAATAATAATAATAATAATGTTGTATTTAAGCTGGCAGAGTTAAGGCCACAATTACTTCTCTTCTTCTCAACCAGCGAATAATATAATACGAAGTTTTATATGCTTCCACCCATAGTAATTCTGCCCAAGGGCAGGTCTTTCACTGCAATCATAGCATTATCATGCTATGCTTTGCAGCTTTACTATGGAATTATAGGTATGGTAGCTTCCCTTTGATTTCCACACCGGTGAAGGATGATAAGGATGAGGGACCGTTGGGCCCTAAGCTTCGTGACATTTGTCTTACAGGTGAGGAAAAACCCCGAAGAAAAACTCACCCAGGAGCCTGTCCCGACCAGGAATCGAACCCGAGCCCGCTGCGTGACAAGGCAACATGCTTAATGTAGGCTATTTAAAATATTATTAATGTGTAGCCTAGATGTTTCATATGAATGTATGAGTAATAATATGCACTGCCATAAAGTGTTTATTGTCTCGGATACATAACTCTGGTTTTTATCTGAGCACTTGTTCAGGGAGGTCCTCCATGTACTTGTGTGGTCAAAAGTATGTGTGTGATTCTATAATTTAAAAACCTCTGTAAGGCTCGGAATGCATGGCACATGTAAAAGTAACCACAAGAGAGAGAGAGAGAGAGAGAGAGAGAAGGG
Organism: Diploptera punctata; assembly: GCA_030220185.1. Taxonomy (NCBI): domain Eukaryota; kingdom Metazoa; phylum Arthropoda; class Insecta; order Blattodea; family Blaberidae; genus Diploptera; species Diploptera punctata. The sequence continues at coordinate 924,787 of JASPKZ010007681.1, read as the reverse complement.
AGAGAGAGGAGGGAGGGAGAGAGACAGAGGGAGAAGAAGAGAGAGAGGGGAAAGAGAAGGAGAGAGAGAGAGCCTCTGATCGCTCTTTCTATTATATGTCCTTTTTTCTCTCTCTGATTCTTTCTCTCTCCCATCTTTCTTCTCTCCCTCTTCTCTCCTTTCTCTCTCTTTTTCTCTCTCTCTTCTCTCTTCTCTCTCTCTCTCTTTCTCTCTCTCTTCTTCTCTTTCTCTCTCTCTTTCTCTCTCTCTTTCTTCTCTCTCTCTCTCCCTCTCTCTCTCTCGCTCTCTCTCTCTCTCTCTCTCTCTCTCTTTCTATACTCCTCTTCCTCCCCTTTCAATGAGGCAGTATTTATTTATAAAGAACTAGCTAATACCCGGCGTGTGCTGCTACACCTAAATAAATTTTGTGTTTTTGCATTTAGTTGAATAAGTAAGAGGAAACATAAATATAAATTTATACCGTTATTATTTTTAGATACCCCGTGCTGATTACCAGGCGTTGCCCGGGAATCTACGCATCCCGACGTACTTGACATAAATGAGGTGAAAGGCAAAATTCGTTATTTTGAGTTATCCATAAAAGAATACCCGCTGTGCGCTGCTATGCGTGTCCGGGAATCTACTTATCCCGATTTTCTATGCATCAATAAAAGACAAAAATTATTATTGTGAGTTATCCTTAAAAAATAAACATATGCTGTCGCGGACTTTTCTGTAGAGTTTTTTGAGATATTCAATTCTGTGTACAATAATTTTGTGTATGTTTATGGTTTAGCCATTTAATCTTACAAAAGCGACTTTTTCACATTTTTTTCACTACAGAAGGTGATTTTTAAGGGTGAAGGGCTTGAGCATTAAATATCTCATATAACATATAACCTTCCCGGGAAAATCCTGAACATTTTGGAAAAAGCCCCATGATAATCAGATGAATGGTATGGCAGCACATGCTTGCCCGGGAATCTACTTAACCCGATCTCCTTGGCATCAATGAAAGACAAAATGGCTATTGTGTGTTATCTGTAAAAGATAAACATATGCTGTCGCGGACTTTATTGTAGAGTTTTTTGAGATATTCAATTTTGTGTACATTAATTTCGTGTATTTGTTATGGTTTAGGCAGCGTAAGTCATGTAATGGTTAAAAAAAGGGAATTTTCCACGTTTTTCACTACAAAGGCTGTTTTTTAAGGGTGTAGGAGTTGAGTATCTCAACTCTCTTATAGCCTATGTTCATCTCGGGAATATCCTGAACATTTTTCAAAAAACCCATCACAATCGGATCAACGGTATGACCACGCATAGAGTACGAACAAACAAACAAACAAACAAACATACAAACATACAAACAAACAAACATTCATTTTTATATGTTAGATGCAATATTGACTTCTGCAGATTGCACACTGCACAAAGTTAAATGTCCCGCTGTCTGTTGTGTACTCTGTTATAAACATAACAAAGATTGTCTCAATACTGAAACAACTACTCCGATTTCTCACCCCTATTTACAGTATAATGTATCATAACCCCGTGCCACTCACATCTGCACGGAAACAAATGTAATTAAATAAGCATGGTTAAGATACTCCTCTACAGGGGAAGGATTCCCAGGACTTAATGAGAGACAGAAAGGATATAGCACTACTATGTATTATAATAATTTCTAGAAAACAAATTGTTAAGTTCTTAACTTTGGCAAGCAAACAATTATTATTATCATCATTATCACACCATTATCATTATCTTATTATTGTTATTATTATTATTATTATTATTAAAGTAAAGTGATCCCACTACAGGCCTCAGGAGGCCCTTGGGGCAGTGGGAGGTTAAGGCCCCGACTTTTTCTAGACAATTGGCACTTGGTGTCAGCCGGTTGTCAGCCCTGCGTGACGGCCGCCTTTACCCCAGAACAAGCCTCTGATATTCATTTCCGTTAGAGGCTGAGTCGACCCCAGGGCCATAGTGCCGCCAGAAGGTTTGGGTCATTTTAAAAATCCTGACCCCACTGGAACTCGAACCCTCGGCCTTCCGGCTTGTAGCGCAGTGCCTTAACCACTACGCTACGGCATGCCCCGTATTATTATTATTATTATTAGTTGAATTCATCATTCGATCATTAAATAGACAAGTCCTATCGGGAGAAGAGTTTGAAGTCTGGATGACACACAACTATTTATAAAGAACGTGGAGAATCCACCGCTGTAGTGTCAGGATAGCGTCGCTGCCTCGTACGCAGCGGGCTCGGATTCGATCCCCGGTCGGGACAAGTTTGCTGGGAGATGTTTTTTTTTTCGGGGTTTTCTTCACCTATAAGACAAATATAAAGAAACTGTCCGCGAACATCACTTGGCCATAATACTCATATCATAATCTCCATGTTTATATGAATGTGTGTGTTAATGACGTATTTCGTCTTAATGTTGTGTTGTCTTGAAGGAGGTCTTGATATTGATATTATTACCCATTCAGGGAGGCCCACCATGTCCTTATGTGGTCAAAACGTTTGTGTGTGATCCATAATTTAAAATCGTTCTCCCGATAGGTCGTGCCACAATAAAAAAAATGAAGAATCAGTTCTAGAAGAAATAAGTAAACTTTTTTATTCATTAAAAAAAGTTTACTTTATTTTTCTAGAACTGATTCTTCAATTATGATTTAAGTTTTAGGGTCGGTTTCACCAACAGAGGTAACTGTATTACGCCAAAACTGGCGTAATACAGTTACCTCTGTTGGTGAAATTAGCCCTAAGAGGGTTAAAATAAGTGTTTCCTTTTACATGAAGGACATGAATATTTCATTATTTTTATAGGGCCTATAATACTAGCTAATACCCGGGGTGCGCTGCTACTCCTATATAAATGTTAATGTGTTTTTACCACCAGCCTTGAGCTGCTATGCTTGCCGGGGAATCAACTTATCACGATATTCTTGGCATCAATGAAAGACAAAAATTGTTATTGTGAGTTATCTGTAAAAGATAAACATATGCTGTCGCGGACTTTTTTGTAGAGTTTTTTGAGATATTCAATTCCGTGTACAATAATTTGGTATATTTGTTATGGTTTAGGCAGCATAAGCCATTTAAGCGTAAAAATAGGGACTTTATTTCACGTTTTTCACTACAAAGAGTGATTTTTAGGGGTGAAGAGGTTGAGTATTACAACTATCTTATAGCCTATGTTCATCCCCGGAATCTCCTGAACATTTTTTGAAAAGCTCCATCACACAATCGAATGAACGGTATGGCAGAGCACGCTTGCCCGGGAATCTACTTATCCCGATCTTCTTGACATCAATGAAAGACAAAAATTGTTATTGTGAGTTATACGTAAAAGATAAACATATGCTGTTGCAGACTTTTTTGTAGAGGTTTTTGTGATACTTAATTCTGTGTACAATAATTTGGTGTATTTGATGTGCTTTAGGCAGCGTAAGCCATTAAGCGTCAAAATAGGGACTTTATTTCACGTTTTTTCTCTACAAAGGGTGATTTTTAGGGGTGAAGGGGTTAAGTATTACAACTCCCTTATAACCTATGTTCATCCCGGGAATCTCCTGAACATTTTGCAAAAACCCCAATCAAAATCGGATCAACGGTATGGCCGCGCATAGAATACAAACAAACAAACATTAGATAAAATAGAATATAAGGAGAATATGTAATATTTGCCGAATTGAATAAAACTTTCGAAAGACTATTAGTATGCATCTCATGAGCAACAGTCTATAAGTTATTGTTATGTCAGTTCGCTATCGGAACCTTAATCTCGGAGAGTGTATCATCACTTTCATCACTTCCTGCCTCTTTCCTTCTTTATTCAAATCAACATCAGCTGAGCTCTGCGATAACGCTAACTTACGTTCATTGAAATATTATCATTGAATTTATATCGGATGTATTTATAGTTACTATTTTATTTGTATAGTTGTTATGGGGATCACCCATAGGCAAATAGTGTTATGTTTAACGACGCTCTTTTTAATATCCCAGATCATTAGCGACGCAATTTAAATCTGGTTGTATTAGAGCTGACACATTTTGTTTAGAGGTCTCTTATTTCAGTCCTGGGATGGGGGCACGCCGTAGCTTAGTGGTTAAGGCACTGAGCTACAAGCCGGAGGGTCGATGGTTGAAGTCCCGTTGGGGTCAGGATTTTTAAACTGACCCAAACCCTCTGGCGGCACTATGGCCCTGGGGTCGACTCAGCCTCTAACTAAAATGAGTACCAGACGCTTGTTCTGGGGGTAAAGTCGGCCGTCACGCAGGGTTGACAACCCGGCTGACATAAAGTGCCGATTGTCTAGAAAAAGCGGGAGCCTTAACCTTCTACTACCCCAAGGGCCTCCGGGCCTGTTGTGGGATCACTTTACTTATGGTGTTCAAACATGGCTATTAAACGTATAGATATAAAAATTGGAATATCTGCGGTACATTTAATAGAATGTCTGTTCATTTTTATATATGTGTAATTGCTTATTTATAATTTTAATCAAAAGTATAGAATTCCTTTATGACTCTTCTTAAGCTTTTTGTCTTTTTTTAATGCACATTTATTTATGTTTATTTATATAGTTATATATATATATATATATATATATATAATATATTATCATTCAGTAATGTAGCTTCGCGGGAAATGAAAGAGGACTTGTTCAATGATTAATATAGACACATTTGAATGTATGGGTAAATTTGGTTGCTCCCAGTTTATTTCGTGATTGGCAGCAATGCAACGAGATTGTATCACAACATAAATACAATTGACACAGTAGATACATTCCGTGAGCTTGCAGTACGTGCGTGGAGTGTATAATTGAAACGAGTGTTTAATTTATTCTGTGTGAGATTTAAGTGTTAAAATGTGATTTATGATTCTTGAAGTTGATTTTAAAACAAAGGAAATGTAGCTGGCGTAGTACAGACTAAATATTGTAAGGTAAGATTCATTATTGTGCTAATGTTACGATTCAGAGTCAGTCAAAAGAAAAAAAAAATATATACCTAAAATGTAACTAAACGAAACCTAATATAATGCTTAAGTTTTATTGATAAATTATTAGAAGTACTATCAAAACATATATAAAATAATTTCATTGCAAAATATGAAAATGATTGCAGTCATACTGGCTAACAAAATGTCGGCTAATATGAATAATACATTGCACAAGGCCGTACTTATGGTATAGCAAAAGAGAGGAGATACCATAGGCGCCAGTAAAGTGGGCTCCAAAAACTATTTTATTGTAACCGTAGTGTCCCATCTGGAGGAACCGCACAGTGTTTCATTTTGATGAGTGGGAATAAGAGAAACCCTACCAAAAAATCAACACTCTCCATTGATCAGAAACGCTACGTTAAAAAATAATGTTCTTCGATTAGTCAAATAGCAATTTTTATTATGTTTCTTCATGTAACAATATAGCATTTATCGAGTTACGTATGCATGGTATTATAATCTTTTAAGCTATTCTATGCAACCATGCCACCTATGAATATTTGATCGGAGAAAAAGTAACTGCTAGCGTCATATTGGGCATATGATAACACACGTTGTCAGTAGTCAATTTCCAAAATGTTTACTCACATATAGGGGATTCGGCTCAACTGCACTTATACTAGCGCTGATTTTTCAGTTATATTGTTGTAAACTATAGCTCTTCTTCTGTATTTACTAACATTATTTAATATTTTAAACTTTTTCAAGCAATTTTTATAACATCATTACACAATTTTGAAGTATTTATTTAAATATGCAAATCACAATATTATGTCATTGTTAGACAAATTGCGATGCTGCTATTTTTTCCACAGAGTATATTACTTTGTCTTATTTTTCTATCGCTGTTTTGGGTTATCGCTGATTGGATCAGCGTTAGGGAGTGATAAGTAAGTGTACACCCATTTTTAATAAACGTTTGGTAATTTTTATATTATTAATATATTTTTTAACATAGATTTGGGGATTTATTGCAATTATTGGTCATTTAAATTACATAGCGATGGATAGTAATCGAGGATGATAATCGATTGTGGGTTATCGCTGGCTCTATAAACTCTGGCGCATGCGAACTGTTGTTCTATAGGACAAAATATTTCACGCTAGTTTAAGTGCAGTTTTTCCGGGGATTCTATCTCAAGAGTCTACATACATTAATGGGCAAGTTAGGATGAGAAAACGGGCGAGTTTGTGTACAACAGATTAGTTTAGCGTTCACTTGTTTGTTGGCGGGTTTTTGTGATACGTTGGCCACATTCTCTGAGCAATGGCTAATACATATTTTATATTGTAAATGTGGCGATTTTAGGTTATTTTGAGCTTATCTTCTCATTATATTTTAAGGCATTTCTCACATTTTTTGGAGAAAAATCAACATATCGCTCATTCGCTGCAACAACGTCATAACTAAAAAAAACAGTTTTTCAGGAGAAGCATTTAAACGTTTGAAATCCATATACCTTTGCCTGTATTCATCATAAATATCAAATTATTGTACCAACTCATTGTATATAATAGTTTATGTCGTGTTCTTCCCGAATAAAGAACTGAGTTTTGTCTTTCATGTAGTACCAATAACTCAAAATCGACAATTTTTTAGTTATTACGTTGCAGCAAATTAACGATATATATTCACATGGGCCGTACTCCAACAATAATTGTTTTTTTCCGCTTTTTAATTTATATAGGTGGCATAGAATTTCCGTTTTTATACTATCGTCTTGAACTCGACTCTTTTATTTGTTATTTTTAAGAAAAAGTACAACTAATATGAACATTTGAAATTAAATTTAAGAAACTTTTTTTTGGCTGAACAGTAGTTATGGTTACCCTTGATTTACAGTTTATTGTTGTAAATTATACCTATTGTTCTGTATTTGGTAACATGTTTTAATATTTTAAAGTTTTTCAAACAATTTTCATAACATTATTTGATAATTTTTAAGTATTTATTTAAATACGCAAATCACAACATTATGACACTGTTAGACAATATTGTGATGCTAACTGTTATTTTCTTCAGAGTATATTACTTAGTCTATGATTTTTCTATCGCTGTTTTGGGTTATCGCTGGTTGGATCAGTAAGTGTACACCCATTTTTAATAAACGTTTAGTAATTTTAGGCTCAACTGCACTTCTACTAGCGCTTGATTTTTCAGTTATATTGCTGTAAACTATAGCTCTTCTTCTGTATTTACTAACATTATTTAATATTTTAAACTTTTTCAAACATTTCTATAGGCCTAACATTATTAGACAATTTTCAAGTATTTATTTAAATATGCAAATCACAATAGTATGACACTGTTAGACACTATTGTGATGCTAACTGCTATTTTCTTCACAGAGTATATTACTTGGTCTATGATTTTTCTAACGCCGTTTTGGGTTATCGCTGGTTGGATCAGCGTTAGGGAGTGATAAGTAAGTGTACACCCATTTTTAATAAACGTTTGGTAATTTTAATATTATTAATATATTTTTAACATAATTTTGGGCATTTATTGCAAATATTGGTTATTTATATTTCATGGCGACGGATAGTAATCGAGGGTGATAATCGATATGTGGTTTCGATTATGGGTATTGGTATCGCTGGCTCTATAAACTCTGGCGCATGCTCAGTTGTTCTATAGGACTTTGAAAATATTTCACCCTAGTTTAAGTGCAGTTTTTCCTTTTTTTAACATAGATTTGGGGATTTATTGCAAACATTGGTCATTTAAATTTCAGAGCGAAATTTGAGGCTCTATAAACTCTGGCGCATGCGCACTGTTGTTCTATAGGACTGAAAATATATCAGGTAACCTAAAGTACTGTTTTTCCGTTTTTTTCTGTTACTCTACTCAGAATTTTAAAACAATGTTAAGTTTATTATGAGTGCTTGCCTATTCTATAGGCTATCCAAAAACTGGTATGTGTGGTACATATGTAGATTAAATCCATAACAACTGTATCTGGAATTTGCAATAATAGCCTTATAATTTAATTCTACATTCACAATATACTTCAACAGTGTACATCCACCTAGTATAATTTTCTCTCCTTTAAAAGTTGCTTGCTAAAACATCAAACATGCTTCCTAAGCATGCACTACGAAGTCTTCAAGAGCAGTACGAAAAATTGAGCAAACGGTGATACAAATTACTCTAGGTACACCCCTGCACTTTCCTACTTTATATATGCGATCTATTCGTTTTCAATTAATATAGTCTATTGTAACAAATTTCCATATCGTTTATCAGCATTCAGTACACATTTTTAAGTAAGATCTGTATCTATGAGCGACAGTAGAGAGAAAATGTTATTTACCAAGGGAAAGCTGCTTCCAATGACAAAAGTTGGTGACACACAAGCGTATTAATTTAGCTACAATATAACATTACTAACTAACTCACTGCCACTATCGAACTCGTAAGTTCATGGCCGCGCGGGCATAACCTCTCCATACATCCCTATCCTGAGCTAATGTTTTTCAACCATTCCCTGTATAATCTACTTCCCTCAATCATAGTTATTCCCCCACCCCATTCTTGGTCTACCATTTGGGCGTTTTCCTTCTGGTTTTCTTACAAGAAGCTTCCATGCACATCTTTCATTCCCCATTCGTGTCACATGTTCTGCCCATCGAAGTCTACGAGACTTAACTGTTATTATATCTTTCTTCCTATAAAGACCACGTAGTTCACTTTATGTAGTCTTCTCCATTCACCTGTCTGTTAATCTCTCTTTGGTCCAAAAATCTTCCTAAGAACTTTATTCTCAAATTCTCATAATCTCGTTTTCTCCCTTGAAGTAGAGTCCATATTTCACCAATGTAACATTAATAAATTGAAAATTTAGCAATGCATTAAAAAGCGTAGGTTATTAAAAATGAGGCAGAACAAGAAATGGTTTGATGAGGAACATGCCGACATTATATAGAAACCAAAGCTAGCAAAAGTGAATAGGTTTCATGAGCCAAAGGACATACATTTAAAATAATTGGGTAGTATCAGACGGGAAACCACTAGGTTATTAAAGAGTAAAAAGAGGGAATATTTGAGATAGAAGATTAATGATCCTGAAATGAATGCAAAAATTAGGAACAACAGAGAATTATATAAGGGAATAAGGATAGAGAAGAAAGGGTTTCAGGCTAGAACAAACAAAATCAGGAATGAAAATGGGGATATGATTGTAGATTCAAGGAATATAATAAATTTATGGAAAATTTACATTAATCAACTATTAAATGTGCAAACGCAGAATAGGATATTGAAGAGGATAATTTACAGACAGCAGAAATACTGGTCACAGAACCAAGTTGAAATGGCGATAGAAAAATTGAAGATGTATAAAGCATCACGTTCAGATAGGATCCCAGCTAAACTGTTAAAATCGGGGGAAGAAAAATGATGGACAAGATACGTCATTTGCTTAATATGATTTGGGAAGAATAATATATTCCAAATGAATGGAAAGAATCGATTATCGTACCAGTCCATAAGAAAGAAGGTAAAACTGATTGCAACAACTACTAGGGCATCTAATTACTCATTACTCTCAACTTCGTACAAAATCCCAACAAATATACTAGTAAGTATACTTACTCCCTTTCTTGATAACATTCTAGGAGATCATCAGTGTGGTTTTAGAAGAAACAGTTCTACAATGAATCATGTTTTAGTACAAGACAGATTTTAGAAAAGAAATGAAAATATAATGACACTGTACATCACCTATATGTAGACTTCAAAAAGGCATACGATTCAATTAAGAGGAAAAAGTTATATAGTATCCTGCTGGAGTTCGGAATTCCTAAGCAGTTAGTTACACGAATGCGTCTAAATGACACAAAGAGTAGGATGCGTGTAGGCAAACAGTTTTCGAATACTTTTGAAATTCACAATGGGTTAAAGCAAGGAGATGCACTATCTCCTCTACTATTAAATTTTGTACTAGAGTATGCCATCAAATTTTTAGAGGATGAAGAAGGTCTCAACTCAATGGTAGGCCTATTAATAAAATTTCAGTTTGTTGATGATGTATTATTGGGTGAAGCGAATAGATACTAAGGGCCAACGCGCACACCCTATTGAGCAACACTAAGAAATTAGGACTGGAAGTAAACATAAATAAAACTAAATATATGTTCACACATGGAAATACGTTAATAGAAATGGATAATGACAAATGAGGTAAATTTTGAAGAAGTGGCTGAATTCAAATTCCTGGGAACATTAATTACAAATAAGAATGAGATGCACAAAGAAACTAAACATAGGATCAATTCTGGAAATGCATGCTGTATTATGCATTGCAAGACAGAGTGGGTGAAAGAAGAACAATGCTGGAACTCATAAAGAAGAGGAAAATAAATTGGATTGGCCACTGGCTAAGAAGAAACTGTCTGCTGAAAGATGCCCTAGAAGGAATGGTCAACGGAAAGAAAGTTAGAGGCAGAAAAAATACATAAGATGATAGACAATATTAAAATAAATGGTTTGTATTCAGATACAAAAGTAAATCTGAGGTAAGGAAAGAGTGGTGAATGCTGAGTTTGCAGTGAGAGACCAGCTCTTGGGCAAAACACTATGAATGAATGAATGAATGAATGAATGAATGAATGAATGTGCATTACAGGGACTCTAGTCGTCCCAACTCTTAAAAAAGTGAAACTGAATATAATAAAAACTGTTATTCTCCCATTTACATTATGAGGATGCGAAAATTGGCTGTTACTGAAGGGAGGAAAGGAGATAACGAGTATTTGAGAATAAAGTTTTTAAGAAAATTTTTGGATCAAAGAGAGATGAACAGACAATTAATGGAGAAGGGTACATACCAGTGAGCTACATGGTCTTTATAGGAAGCTAGATCTAATAAGAATAGTTACGTCTCGTAGATTTCAATGGGTAGGGTATGTGGCACGAATGGGGAATGAAATAGATGCATGGAAACTTCTTGTAGAAAAAACAGAAGCAAACGCCCATAGAAGCAAAATAGCATTTACCATGATTTGAGGGAAGCAGAATATACAGAAGATGATTGAAAAAACATTAGCTCAGGATATGAATGTGTGGAGAGCTTATATACGCACGGACATGAACCTACGGGTTTGATAGTGCCTGTGAGTTAGTTAGTAATGCTTTATGTGATTTATAATATTAATGCAGCGTAATGTAGCCCAATTCAAGCTAGAACGGGCAACAGGTTTGAATTATCCAAAATGCAATCGATTAAATTACGTATAATTACCAACGTGTATTTCTTTACTGCGGCATTTAATGGTGTATTACCTTACTGCGTAGTACCTACCTAAATCTTTTTTTTAAGTAAAGGTATCTCACTACAGGCCTCAGGAGGCCCTTGGGGTAGTAGGAGGTTAGGGCTCCCACTTTTGTGGACAATCAGCACTTGATGTCAGCCCTGCGTGACGGCCGTCTTTACTCCAGGACAAGAATTCCGGTACTAATTTCCGTTAGAGGCTGAGTCGACCCAGGGCCATAGTGCCACTAGAAGGTTTGGGTCAGTTTAAAAATCCTGACCACATCGGGACTCGAACCCTCGACCTACCTGCTTGTAGCTCAGTGGCTTAACCACTACGCTACAGAGTAAATTATTTTTTCATAATACGATATATAGTTGCGATATAAAGACGTGTTTTTGAGTGAGTTAATGTGTTCTCTTTGCAGGATTGTCTTGAAAGTTAGTCATGAAATACGTTATAAGAATTTACATCTATATGAACTGATTTTTCTTATTTTCGAGAAGTACGTACAGTAGAGGTAGAGGCCAGAGTGAATATAATTATTATTTGCTTTACAATTCAGTAAAATAAAAACGTACAAATTATGTTAGTATAATTGTATTACCGACTTGAGGAATGTATATATTTATATTTATGTATAAGTTATATATACACATACAGAGATTTTGGGGAAGAAAAAAAAGTCGAGACATAGAGGAAAAATGAATTAGATTTCATATAAATAAAATCGTGAAAAAACGGTAATATTCTGACGTTAAGAATTTATATTAGTGTAAATTATTATTTGGGTAGGTTAACTATAATTAGTTAAAGCTAGGAATTTTTTACGTTTTTTTTAAATTTTACCAGGTGAGGAACTGTCATCGGTCAATATTTCAAATATGTTTGGTCGGCCATTCTGCTTTCCCACGATTCTTACCGAACTTTTGGAGCAACCGTCTATTTTTTTTTTCACGATTTTTAGTTTAGATTTGTGTAAATTTCTATTTAATTTCATACCTATTTTTTTGCTTTCTTCTCAAGAACTATATACGTACACCTCAGTTCAATAATTAAATTCTCTAATTGTAATTCTGTCTTTTTTATAAAGCTATGGTATTGTGCTTTTTTGCTGACTATTTAACTCATGCCCCAAATGGGAGTCAATGACCAATCACATTTCAATGATTTTTTATTTACAACCAATCACAGTCGTGTTTCGCCTAAAATTTACCAACTAAAGTTTATCATAATAAGAAAGCACCTCCTTTTTAACATTCTGAATAGGCCATAGCATTATTTTGCAGTGACTATCTAAGAAATACGGCTACCAGATTGTATATATAGTGCACGAATGTCAACCCGTAGCGCATACGGGAGATAATATAAAAATATATTTAACAATTGATTATACCACAAAAAAAAACCACTATACTTTCTTAAACGAATTATTTTCCAGGAAATGACGCAGAAAAATATAATTGACATATTTACATCATAGGACATCAGAAATTAATTAATACCTATAATGTTGGTTATAAATTTCTCTACTAGGGCGCATTCTTACAACATTGCGATCTTTTGGCAATAAATATTATGATCTGGTTGCAGTGATCGAACAAAAGAAGCAAATGAAGCGTACCAATCGTTTCTCATTTGTTTTCAAACATCGCCGTTTACATTAAATATATAAATAATTTAAAATAACTGTAGTTAAATAATGATTTGTGAGTATACAACTTAATTTTATTCGTTAAATAGTCGTAACAAATGCCACTCTTGATTTCCAAATTCTCTAATTTGGAAATCACTCGTGGCATTACTTATGAAAAATCTTTTCATTTCACATGTTCTACATCATTTCTAAAAAAAAAAAATTTTTTTTCGTTTAATATTCAAGAATACATTTGAGGAATTGTTTTCAAAACGTCTATTGTCCACCTTGAATTTGTGTGTGTCTGCATTGTTCTTAGATTACTCTATATAAATTCGGTTTCAAAACAATACTTAAATCACTACAAACTTGCGTTAGAAGTGGCTATTGTAATAAAACTAACTCTTGTTTTAAGGCAATTAGGAAATTTTAGATTACAGCCTACGTGCTTATGATAATGTACAAGATATATGTTGATAATAAGCTCCTCATTTGTTCGTTTTATCTAAAGTCTTGTCGGATCCCCTCTCTTCTTCTACTCTTGTCGTTTTCTCACTGCGCGTTGTAACCTCATAATTGATGCGCCTAGAAGCCATTACTAATTTTTGAAAAAGTGAAAGTGAAGCGTAATACCAGATTAAAGGATGAAATGAAGCCCCCATTATTGAAGTATTGAAGGTCTAACACAATACAAGAATGCCGACTGACCAGACCAGTCGCACCATTACAAGGGTAGATACGATTACATAAAACGAAATGGACGATCATGTAAGTATGGAGAAGTGGTAGAATCAAGTTTTTGGAAGAGGGAAACGAAAAAAAAAAAAAGTTGAGTGAAACCTGCTGTTGCTCCGATTCGTTCACCATGAACCCCCTCCTTACAATTACGAGACGCAAACTTGGACTCAGAGATGGAAAAAAGAGAGAGAGAATGTTTCATTATTTTTTACATAATGAAGTTCAAAAATTGATCTGAGCCAGTTATTACTGATAATTTTTCTCAAAGTTAATTCCCTTTTATTATAAACTGGCCGCTCCGTATTATTATTAATACAGTAAGTTTCACCCGGCCTGCGGCCGATAGCGGGAAAAGTGACTGCAAGCATTGAGTCATCAACCCGCTCTACTCACGCAGTGTCCACGGCAATGGCCGAAAATCGAGTGAAACTCGCTGTATTAGTATTTTAATATATCATATACAGTACTTTCCTTATGCCCTTATCTGTATATTCCGTAGGCCTATTGTGCATTATTAATTTAACTATGGATAATTCATCTTATATATAAAAATTAATATTTGTTTGTTTGTATATTTGTTTGCATTTGTTTGTTTGTATATTTGTTTGTTTGTTCGTACTTTATGCGCGGCCATACCGTTGATCCGATTGTGATGGGTTTTTGCAAAATATTCAGGAGATTCCCGGGATGAACATAGGCTATAATATAGTTGTGATACTCAACTCCTACACCCTTAAAAATCGCCCTTTGTAGTGGAAAACGTGGAAAAAGTAGCTCTTTGGACGCTTAAATGGCTTACGCTGCCTAAACCATAAGAAATTCACAAAATTATTGTACACAGAATTGAATATCTCAAAAAGCTTTACAAAAAAGACCCCGACAGCATATGTTTATCTCTTACAGATAACTGACAAAAACCATTTTTGTCTTTCATTGATGCCAATAGTCCCTTATCTCTTAGGGATAACTCACAATAACCATTTTTGTCTTTTATTGATACCAAGAGTCTCGCGCCGTAGCTGAGTGGTTAAAGCAAGAAGTCTTGGCGCAGAATTACGGGACTTACGCTGGTTCGAGTCTCTACGGGGGAAGAAATGTTTCTCATGGAACGTCAGCCAGTATGGGACCGGTGCACAGTGGGTTTGAAATGAATTCTAGCTGGAAAAAAAAAAAAAAAAAAAAAAAAAAAAAGAACTGTTTTGACTCACTCTCATCAATTTATCTTTTTTTTCACTCTAATATAATTGTAATATGACGGTTCTTAACTTATCTGCAAAGGAGGGTACAATTCTAATGTTCATAACTATGTGACATCATCATTCACACTTTTTGAGCCACAACAGAAGGCTATAAGAGGTTTTCTTGCGAACTTATTTAATAATATCTAATTACGTCCTAATTGCTGAATTTTATGGTAAAAAAGTAACGTATTTTTATCGTCCGCCCATGACATGGAATTGAACGTTCGGGCAGGACGTCTGCCGGGAAACGCTAGTAATATATATATTATATATATATAATTAACCCTGGTGAAGTGTAACAAAATACATTGTGGTATTAACTCCAACAGATAAAATGGACCATTATTATGATTCTTCTTCTTCTTCTTTCTTCCAAGTATTAGGCCAAGGCCTGTTACGATCCTACAGAATATTTTCCCTCCAGCCTTTCATAGGACGACCCAGAGATCTTCGTCCTCTTGGTATATAATTATAAACAGCTTTGGCGATCCGATTTGAACTCATTCTTTCAAGATCGTGCTTCCAATTTAGTTATTATTATTATTATTATTATTATTATTATTATTATTATTTTATAGCATATATTCATCGATCTTCAAAGAACTGGTATTCAATTAAGATCAGGATGAGGGATGTCTATATAGTTTTTAACTCTGTAAATGTTTTTGTTAACAGTTAAAATTGGTATATGTTTTTAAAATAGACATATAGGCCTACTGCAATTCGGAATGACCAACTTCCATATTGGAAAACTGTGGAACATCAACCGTGCTCTTCCAAGATAACGTAATCAAACATTCCAAACCATTAATAATTAGGGCCTAGTACACTCACGTTTAATTCAAACATGTCGCCAAAAGAGAACACCTCATTTGTCATGAGGCCATGATTATATAAAGTGTTTTGTGATATGAAATGTGTGTATTTAGACCTACACACTGCTGATATACGTATATAATTATTACATTGTTATTATACAATTTAATATCGTTATATTAACACTAACTCATTGGCACTACCCAACCCGTAGGTTCATGGCCGCGCGGACAAAAGCTTTCCATATATCCCTCTCCTGAGCTAATGTTTTCCAATCATTCCCTGTATAATCTACTTCCCTCAAATCATAGTTAATGTTATTCATCCACTTCATTCTTGGTCTATTAACTGGGAACTGGGCGTTTTCTCTCTGGTTTCCCTACAAGAAGCAATACTTCCATGCACGTCTTTCATTCCCCATCCGTGCCACATGTCCTGTCCATCGCAGTCTACGAGACTTAACTGTTCTTATTATATCTGGCTTCTTATAAAAGTAAGCAGACTTACTCCCTATATTGATAACATTCTAGGAGATCAACAATGTGGATTTAGAAGAAATAGGTCTACAACAGATCAGATTTTTAGTATAAGACAGACTTTAGAAAGTAAACGGGAATATAATGGTACTGTACATCAACTATATTATAGACTTAAAAAAAGCATATGATTCAATTAAGAGGGATAAGTTATATAGCATCCTGCTGGAGTTCGGAATTCCTAAAAAGTTACACTTATAAGAATGTGTCTAAATTGCACAAAGAGTAGGGTGAGTGTGGGCAACAGTTTTCGGATATTTTTGAAATCCAGAATGGGTTGAAGCAAGGAGATGCACTATCTCCTCTACTATTTAATTTTGTACTGGAGCATGCCATTGAATCTTTAGAGGATGAAGAAAGCCTACAACCCGATGGTATTAATAAGCTGTTAGTCTATGCTGATGATGTAGTACTATTGGGCGACAGCGATGAGATAATAAAGGACAACACGCACACACTATTGAGTAACACTAATAAATTGAGACTGGAAGTAACTATTAATAAAACTAAATATATGGTCACACATAGAAATACATTATATAATGGAAATGGACAGCTAATGACAAATGAATGAAATTTTGAGGAAGTGGCTGAATTGAAATACCTAGGAACAATAATCCCAAATAGGAATGAGATGCACAAAGAAATTAAACATAGGCTCAATTCTGGAAATGCGTACTATTATTCATTACAGATACTCTTGGCGTCCTAACTCCTTTCAAAAAACATTAAACTCAAAATATATAAAACTATTATTCTACCAGTATAATATATGGATGCGAAACATGGACTCTTACTTTTAGGGAGGAAAGGAGATTACGAGTATTTTAAGAATATGTTCTTAGAAAACAATTTTGGACCAAAGATAGATAACAGGCAGGTGAATTTTCACCAAATAGCAACACAAAATTAACATAAAATATTCGATTCCCAAATATAAATATACGTACGCTCACGATACTGGATACTAGCTGAACCTAACTCAGAAGACACTGAGCGGAGGTTAGGGATTTATAGTTCAATTTTGAGAATTTACGGAATATATATATATATATCTCTTTTGTTAACTAAATTGTATGTTATATAATTACATTGTCAGAAAACAAATATGGCGGCTACTAGACAGATGTTTTATATTTCGCGATTTCAGGTAAACTTCCTTTTTCACCCCACTGATTGATTTACTGAGTTCTATCCGAACGATATTTATCTTGTTTAAATACCAAGTACTGACGGTCGTCTGCTAAAAATCGAAAAATGGGTTCGTACGGTGATTAATACATTTTCCCTATAGGGTTGAAGCCAACCCCTAATGGCTCGGAGTTTGCTGGTTCATAAACTGCAGAGCTTATTTTAAAAGTTGATTGCTATTATTTATAGTTTGGTTCCAAAAAAAATGCAATTTTAATGCTATGCTGACAGCTTGACTAGGGAATTGTAGGTGTGATAGAGTCTCGTGGATGGCCAACACAGTTGTGAAGATGATGCTGATTATGATATAGGATGATGATGTGCATATGATTTCGGGGACTGTTTGGCGCCGTAAAGTTTTCCTGACATTTGTCTTGGAGGTGAGGAAAAACCCCGATATAAACCTCACCCAGAAAAACTGCCCCGACCAGGGATCGAACCCGGGCCCGCTGCGTGACAAGGCAGCACGCTATCTCGTGACCACAGCGATGGATTATATATACATACATATATATATATATATATATATATATATATACTTTTTGCCATAGTAATATATTTATATCTACTAAGTAGGACAGATGAAAATATATACTTTTTGCCATAGTAATATTTTGTATCTACTAAGTAGGACAGATGAAAATATACATTTAATTTTAAAAACATATTTTCATGAGAGCAACCTGAATAACTTAATTCCTTCTGAATTAGTTAACAGTGCTTAGGGCCTACATTATTTTACACGGAAATAGCAAAGAAAGATACTATATAACTAGGGACAATTTTTCCAGGGATATGTTTTTTTCATAGTTCGGTCGTGGTGAACCATTCATTACCGAGCATCTGGTTCGGAGATTCGCGGGGATATCTGGCCGGGATAATAATTTCTTTCTCAGTACGTAAAACTCTTGATTATTATAGTTTTCAAATGGTTAACAGTTGTCACATGGGGAGCTTCTCAAGATGTACTCACCCCATACATTTTTTATAAAACATATATCCGTCCAGGCCTCGAATGTGGAAAGGAGTTAATGAACACTACTGTAAACATTAGACATCTGCCATGGAGAAATTGCAAAACAAGTATTGTTTAATTACAGGAGGAACTGAATCCATTTGGCATGGAATCACAGAAAAACTTGGAACACTTCAACTCAGAAGAGAAATAGCCTTAATAAAATAATATGAAAAATATTTAATTTACCTTTAAGACATTGTCATAACTATATCTCTGCATCTAATCGTTTACAAACAAGACAATAATTTTTGTTGAAAGCGAAAATGCTACTCCATGAATGTGTCTAAATCTGTATAAGGAGCTCTTACTTTCCAATAATCCAAATAGATCAATATAATTACTACCTGCCACATTATCAATTGGAGAGGTTAAAAGAAACAATGCAATCTTCCCACAAGTACCCAGAGCAATGCACGGATGACTGATGAATAGAATTATCCCTCAAATAAATGTCTCCATATTTATGTTTGATGGTTCAGTTGACAATAAACAAGAGGGAGTTAGAGCTGGAATTTTTTGCCAAGGAGCCTTTCGACAAAACTATGTTAGACGAAACACCATTTTCTTAACGTGATGTTGAAGCTATCAAAAGAGCAGCTGAAAAATTTGGAAACAAACACGTAGGGAATCCTTTTTCTTAATAGATTCATAAAGTGCCATCACAGCTCTTAGTACACACACAAGTATAATAGGAGATGGTGAATCATGAACACCAAATTATAGTACATAATCTCCTGAATGCAGGCTGGAAAATTGAATACAGTGGATACTAAGTCATTGTTAAATACTAGGTAATGATATGACATCCGTTCCTCAAATGTACGTATGTAGATACTGCTAACTCAGAGTAAATATAGCTTTTGGCCTGGAAGGCTCAAGTCTGAAGGCTTGGAAAAGTTTACAAGCAGCTTGGCCCATACTTCGCTCTTACACTTAAAAAGCTTGCGGGCCGTCAATGCGGCTCGTAAGCAAACTCTAATAGAAAATAAACAAATCAGTTAAATGTCTCCGAAAAGAAAAGAAACTGCAGAATAAGTACTTGAAATTGTTGTTCAGTTACATAATAAATGCAAATGAGTATCAAAAACATCGAAAGTGATTTCACAGTTCGTAATTTCCTGAACGAGAATGCTTACCATGAAGTGTGAGCCGAAGGAAGTACTCTTTTATTAAAATAAATAATTAATTAATTAATCAATTGAATTGGCGTTTACTTGATGAAAATCCGCAATTTATTTAATTAAATGCATTAAATTAATTGATCAATTTACACAGTGCACAATCAATTTTTGTATTCAATGCATATTCAAAACTTTCTACCTGTTGACTTTATAAAGTGAAGACAGATGAAAGGTAAGAGTAGTGTTGAGGAGAATTTTTGGATATTTAAATGATGGAGGAAATTGAGGACCAAGAATAAAAAATAGAGACATTTATGAACTAATATTTAGGATCTAGTAACAACAATTGAGATGAAAAGTACTTTAAGGTGATCAACTGGTTTTGTATATGTTCTATTAGAGATTGCTTACGAGCCGCATTGACGGCCCGCAAGCTTTTTACGTGTAAGAGTGAAAAGTATGGGCCAAGCTGCTTGTAAAACTATTCCAAGCCTTCAGACTCGAGCCTTCCAGGCCGAAATTTCTATTTACTCTGAGTTAGCGGTATCTACCTTGTAAGTACTGTAGGTCTACATACGTACATTAGAGGAAGATAAGTTATCATGTTGCCTAGTATTTGACAATGACTTAGTATCCACTGTATTCAATTTTCGAGCCTGCATTCAGGAGACTATGTACTACTAGCCACATCTTCTATTGTTACTTGTATAGTAAGAGCTATGACGGTACTTTATGAATCTATTAAGAAAAATTATTCCTATGTGCTTGTTTCCAAATTTTTCAGCTGTTCTTTTGAAGAGCTTCAACTTCTTCTTAAAAATCTTGGTGTTTCGTCCACCCAAGAGACCCTTGGAATAGTAGGCTGTTAAGACTCCGTCCTTTCCAGATAATCACACGAGATGTCAGCTAGGTTGTCAGCCCTATACGATGACCAACTTTATTCCAATAACATACTATCTTACTCATGTTAGTTAGAGGCTCAGTCGATCTCAGGATCTTGTGCCGTCAGAAGGTTTAGGCCACTTTAATAAACATTATGACCCAACCGGAACTCGAACCGATCATTCGGCTTATAGGGTATTGCCCTAGCCAAATACGCTATGTTGTGCACCCTCAATTAAGATACAAAGGCTTAAATGATTGAGACATGCACATAGAATGACAAGAAAGAATTCCAGCAGTTGCTAAAAAAAAGGAGATACTGTGCTAGAGTGATAGAGGATTGTTCGTGCGGAGAGTAGTCTGAGACGGATGGAATTACAGAAATGCAAAAAAAAAAAAAACGGACAATAGAACATCTAACAAGACTTATTAGATCAGCAAAGATTATACAAGAACTGTAATAAAATGTAAAGTGATCCAACTACAGATCTTAGGATATCGTTGGGGTAGTAGGAGGTTAAAGCTCCCACCTTACTAGACAACCGACACTTGAAGTCAGTAGGGATGGCAGCCTTGCGGGACGACCGCCTTTAAATCAACCCCCAAAGTGCTGCCAGAAGTTTTAGGCCAGTTTAAAAATCCTGTCCCCACCGGGAGTCAAACCCCTGACCTTCCAGCTTTATAAGCGTATTGCCTTAACCAAGTATGCTACGGTGTCCCCCCACATATGCTGTAATCCCACAATTATTGGAGTTTCTAAATGTATGTTGGCATTTTGTTTTGAAATTTGAAGTCCATAACTACAGAAGTTTTTAAATATTCTGATAATTTGCAAAGCAGCGTAAGAAGAGTAATTTTGTATCACGCTAGTGAATATCATAAGCTTACCTAGTTAATTGTAACTCAACTTTATCTTTATTATTTATTTAAACTTCTCTTTCAAGAGTGTATGATATTAACATCTTAGTAGCATATAGGCTATATAGGGCGTTATATAATAAGAATACAATAATATCATTTCCTATATGAAAATGTTATCTAGCCCGGTAGATATTACCATGTTCGCCACATTCCTGGTTTAAATTCGGTCGGAGTTAATATATTTTTAAGGGCGTAAAAATATCGAGTATGTCTTTCTTCGGAAGGGAAGATAAACTCTCGGATCCCGTGTCGTAGATTACCGTACGTAAAAGGACCTGAAGTCCCCCGCCATAACCCAGCGCTTTATGACATCATGCCTTGATGCAGAGCTACGGGCGCTGGTTTGATTCCCCAGGAGGGAAGATGTTTTCTCATGGAATTTAGGCCAGTATGGGACCGGTACCCACACAGTGTAGTGAAAAAATATTAGTAGTTACAATAAGTAGCGGCTCCAGGTTCTTAATACCCGCTATAACCGCTGGAGACCCACATAGGCTACATTTCCAGATTGTAAATCTAATACTTTTTTTTTTCCAAAATAGTAGGACTACATACTGATGATCAAAAAATAAAAAAAAATATTTTTAATATTAATTCCTGATCCCATGTCACGGGATGATCGTTCACCTCTATAAACTAACACATGTGAATATGAGGCCAGCAGTTCTCTGGTAGGACAAGTGACTTCTGAGCCTGTCGCTTCAAGTAGGAAAGATAAGAAGGAAAAAAAAAAAAAGTACATCAACCCTGAAATAACAGGCATCTGAGCAGAATGTTGATGTATTTTTACTACCAGAGGTGAAATGAGACGCTAATATTCGCACTGGTAGCTACTTAGACCCTATCTACAAACAAAATAAACTCTAGTCAAATGAGAAATTCGTATATATTATTAAATCTAGATTCAACCTATGAGTAGTAAAAAAATATCTTCAACTCGTATCTAATTCAGGGTCGAGTCGAGGGATGAGATGAGATGATCCTCCTATATTAAGGTATGTGAATGACAAGGGTGCCGACCGACCACTCCTGACGCACCAATTCGGGGTAGTTGAACGAAATGAAATTAATGAGTATGATGAAATGGTGGAATGAAATTCTGGCAGGGAAAAACGGGAGAAAACCTCGGGGGAAAACCTGCCCAAACTCCGTTTCGTCCACTACGAAACCCATATGGAGTGACGGAGACTCGATCTCGGAATCCCAGCAATGAGAGGCGAGCGTCTAACCGCTTGCGCCACGGAGCCGCCTTCTTTGAGTAGTATACATCAATAATATTTAAAAATTATATATTGTCACACCGTTATGGCTACAGGATAATTGTCTTTAATATCTATCTGCTCGAAGTTTCCCAAAATTCATACTTAAAAAATAGAAGGTAGAGAGAAAGACTAAGAGATCAAGAGAGGGAAGTTAAGGTAATATGATAGCTAATATCCAAAATAAGAATGTCATATATAATTGTATTGTCATATAAAGCAAAATAAGCATGTCTAAGTTTTTTTTGTTTTTGATAAAGTCAACGAATTAGACTCGTAAAGGGATTAGTGTAAATCATTCTGCATTATGTAGTCAAGTCACCAATTTTATCCATGTGATTCACCATACACAATAATTAAAGCACAACACAAAATAATCGCACTTTGAAACACTGAACTATGAACACAAATTCGTAGACTCACCTTTTTTGACACAAAAAAAGGTGTAACCTCAAGACTTGTTGATTTGGGGTCAACTGAGAACACGTGAATGACGTTAAAATATACAGAGAAAGTATTTATACTCGGTAGAGATAACGACTTTAAGATGAGCTGAAGAATAGAGATGCACCAGTAGTAGGGGGAGTAGTGGGGGGATGCATTCACTATTGTAACAACAATCGAACACATGCGTGTACCTAGGAAATTCTGACAGCCTGACCACCCTCAACTATTGCGATAGGTGTGTCGGGAACATTGCTTTTTCTTCATCATCATTTTCTTCTCCATCACCATCTTATCGTCTTTCCATTCTTCTCTATATTTTCATCGAACCCAAATTCTTTTTTTCTTATAATATTTTTATAGAATCCACCGCTGTGGCCTCGAGGTAGTGCGTTACCTTGTCACACAAGTGGGCCCCATGTTCGATCTCCAGTCGGGACTTGTTTCCTGGGTGAGGTTTTGTCGGGGGTTTTCCTCACTTAGTAAAGTAAAGTAAAATAGTCCCACTACAGGCCTCGGGAGGCCCTGGGGTAGCAGGAGGTTAAGGCCCCCACTTTTTCTAGACAATCGGCACTTGATGTCAGCCGGGTTGTCAGCCCTGCGTGACGGCCGCCTTTACCCCCAGAACAAGCGTCTGGTACTCATTTCCGTTAGAGGCTGAGTCGACCCCAGGGCCATAGTGCCGCCAGAAGGTTTTGGGGGTTTTCCTCACTTCTAAGACAAATATCAGGAAACGTTAGGGCCCAAACTGTCCCCGAACATCATATTATCATCATATTCGTCATTGATTAAGTTTAGGATTGAGGACTCTCTTGGTGCACCACTATCATCATAACGTAACTCCGCCTTCCAAGCGCCCAAACTCAAAAGTAGGTTACAATAATTGTAATTATTGTAATTATTACACCAATGCCAGGAGAAAACACCAGAAAATATCGAAATGAAAAACCTGGAGCATTCAATAAAATATTTTTCATTGTTCTTATTCTTCCTATACTTTTCTTATTCTTCTCCTCTTTTCTATTCTTTTTTTCTGTATTTCTACTTTCTCTTATTCTTTTCTCTTCGTTCTCTTATTCTTCTTGCTTTTACTCCTTTTCTTCTCTTTCTCTTTTTATTCTTCTATTTAATCCTCCTTTTTCTTTTATTTTCTTCTTCTCTGTCATATTATACTCTTTCTTCTTCTATATCTTCTTCCAAACACGGTCCTCATATTTTCCACCTACCAATGTTGTCTCTAATATCGAGAGGCAGTTTCAAACAACTGGAAGTACTCAGCATTTTTCAGCAACTCCGAAAAAATCTGGAACTCCGAAAAAAATACGTTCTTCTAGTTTTAGTGACACATGGGTAGAGAAGAGACCAATACCAGGTGTAAAATAATGCTTTGCGCGGTAGTGCGTTTTGTCGTACTTACAACAATAGCGACCATGATTGAAAGTTCAACTTCTACACTTCGGGATTGCCAACCTAAATAACTATACTGTAATATTACATTTACACCCACGTGCGGGACATAAAATCACTGCCCTCTATGTATACTACGTACAATATATACACAAAAAATATCCAAAAAGTAGTGTTAATATACATTATTAGAAATAAATCACTGCATTTTAAGTTAACTTAACTTTATTTGAAACAAACTTAACTTTATTTGAAACAATATAAGAGTAAATACGAACTTGCGGCCATGATATCAATAATTGGTTTCAAGGCCTCCTGTTGTTTCAACTAATAAACATTGCTCACACTGTTAACGTTAGTCAATTGTTAATACTGAACGCAAATATTTCCCACAAAGATGTTATTATTTACTATTATTTATTATTTTGAAAACACCATCGCGCAAAAAAATAATGTACAACGCACGTTTGTGAAGTGTTTTACAGAATCTCGCAAATTAAAAATCTCGCTATTGCTTGGTTTTTAAAAAATTCCTCGATTCTGTAAAAACCACTTCCCAACCTGGCATCGTAATATACTATTACCGATGTGAAATAAAGTACTGGAAGAATGTGCACAGTAACTCAGTCAGTGTATGGAAGTAGGCTTATCCAAGGAATCAAGTATTGTGGAATTTAGGCTTAAGAATTTATAATAAATTCCCTTGAATTAGCATTATTAATATTGTTTGAGAAGGAATTAAACATATTTTGCAGTCCGAACCTAAGACCTTAACACACTTTTTAAATTCATATTTACGTAGTCACTCTATGTGCCGGTATTTACATTTCTAAAGAGTTTTTTTTCTTCGACTATCTTTCTCCGAAAAAGAATAAGATAGCGAGGTACAACTTTTGGAATCTGAAATTACTCTTAGACAAATACATCAGCCTCAGTACCACATTCGAAACTCTCCAATCATGCGAATTCCAGTACTACAAACTAGGACGGCCATAAAAATACAAACTCAAGCGATACAGATATGGCTGAGGAAAATTGAAAGAAAATATTATAAAAACAAACTGAAAGACAAGATCCCAAATGAGGAAATAAGGAAGAGGAGCGGAGTGAAGCACCAGATTACAAAAATGGAGCTGCATCAAGATAGGTGAGCCTACGCAGTTTGCAGTATGGGATCCAAGGACGGGGAAAAGGACGCCCACACCAGAGATGGTCTTCGCAACTTATAGAAGTGTTTGGTGTACAGTGGATGACAAAGGCCAGAGACAGACTAGAAAGGAAAAAAGACAAGGTTAGGTGCAGTTAGTTAAATAAGGCAAAAAGAGTACGCACAATTCAGGCAAGAAAACATAGCTCATAGGAATCAGCTCACCCTGTGAGATAAATCATGAGCTAGTCCTTTGAGAAATAGGAGGCTTGTCCTTAAGGATATTACGTGATTTCTATGTCTATCTTTCTCTATTCGTCTTTCTAAATATCTCCGAAAACGATGTTTGGACACTCGAATGTTCTTCATTTAGTTCTGTATAATCAAATTATCGCAAAATTTATCGTGTGAATGAATGAGTGAAGGGTGTTTCTTGTCATAAATGTTTGTATTGTCTCTCAGATGGTTCTAGTATTGAGTTAATTACTTATCAGGGGAGACCCTCCATGTCTTCGTGTGGTCATAAAAATGTGTGATATAGAGATTCAATTTCTCTCCCGACAGACCCTGCCAATGTAAGGTCCGGGAGAGGTGGACCACGTAAAATATCGTCTTTCCTCTTCTATGACTTTTCTGATTAACAAACTTGATCTCACCTTTCTTATCCAGATGTTTCATACGAAATTCCCTTTTGAGAAAAAAAAATAGCGATCGCTAGAACAATTTTTAAATTTCCGCGTAAGGTTAACCCCGTCTTAATTGTCCGATATACTGGTTAACGAGATCGATCTTACTTTTATTAATTACACACGCATACGCAAACACGCGCACGCACACGAATATATATATATATATATATATATATATATATATATGGGTAGATCCGTGTAATTTGGGCCGACGTGTAATTTGGGCTTTTTAAAATTTTGATATTTCCAAGTTTGTTCACCCCTTGATTGTAACGTGATTAGCAAGGCTATTAGCAGTACTTCACCCCCTGAAACTTGTTTTATTGTTACCCTCAAGGTTTCGAGGCAACGAAGAAAATATTATATTGTCCATTTTCACTAAAAGGTTTCAGTTCAAAGTGAAACAGTTTTTTCAAGCTAGTGGTTAGTCAAGTGTGTGTATTTTTAGTTAAACTGCTGAAAATATTTCAAAGTACGGGCTGACAACCCGGCTGACATCAAGTGCCGATTGTCAAGAAAAAGTGGGAGCCTTAACCTCCTACTACCCCAAGGGCCTCCTGAGGCCTGTAGTGGGATCACTTTACTTTTACATTTTATTAATATTTCAGTATCGTATTTACTATAATTTTTATGATACATATTTTTTTAATTAAATGATACGTGGTGTGTAATTTGGGCCTCATGAGAGTGTATAATTTGGGCCTCGTCTAGAGTTCGTAATCTGGATCTGAGATAGTAAAATTACAAGGATATTAAATAAAATTAATTAATTGAATGATTTTTACACATAGCATCCTCATTGGTAAAATATACGTATTCGTGTACAGTGGATCCAAGTCCTCGTGAAGGGTCCACATTAACCGAATTCCTTTGTTATGTTTAATTATTTTATACAACCGCCATGTCACATAAAATCAAACCAAACCCGTTAGTATATAATATAATATAATAATAATATATTAGATGATTATAATATAATATAAGATAGACATAATATACTCTAAATATAATATAATATTATAATAAATATAATTAATATAATTGAATAATATGATAAATATAATATATATAATCTAATATATATAATATAATATAAGCAAGAGAAGGAATAGAAGAGAATAGACGAAGAAGAGAAGGAGACGATAATATAATAGATATAATGTAATGTAAGTAATGTAATGTTAATTATATAATATAATCATAATATATATACATAAGGTAGTGTAATGTAATGTAATGTAATAATAATATAATATAATTATAAGATAATATAATATAATTAAGTATGTAAGGAAGTAATGCCAAGGTAAGGAATGTGTAATATAAGGTATAAATGAAATAGGTAATATGACTATGTAAGATAATCTATAATATAATAAATATATATAATTATACTTTATAATATAAGATAATATAATATAAAGAGATAGTAATGAAGATAATATAATATAATAGATATAATATAATATAATATAATATAATAGAATATAAGAGTAATATAAGATGAGAGAAGAGAAGAGTAAAAGAAGAGAAGAGAAGAGAAGGAGAATAGAGAGTAAGAGAAGAAAGAAGAGTAAGAGAAGAGAAGAGTCACGAGACGATAAGAGAAATGAAGAGAAGAGAAGATAAGAGAAGATAATAGTAAGAGAAGAGATAATATAAATAAATAGAGAATTATAATATAATATAATATTAAGATATAATATAATATGAATAGATATATAATATTATAGGCTAATATATATATTATAATAAGATTATAGTATATAGTATATTATATTATTAGATGTATATGTATATTATATATTATATAAGATATTATATAATATATATTTATACTATATTATATTATATATTAGAGTAGATATTATATAAGATTTAATTAATATAATGTGAGAATATATAATATATAATATATAAATATAATATAATATATTTAGGAGTTTTTTCAACATTTGTAATATTCAATAGCAGAGAATTAAGAATGGAATTTCTTAGCTTGAAAAACTTTTCGACGTGGTCATTTTCATACATATAAAAAATAAACCCTTCTTCGCCGAAAGAATAAAAGAAATTGGCCTTGAACCCGTCAAAGTTGATGAGGGGCAAGACGTTAAAATATTTTCTGTTGAGGTCAGCACAGCACCAATTTAAGAAGATATTAACAGGGTACGCTCAAAACCGAAGGGTCCACATTACCCGAACTTCCTTCTCTATACATATCGTCATTTTTTTGGTGAAGGGTGGTTAGTAGTACGATGGAGATGCGTAAAACAACAATTTTTTTTTTTTCATGGAGATAACCGCAATAGCTACATTGTTTCGGAATCGATTCAATGGTTGCATCTCCACAATTATCGGGAATTGTTTAAAAATTGTTTCATTCGGATTTGGGTGGTTTGGATGGGTGTGTTGGAGTTACCGCCGAACCACGATTGATATGGGATTACAAAAGCGTGTTAAGAGAAGTATGCTTTATGGATTGTGTCCTCTTAAGGTCTTTGTTTCTCATTCACATTAAATGCAATATACCTGTGACCTACATGGCTAAGTTCTCGAATATTTAACTAACAACAAAGTCATGAAGTCCAAAGCAAATTGTCATTTAATTTCAGCCCTCTTCATTCCTTTATTTTATGAAGATAGTTTCAACTCTCAATAGCATCCGAGTGGGTTTGGCTCAGGCGGTAGCGTCTGACAATTATATTTGGAAGGGTCCACGCTTCTAACCTCGGTATCGAATAAAACAATTGAGACTATTCTTCATGGTTTATATCTATTTCATAAAAAATACTGAGCTGAAATTTTATTTCCAGGACCCGTGTCATCATAATCCACACTCCACAGTAGCGTAGCTTTAAAAAGTTAAAATCAATTTACTTTTAAAATCACGAAAACGTTCTTCTTGCAGGAACTGCCTAAATTAACGAATTATTTGTAAGTATAATTTATAATCCGAGTTTTCAGATTTAAGGAACGATATCTTTCTTTTTGTTAATTAAATGGTATGTATACAGTTTCGTTGTGACAAAACAAACATGGAGGCCACCAGAGAGATTTTTTTTTTAATTTCGGCTTTCGGTAAACTCCCATTCATTATGTTTGGATTTCGCTGATATATATATATATATATATATATATATATATATATATCTTTGGAGAACATCTTTCTCGTCTTATTTTAATGACATATACTGAGCTTCGTTTCGAAAAAAAATATTCCGCCCGCTAGAACTATTTTTTTAATTTTCGCCTCGGGTTAACTCCCATTCCAAAAATTCAAATTTTGCTGGTTAACGAACTCGACCTTACTTTTTTTAATCGCTATATGCGAGAGTTGATTACGGAAAAATAATGCTAACCTAGAGCTTTAAGATCATCATCATCACTCCAGGGATTAGGCAATTGCCCGTTCCTTTAAGATATATATATCATCCGGTGTCATGGCAGCTGCCGCCGTCTTCCGGAAACCAAACGCCATTCCTCTCTATCCATCGATTGATCTTCCTCCATTCCTCTGATATTCATAGCTGCTTGTACCCCTTCTATCCAAGTTTTCTTCGGTCTTCCTCTCTCTCCTCCTTTCCATTGGGATCCATTCCATAACAATTTTTGACAATCTTTGCTCTGGCATTCGTTTGACATGACCATACCACTGCAATCTTTTCTTTTCTATGATGTCCGGCTCCTCTTGTACACCCATAATTTCCCTTATTTCTTATTTCGTATTTTATCCATATATATGGAATGATAAAAAAATAAATGCCTGGACGGGATTCGAACCCGGATCTCTGAGTCTGTACCTCAGCGTGATATCCATTACACTACCAGGCGAATCCAATTCAAACACTTATTTTTCTTATATATGTATTATAATCTCCATTATATATATATATATATATATATATATACTATAGCGTTCTGCCCTTCGGCATGTCTTTCACTGTAACCATAGCATTTTCATGCTGTACTTTCCAGCTTCACTAGAGAATTTTAGATGTGGTAGCTTCTCGTTGTTTTCTACACTGGTGAAATGATAAGGACGATAGTGATGATGGCCGATGATTTTCGGGGAACGTTGGGCCCTAGGTTTTCTGACATTTGTCTAACAGGTGAGGAAAAACCCCGAAAAAGAAAACCTCACTCAGTAGTCTGTCCCGACTGGGAATCGAACCCGGGCCCGCTGCGTGACAAGGCAGCACACTACGTCGAGACCACAGCGGTGGACTATATATATATATATATATATATATATATGTATATGTATATTTTTGTTACGATCATTTTCGGTCCTAGTAGGTAGGATCAATAAGGGTTTTAAATTTGCTGACTATTTAACTCATAGACCGATAATTTTGCCTCTTCCTGCTGATAATTTAGCCTCTTTCTGTTGATAATTTAGCCTCTTTCTGTTGATAATTTTGCCTCTTCTTGTTGATAATCTAGCCTCTTTCTATTGATAATTTTTCCTCTTCTTGTTGATAATCTAACCTCTTCCTGTTGATAATTTTGCCTCTTCCTATTGATAATCTAGCCTCTTTCTGTTGATAATCTAGCCTCTTTCTGTTGATAGTTTTGCCTCTTCTTGTTGATAATCTAACCTCTTCCTGTTGATAATTTTTCCTATTCCTGTGGATAATCTCGCCGCTTTCTGTTGATAATCTAACCTATTTCTGTTGATAATCTAGCCTCTTTCTGTTGATATAACTAGCCTAGTTCTGTTGATAATCTAGCCTCTTTCTGTGGATTAATCTAGCCTCTTTCGGTTGATAAGCTAGCATATTTATGTTTGATATTATAGGCCTCCTCTCTGGGGATTAATCTAGACTCTGGCTGTTGATAATTTAGCCTCTTTCTGTTGATAATATTGCCTCGTTCTGGTGCATAATCTAGCCTCTTTCTGTTGATACTCTAGCCTCTTTCTGGTTGATAATCTAGCCCTCTTTCTGTTGATCATCTAGCCTCTTTCTGTTGATAATCTAGCCTCTTTCTGTTGATAATCTTAGCCTCCGTTCTGTTGATAATCTAGCCTCTTTCTGTTGATAATCTAGCCTCTTTCTGTTGATAATCTAGTCCTCTTTCTTGTTGATAATCTAGCCTCTTTCTGTTGATAATCTAGCCAACTCTGTCTGTTGATAATCTAGCCTCTTTCTTTTGATCATCTAGCCTCTTTCTGTTGATAATCTCGCCTCTTTCTGTTGATATCTCGCCTCATTTCTGTTGAGAATCTAAGCCCTCTTTCTGTTGATAATGCTAGTCCTCTTTCTGTTTGATAATCTAGCCTCTTTCTGTTGATAATTTTGTCCTCTTCCGGCTGATAATTTAGGCCTCCTTCTGTTGATAATTTTGCCTCTTCCTGTTGATAATCTAGCCTCTTTCTGTTGATAATTTTGCCTCATCTTGTTGATAATCTAACCTCTTCCTGTTGATAATTTTGCCTCTTCCTGTTGATAAACTAGCCTCTTTCTGTTGATAATCTAGCCTCTTTCTGTTGATAATCTAGCCTCTTTCTGTTGATAATCTAGCCTCTTTCTGTTGATAATCTAGCCTCTTTCTGTTGATAATCTAGCCTCTTTCTGTTGATAATCTAGCCTCTTTCTGTTGATAATCCAGCCTCCTTCTGTTGATAATTTTGCCTCTTCCTGCTGATAATTTAGCCTCTTCCTGTTGATAATTTTGCCTCTTCCTGTTGATAATCTAGCCTCTTTCTGTTGATAATTTTGCCTCTTCTTGTTGATAATCTAACCTCTTCCTGTTGATAATTTGCCTCTTCCTGTTGATAATGTAGCCTCTCCTGTTGATAATCTAACCTCTTTCTGTTGATAAACTAGCCTCTTTCCGTTGATAATCTAGCCTCTTTCTGTTGATAATCTAGCCTCTTTCTGTTGATAATCTAGCCTATTTCTGTTGATAATCTAGCCTCTTTCTGTTGATAATCTAGCCTCTTTCTGTTGATAATTTTGCCTCTTCCTGCTGATAATTTAGCCTCTTTCTGTTGATAATTTTGCTTCTTCCTGTTGATAATCTAGCCTCTTTCTGTTGATAATCTAGCCTCTTTCTGTTGATAATTTTGCCTCTTATTGTTGATAATCTAACCTCTTCCTGTTGATAATTTTGCCTCTTCCTGTTGATAATCTAGCCTCTTTCTGTTGATAATCTAGCCTCTTTCTGTTGATAATCTAGCCTCTTTCTGTTGATAATCTAGTCTCTTTCTGTTGATAATGTTGCCCCTTCCTGTTTGTAATGAAAGATATCTCCGAAAATTAACTTCTTTGACAAGGATATCGATTCAACAATATACGATCGATATGGTATAGCAAGACATGTCAAAAGAAAACAACTTCAAAAATTACAAAAAGAAAGTTATGTTGCTCTAACTTCTTTGACAAGGATATCGATTGAACAACATACGATCGATATAGTATAGCAAGACATGTCAAAAGAAAACTACTTAAAAAAATTGCAAAACAAAAATTATGTTGCTCTAAAAATTTATTACATGTTGTATAATGAATCTGCATTACTGTTAAGTTATTTCTCATACAATCATCTGTTATTGATTTTTCTCAAGCCCAAAGAGATTTAACACTAAAGATATGCTATTTATAACTACACAGCTGGCTTAGAAGTCGCCCGGAAGTAAGATTGGCATATATAACCTCACATTTGGCAAATATTAAACATTATAATTATTTTTAGCTCGTGATGTATTAGTCGCTAAATTATCCCTCCAATTTGAACGCGAGGTTGAGATTTTCATTAGACAAAATCACGAGCGTTAGATTTCTGTTGAAAAATAATTTGTTGAATAGCTTCATTACTTCGGAATACGCTAAACACATAAAATCACCATTTGTTACTCGTACATCTAAAGAGCTAGACGACATATCCAGCTGGATGTTGTAAGTGGATAAATAAGCAATATGTTTTCCCCAATGCCACCGGATTACCTTTACGACCTTTTGTGTTTCTTCTTCATTGGTAGAATTATAACCTATTTCTGAGGTTGGGGGTATCTGGAAGGTGGAGTTACGTTACCCCAATTATTTTTTTAATGATAAATAATAATGAAGCATTAGGAAAGCATTAAACTTAATCATAATTCCAGACAATAGGAGACCACAGAAATAATTTACTTTAAGGAAAAATTCCTATTGTCTTACCGGGAATCGAACCCGAAACCTGAACTGTAGTCAGAAGCACCAACCACAAGACTAAGAGGCTGATCTAAATATGTAATATTAAAATGTATATAGGAGCCGTAGCCTAGTTGGTTAAGGCATTACGCTACAGGCCAGAAGATAGGGTTTCAATTCCCGGTGGGGTCAGGACTAAATCTTCATGCAGCGCCATGGTCCTCAGACCTACTCAGCCTCTAACGGAAATGAGTACCATACGCTTGTTCTTGGGGGTAAATATGACCAACACTCAGACCTGACTACCCAACTGATGTCTCGAACCGATTGTACAGAAAAGTGGGAGCCTTATTCTCATACTATTCCAAGGATTTCCAAAGGTCTGTAATGGAATCGCTTTACCCTTTTAAAATACATTAAAATATAAAAAAGTCGAGATCAGATCAGTGAAATACTAATCATTTTGAAGTTCACATCTAGCTTCATCACTCTTCCTAGCTTAACTTATAGAGTCCTACAAAGGTAAGTTTTTGCAGTTGCGGGCCTTAGGAGGCACTTGGTGTAAAAGGAGAATATGCCTCCTAACTTTCAAGACAATTAGCACAAGTTGTCAGCCCTTGCATGACGGCTGGCTGTACGTCCAGGACAAACGTCAAGCATCCATTTCACATTTCAGTTAGAGATTGAGTCGATCCTAGAATCATGGTGCCGCCAGGAGGTTGAAGCCAAACTTGAGATATTTTGGTTTTTAAGGTATTACCTTAACCATCTATGTTAGGGCGTGACTTATATATACATGAATATGTGCATGTGTTAGGAAAATATAATGTAAGGGATAAAGAAAAAACCTTGGTACCCATCGGAGTTTGAGCGAGGGGTGAAACAAATATCTTCTGGGACGCCTAGACCACGTTCAACCAAAATTGGTACACAAACAACTTATAGTCTGTAAAAGTTACTGTGGGGGTTAAAAATCCCATATGTTACCAGAAGGAGGGGTGAAAGAATGTGGCGTGCAAAATTATTAATCGAAAACTATGGATATTTAATTCTTAACTTTTCGGATTTAACATTTAAGTCCAAGTTTGACTCATAGCATCCCTAAAGAGGGTGAGAAGATGAGGAACAGAGAAAAATAAAATGCAAAATAGCCAAGATTAGTATGGAATCCATAATTACAGAGGTCGCTAAACTTATTGGCGATATTGGCGACGGTCCCAATGCCATTTGAGCCAAGCCAGCAGTTCTATGACAGAGGGTGAGGGACCGAGAAAGGGTGAAGACTAAAATGTCCCAAAGGACCGAAATTTGTGTCGAATCAATAGTTTTAATGGTCAGTATATTGATTAGTGACAGTCCCTATGTCAGTTAAGCCAACGTTTGTTCCCCATCACCCCTAGGGGTAGACAGGGAGTGACGTCTAATAATAATTAAAAATGACCGATAATAATGTTGAATCAATATCATCCTGTGCCGTTATGATGAATAGTAACACTCTCGATGTCGTTTAAGTCCAAGTTCATGTCCCGTCGGCATGGGGCTGAGAAGCTGCGAAAAATAAAATTATCAGAATTATTGAGGGTAGTGTCCCATCATGATTTTCTGGGGAGCTAAGCTGATTGGTGACAGTCCCGATGATATTAAGGCCAAGTTTCATCACTAGCGCCCCTAAGTTGGCAAGAAGAGGTGATAAATTAAATGTCCAAAATAACCGGATTAGTATCAAATCCATATTTTTCTGGGTCAATAATCTGATTAGTGACAATCCCTATGCATTTTAGCCTAAGTCTCCTAGGTGCGTGAGATGGGATGATAATGTAAAATTAATCGAAACCACCGAAATTAACTTCTAATCCATACATTTGGAATTGCGGACATGAATATAAAATAATGATTACGGATGGCGTTTAAGCTAATTTTCACCATCCATTTGAAAGGGGCGTGAAAGGAAGTAAAACATAAAATGTCCAGAATGATGCGGATTAGTGTCTAATCAACATTTTTCCTGGTGGTTAAACTAATTGGCATCAGTCCCGATTTCATTTAAGCACACATTTAACCTCTAGAAGCAATAGTTTAGTGAGAAAATATAAAAAAAGACGTTTAACATTCCAGAGTCCTATAGTTTTCAGGATCACTAAGCTGATTGGTGACAGTCCAGATAATATTTAAGCTCGAGTTTTACACGAGCATTTGTAGAGTAGGTGGGAGGAAATGACGAAAAATAATACGTAACGGCCGATATTATCTCGAATTCATAGTTTTAAAGTCGATAATATAATTAGTGGTAAGACCGGGATAAATAAATAACTGGTAAACAAGTCGTTTCTAGTATTTCTAAAACAATATTTAGAATGAATTATTGACTTAAATACGAAATACCATACAACTACATAATCTTTGTTATTAATTGCACGTACTTGTAAAAAAAATCCTTACAGTTTTATAGAAACTTAATTAATTAATAATACAGCAAAACTTGTTCAAAGCGGAATCGCATGGGACCAATTTTTTCCCCACATTAGACAAAATTCTGCATTATAAAAAATTAACCAATCCTAAATCATAGAGCACGTATATGTCTTTTTATGTGCCTTGGAGTAATTGTCGTTCCGTTGCCGTTGGAAAGTGAGGTATAGTATGTACTAGCGACTTCAACGGTAACGCGCAAGAAAACAGTTCCGTTTCGTCAGCGTTAAAAATGTCTCTTTGGCGCGTATCCTCAAATTAAAGTATGCAGTTTCGGTTTCCGCTCACTAACTATACTTTCGTCCACAGCCTTTGATTCCCCGCAAATTTAATTCCACACTACATTGTGTCGTATTTTAAAACTATTCGCAACCAACCTGAAGATGTCTTAAAATCGTTATTCCCTAGGGATATAGCAACAGCTAGACCTTACGTTTGGAGCATCGGTCCGGAAATTTGGAGAGTTTTTGATCATGGACTTGTAAAACATACCTCGTTAATTATTTTTTTTTTGCTCTTCATTAGACCATTTCCTTGCACTCATTCATTCGTTATTTTTTCTTTGTGTATTAAAATCTCACAAACTTGGGTTTTTCCACATTTAAATTTAGTTATTATTTCGCTTACTGATAGTTTATTTTTCTTTTATCTTTAATCACTTTCGCTTTTTCGTTTAATGACAATGATACATACGATTTAGCCATCTTTATTCCGTCAATTCAGAACGCTACCTGTGAAAGATACGTACACAATCAGTCTCAGATCTTAAACTAATTTGATATTTTACAGTGCACTGATAATTTGTGAGGCAGATGTTACACAACAGATATTTGTTAAACGAACCTGTATTTCGCAAAACGGGAATGCAATGAGGCCGAAAGAAAATTCCAGATACTCTACTTCACCCGGCGCGGGCGGCAGGAATCATCACATATTGTTAATTCGCCTAACGGGAATTCAATTAAGTGGTAATTAATTTATTTTCTCTCTCTTTCTCTCCGCCTTATAAACATTTTTTTATGAATTGTGTAGAAATATTCTTCCGTTTCCGCATTGGGCAGATTCCGTCTTATACAAAATAAATACACGTAAAATTACTATTATTTTGCCGGGATCAAAAAATGTGTTCATATTGGACAGATTTCCGCATTCTTCATGTTCCGGATTAAACGAGTTTTACTCTCTCTATCTCTATATTAGTTAAACCTCCCCCTCTATAGATCCTTTTACGTGATCCACCTCACCCATACCTTATAGTGGCAGGGCCTGTCGGGAGACAAATTGACACTCTATATCATACATTTTCAATCAATCTTTTCTTTCTCGAAGAAACCTAATATGTTCATTCATTCATTCATTGTGTTCTGCTCAAGAGCAGGTCTTTCACTGCAAACTCAGCATTTTCCACTCTTTCCTTAACTCAGCTTTCCTTTTTGTATCTGCATACAAACCATTTTAATATTGTCTATCATCTCATGTCTTTTTCTGCCTCTAACTTTCTTTCCGTTGACCATTCCTTCTAGGGCATCCTTCAGGAGGCAGTTTCTTCTTAGCCAGTGGCCATTCCAATGTATTTTCCTCTTCTTTATGAGTTCCAGCATTGTTCTTCTTTCACCCACTCTGTCTAGCACATCTTTATTTCTGACTTTTTCTGTCCATTTTATAAGTTCCATTCTTCTCCATATTCACATCTCAAAAGCTTCCAGTCGCTTTTCCTCATTCCGTATTAATGTCTAAGTACCTAATATATATTCGATTTAATTACCAAAAGAAATACATTTTCCATACACCTGCAAATACGGATCATTAGGAGCACCGTAGAAGTTTATCTGTAACTCAAAATTTAAAAATTATTCTAGCAGTCATAATTTTTCTTTCCTCGCAATGAAACTTGATACTTACGATTTAATGAACAAAAAAAAATCACTCAGTTCCTGTGCTACGTGACAGACCTTTTTATTTAAATAATTAAAATGACTATTTAACTCATGCCACAAATGCTAGTCAATGACCAATCACGTTTCAATGAATGTTGTTTTACAACCAATGACAGTCGTGTTTCATCTCGCTCTCTATCGATTTCTCTTTATCAGCTCCTGCTTTTGTGATAAAGAAAGCTCCTCCTCTTTAATGTTCTGAACAGGTCAAAGCATTATTTGTCTCCAACAAATACATTGAATATAGCAAATAATGAAATGATTTATTGATTTTACTGAGTAGTTTACTAAAAAATAAATGAATAAACGGTAATATTGATTATGATATATAGTTTGATGTGTTTCATTATTTATCCACTTGGATGCACTCTCACAATATTGCGATCTTATTTGCAATAAATAATATGATCAAGCAGCAGTGAATGAACATAACCTCACATTTCTGATTTGTTTTCAACATCGCCGTTTACATTAAATATATAAATATTTTAAAATAACTAGTCAAACAATGATTTGTGAGTAAATAGCTTAATTTTATTCGTTAAATAGTCATAACAAATGCCACTCTTGATTTCCAAATTCTCTAGATAAATTTACTCCTCACTTCGTGAGTCGTGAATTTATCGATAATTTGGAAATCACTCGTGGCATTACTTATGAAACATTATTGCTTATAAAAAAGTGAATTTTGAATTATTTAATCACTTCTGACCATGTCTCGTTCCGGATCATTCAATGCATGGGCCAATAGTGGACCGTGGAGGTTGTTCCTGTTGTCTGAAACAATGCGTCTTGTAGGTCTCTGCAGAAAATAGGTTGCCATGTTCGCTGGTAAATATCCGGCTAAGTTGATAGATTTTAAAGGAGTAAAAATACTGAATGAGGGGCATCTCGTAGCTCAGAGAGATAAACTCTGTGCTATACAAACCAGAAGATTGCGGGTTCGATTCCCGATGGGGTCAATATTTTTTAATCGACCTAAATCTTTCGGTTGCACCATGGCCCTGGAGTGCACTTAACCTATAACCGAAACGAGTATCAGACTATACTCTGAGGATAAGGGCGGTTTTAAGGAAATTGTTTCCAGACAAGCAGGACGATGTAATTTCAAAATTATTTGTAATATAAAATATAAGCCAATTTGTTTAACTTTACATCTCGAAATTAAATCTTTATGCGGTTTCTTTTGAGTTTTATGTTAATTTTTTCTCATATCGTTGTTCGTCTGATTAAATTTTGATCACGCCTATACGCTATGGCGAGGAAATAGGGGACCTATTACATCAGTGACCCGAATTCGATTACCGGCGGGGTAGGGAATTTGAAATCTCCACCGTTTTCTTGGTATATTTATTGTGCTTGTGCTGAAGAAAAAAATTGCAAAAAAAGGAGATAACGTATAGGATCAAATAAATAAAAATATTTAAAAATCATATAGTGTGATTCAGAAATATGGCTATACGTTTGATCGCATTTTGTGACGAAAATATTATTATTAAAGGAAATACGATGTTATCTTTGGAAAGAGAATCCTTCAAATTACAACAATAGAACAAAACAAAACACTTCACTTACAACACTAAGCAAGTCACTTTATTGCTTCAAACTGTTCGCCGTTTACATCCAAGCATAATTGGCAACGCTTTCGGAAGTCATTCATTGCGTTATGATACATGTTTAGAGGAATACATCTAATTTCTTCCTTAATCACTAATTTCAGCATGTCGACGTCTTGAGGTTTCCGGGCATAAACGTTCTCCTTCAAATAACCCTACAACCAATAGTCATATGCTGTGAGGTCAGGGGAACGGGCTGGCCATTCAATGGGGCCTCTTCTTCCCACCCACCTGTTTTGCAAATGATCATCCAAAATTTGCCTCACCTCAATTACATAGTGAGGAGGCGCACCATCCTGCTGGAATAAACATTGTTCATGTTCATAACTTTATATTGCCGGTAGGACAATTTGTCTAAGGATATTTACTATACCGATCACCATTAACAGTCTCATCCAAAATTCAACATTCCTAACAGTCCTTCCCATCCGATCATAGCCCAAACAGTGACTTTGCCGCTCTCAAACGTGTCTCTTCAATAACATTAGGATTCTCTTTACCATAATAGTGACAATTGTGTCGATTAACACGTCCGTTCACATGGAAAACAGCTTCATCAGAAAAGTGCAATTTTCTGTACCAACGTTCGTCGTTTGGTGATTCCCTTACAACAAATTCACAAAATTCCATCCGCCTGTCAGGGGCGTCTTCATTAAGTTCGTAGATACGAATCGGTTTGAAGGGGCGATACTTCTCACGCTTAAAAACACGACACACACTCGATTGACTGATATGAAGCTCACGTGCAGCTTGGCGGGTTGATTTTTGTGGGCCAGCGTCGAACGCCTCCACAATTATCTTCGTTGTTTCTGCATCCGTCCTAATGCGAGGCCTTCGAGGAGGTTTGATTTTCTGCATCCTTCCCGTTTCCAGCAGTCTTTTCTCCACTTCCCCACAGTCAACGGCTGCAATGCTACGTTAAACTCACGTCTTGCCCGTCTTGAGGCCTCACGATCATTAGCATACGTTATTGCCCATGCAATAATTGTAATTTGCTGTTGCATATTCAACGCCATTTTGACTAATGACGTAAGTTCCACACTGTTTTGTTTTATTCCATTGTTGTAATTTGAATAATTGCCTTCCCAACGGTAATTTCATATTTCCTGTAATGGTAATATTTTCATCACACAACGCGATGAAACGTATAGCCATATTTATGATTCACCCCGTAGTATGATAGAGTTGCCACGAATGGATCAAGTTTAGGTTCCATGGGTGGTTCACGATTATAAGTGTTCATCCATAGCATTAGTCCACCGCTCTGGTTTCGATGTAGCGTGGTGCCTTGTCACGCAGCGGGCCAGGGTTCGATTCCCGTTCGGGACAGGCTCATGTATGAGGTTTTTTTCGGGGTTTTTCCTCACCTGCAAAGCAAATGTCAGGTAGCTTAGGGCCCAACTGTCCCCAAAAATCATCCGGCCATTATCATCATCATCATCGTTCACCGGTGTGGAAACCAACGGGAAGCTACCACACTTATAATTCCTTAGTAAAGCTGCAAACCATAGCATGAAAATGCTATGATTGCAGTGAAAGACCTGCCCTCGGGCAGAATTACTGTGGATGGATAGATCCATAATATTATTAGCCTATTTTCCTGTTTAACCGTTCGTCCTCAGTTGTATCATCGATGTCAATACATGATTCTAGTCTATTTTGATCCCTCGCTTAGCCTATAATTCAGCAGTAATTAAACTCAAAATTATATCATTGGTTTCCCGATGGCGACGA
This sequence comes from Diploptera punctata, assembly GCA_030220185.1. Lineage (NCBI taxonomy): Eukaryota > Metazoa > Arthropoda > Insecta > Blattodea > Blaberidae > Diploptera > Diploptera punctata. The sequence goes on along the minus strand of JASPKZ010007681.1, from coordinate 883,595 downwards.
TCTTCGGCGTATTTTAGTAAGTGTCTGTCATTAAATAAAATACGAAATGTATTAAAATTTTCAATGCACCCTCTACAAAACTGCATTAAAATCACGTATATTTTTGCCATTTTATTAGTTGATATGCCGACAGGAAGCCTTTAACTTTAGCATGTATGTAATCAGTATGTTCGTTTTTATTTAATGACTAGCTAATACCCGGCGTGTACGCCTAAATAAATTAAATTCAATGTGCTTTTATGTTTGGTTGAATAAGTAAAAGGAAAAAAATAATTATATATTCATATGTTTTTAGATACCCCGTGCCGTTTACCCGGCATTGTCCGGGAATGTACTCATCCCGATCTTCTTGGCATAAATGAGCTGAAAGACAAAAATTAATGTACTTCTTACTCTATGATTAGTTGAATAAGTAAAATGAAAAAATAATTATAGTAAATGTATATCGTAATTATTTTAAGATTTCCCGTGCTAATTACCCAGTGTTGCCCGGGAATCTACTTATCTCGATCTTCTTGGCATAAATGAGCTAAAAGACAAAATTCGTTATTGTGAGTTATCCGTAAAAGAATATCCACCACGTGCTGTTATAGGCTACTTGCACAGGAATCTACGTACGATCATCTTGGCATCAATGAAAGACAACAATTGTTATTGAGAGTTATCCGTAAGAGATAAACATATGCTTTCGCGGACTTTTTTGTAGAGCTTCATGAGATAGGCCTATTCAGTTCTGTGTACATTAATTTTGTGTATTTGTTATGGTTTAGGCAGCGTAAGTCATTTAAGCGTCTAAAGACCATTTTTTTTCACGTTTTGCACTACAAAGGGCGATTTTTAATTGTGTAAGAGTTGAGTATCACAACTCTCTTATAGCTTATGTTCATCCTGGGAATCTCCTGAACATTTTGCAAAAAGCCCCATCACAATCGGATCAACTATGTGGCCGCGCATAAAGTACGAACAAACAAACAAACAAACATTCATTTTTAGATTATTTAAATAATTAGTGACCGCCGGCCGTTTTGAATGTTTTTAAACATGTGAGAGATACATTCACGGCAACTCTATGATTCATTGGAGGAGATCATTACCTTTAATAGATCGGTAATTGAATTCTTATAAAACAAAATTTCATTAAAATATAAGATGTCTGTATATACCATACATCTCTACTTGGGACTAGGATGCTCCGTTGCAGGAGTTACTTAACTAAGTAAATTTAGTTACATTTATTTTCCAACCGATTTCTGTAAGTGGCTTCTAATCTCTGAATCATCTAGGAGGCAATTATTACTTGTATGGGAAAGGTCGATTAAATTTTGGTCATAGCCTCGGGAACCCAAGACTTATAGCCCCTCCAGGAGGACTTGTCTCTTGGATGTTTCCATCCTAAATAATCAATTGACCTCGCTCATATTTAACCTGGGATCCTCGGGACCACAGGCAAGGAACTTAACCGAGGCCACCAGCCTTAATTTATCGAAAGAGAAAGCTGTTGATGATCAGAGAAATTCCATTTTGATGACCCTGAGATTTTTATGATAATACAGAAACAATGAAAACCCCTTAGAAGCAGAGTAATCCTGTTTGACGACATTTTCAAAAAAAAGTTTCGTTTTACTATTTTACAATTAAAATATTAATTGAATTCTAAATGTTTAATTTATATTTTTAATTCATAAATACACACACACACACACACACACACACACACATATATATATAAGTAAAGTGAAAAAAATAATTTATATATATATATATATTTTTTTTTTAAGGTTCTGATTTTGGGGTAATGCTGCTTATATACATTTTTTCTATTGTTTAGAACAATTTTTATATTGAATTCAAGAGAATTTGCAAATCCTATTTTATAAAGCAAAGTCTATTAACTGTTTCTTACATTTTTTATTTAGAAGATATTGTTTTCAATATAAATCTAAAGAGTATGTTATATCAGGATTTTATGCGTGGCTGTCTCGGTGGACGCGTGGCTAGAGCCTCCCAACGACCGGGATCTCTGGTTCGAATTCTGGGGGTTCCGGAGGGATGGTGGTGTTGGACTACACCGAGATTTTTCGAGTTTTCTCGAGATTCTCTCATTTCCCGAATTTCATCCTACCGCCGCTCTCTACTCCATTTCCCTACCCCATCAAGTAATTTAATTTCATTAATTCATTTTTATCACCTTTCATCTCATCTCATTATTTAAAAATGCCTGTTTTAACAAACCACGGATGTATAAAATATGTGGTTGTGTTGATCTAACGAGATCACACTCATGCGAGTATGTGTACCAACTTGAGGCAGAATAGGGTCAAAGAGATGGTTGTAAACCATCCTCGAGGCCCAAATAAATGGCGGTATGAGACATGTGTGTTAATAATTGATGTGTATCGAACCAGGAACACCATAACAGATTACATGTCACCGTAACCTATATATTTCTCTTCATTCATTCAATAATGTAAAAATGGATAATACAATGAATAAAAAATAAGGTCTTAAAACCCGAACTCTCCTCTTCTATTCAAATATAATTTGATGACTACAATACGTTATTATGGATATACGTTTACATCCGACACTGAAAGGACTATGAAAAATGAAAGGAAATCTAATTATAGAGAGTGAAAATTATTTAAACCGACAAACTCTGGGAGGTTGTAGGGGACACCAAAACAAATATTTTTCCTTAATGTCATTTTTTCCTACAAGGATTATTTAAACAGGTAGAGGAAGATTTCTCTGGCGGCAAATTAATTAAACCAATAAACACTTTTCATTTTTTATTACCAAGAGACAACACATTAACACAACGTAATTACTTAAATTACAGTAGAGGTTCAAAAATGCCTCCACTGACATGTAAACAAAGGTTACACCGGCGGATCATGTTCTAACATGGGCAAAAACTCCGGGAATATCGTTAATTACTCCTGCTGCTGCTACTATCCGGGCAACCAGATCCTTTTATGTGTGATAGCTTCCCTTTACTTTCCACACCAGTGAAAGATGATGATGATAAGGACAAGGATGATGATGGATGATTTTCGGGGATCGTTGGGCCCTAAGCTTCCTGACATTTATCTTACAGGTGAGGGAAACCCCGAAAAAAACTCACCCAGGAGCCTGTCCCGACCGGGAATGGAACCCGGGCCCGCTGCGTGATAAGGCAGCACGCTACCTCGAGACCACAGCGGTGAACAACTGTATATAATGAACGTAAATATTTCCAACAAATTGTTATTATTTTACTATTATTTATTATTTTGAAAACACCATCGCGCAAAAAATAATGTACAACGTACGTTTGTGAAGTGTTTTACAGAATTTTGGAAACTAAAAACCTCGCTATCGCTCGTGGTTAAACATTTTTCTCGCTTCTGTAAAAACCACTTCCTAACCTCGCATCGTAATATATCAAACCAAAATTGTCGAAAGTCTTTCAAGCAAAATGATGTGACTTTAAAAATATCTAACTGGCTTGGAATACTTCTTCACAAAAGTTTAAAAGATGAATTAAATAGTACCCGATATAAAAATTGAATAATTGGTTATTTTGTACATCCATCTTTCCTATCGGCGGCGATTTTACCCATGTTTGGGGAATGCCATATCTGATTAAGGGGAAACATGTATTGCTCCTCTGCACTTCATTTGACTACATAAGGTTACTGTCATGAACCTGATAGCTTAATGACTAGCTTAGGGTCGATGTCATAATTAAAATTACTTTAAAATTTATAAATTCTGGTCCCTATAAACTTTAAGCTTTTACACATATTTAAACTTTCATATCTATTTAATATTTTACCATGTATAGTATGCTGTAATATTTTAACTAATTCACTGGCACTATCGTGCCCGTAAGTTCACAGCCACGCGAACATAAACTCTCCAGACATCCCAAACCTAAACTGCGATGTTTTCCTGTCATCCCCTGTATTGCTGACCTTCCTCAAACCAATATTAATATTATTCTACCGCTTTATTCTTGACCTACCTACTGGGAGCTTTCTCTCTTGTTTTTCTGCAAGAGGTTTTCATGTCCTTCTTTCATTCCCATTTATACTATATGTCCTGCCCATCGAGTCTTTTTGACTAATTAACTAACTAACTCACTGGCACTATCGAACCCATAGGCTCATCGCCGCGCTGACATAAGCTTCCCATACATCCCTATCCTGAGCTAATATTTTTATATCTACTGTGTAATTTACTTCCCTCAAATCATAGTTAATGTTATTCTTCCACCTCATTCATGGCCTACCTACTAGGCGCTTTCTCTCTGGTTTCCTACATGCCCCTCTTTCATTCTTCATTCGTATCGTATGTACTGCCCATCTCTTAACTCTTCTCATTATAGTCTTATCTGGTTTACCATCAATATAATTTAGCTTATTGTTATGGAGTCTTCTCCATTCGCCTGCCTATTTCATTTTGGTCCAAACAATTTCCTAATAACTTTACTCTCAAATACTAGTAATATTTTCTCCTCCATTAAAGTAAGATTTCATGTTTCGCATGCATATGATATCACTGGGAGAATAACAGTTTTATGTATTTTCAATTACATTTTTTGAGAGTAGTTGGGACGACAAAGAGTTCCTGTAATGCATAATAGAGAGTCTTTTTAACCTTGTAAATTATTTAATAACACTGAAAGAACACTAATTGCCTTTGATGTTTAGGCGCCCAAGAACATTACAATCACGGCGCGGTATATTGAAACCTTTCTTACCTTTATAAAATGTATTTCGTTAATGAATCACAACAATCCGAAATATTCCTAAATGGTCAATTGAGATAGAATATTTGTAGTAAAGGATTTTGTACATTTGGGCCATACCAACCCATGTTAATAAATGCATGGTATCATATTTTGAGTTATAAAAATTCTGTATTATTACCGGAAGCTGAACAGTTTGAAACATTACTAAATATAACTAACAAAATAATATAAAAATATCAGCTATAGCACTTAATAACCAAAGTTAATTACTGTATTTATTTAACAATTCAGTTCTATATCTCAGACCCAATTTAAATCTGGGAGTAAAAAGGCTGATAGATTTTTGGTCAGAGGTCTCTTTTTTTTTCAGGCTTGTGTTTCTTTCACGTCCCCTTAAATCAACGACTCGGGACCAAAGGCTTAACTTATCTTTTGAAAGAAAGCAATAGTCAGTATTTTTACGCCCTTAAAAATATATCAAACATGACCAGTTTTGAATTCGCGTACCTTGTAACCAGAGGCGAGCATTGTAACCATAATAATCGATATGCTCTAACTAAAAAGTGGAGCAACAATTAAATGAGTTGATTTCAGTTGTTGTTATACTATTAAAGGTTAGTAAATAATTGCTGCATTTCTCTATGTCCACTTGTTCTCATGAAAATATTTCTGAAAACTGTTTACAGATCTTCATCTATCTAGTAGACACCGAAAATAACCATGGGCAATATATATATATTTTTTTTAGCTTCGTAAAATAACCTAAAGCCTACATAAAAATACCTCTGAGCAAAATGCAACCGATCTTCTTATATCCACGTACTATCTTAGTCTCCTACTACGTAGATGTCTCCTCGATACGATGTATTAACCACATGTCATTCGCCGACATGTATAGAAAAATAAGCGTAACTAATTCAGTCTGTTTAAGAAAATTCCCACCAAGGGAGCACCCATAACGAGCGGGACGAACAGAGATCAATCAAATATATGTATTAATATAAAATTATAGAATATTCACCTGAAAGGTCCGTCTCCTCAACTTAATTATCATTTAACTGTAGCGCTTTCGGGACTTGTCCCATCATCGGCAGGATTCAAAACTGGTGTTTCACTGAAGATCTGGTAGAGGGGGTTGCATGTATTGGGTTCGTTTTCGTTTATCAGGCTGTCGTTGTGAGCTGCTTTCATGATTTCCATCTCTTCGAGTACGTTTATCTTCGCTGGATTATTTTCTCTGTGCATTACTGTTAGGTGTTTTCAATATTTAACATGCGATGTCCTTCATGGATAACGTGTTTTGCATAGCTTGATTTACCTTCTGCGTGAATGAAGTCTCGAAAATGTTCTTTGAATCTGATGTTAAAACTCCTGTTTGTCCTTCCTATATAAAATTTGTTGCAGTCCTTACATGTCAGTTTATAAACTCCTTTGCTGTTGAAAATGTTATTTTCTTCAATGTTATTGTTTATATATGTTGTTTAATTTGTTATTGGTTCTGTATGCTATTTTTACGTTTTTATCGGCTTTCATTAGTGCATTGGCTAATTTTGTCGTTTCTTTTCCTGTGTATGTAAGTGTTATCCATGTATTCTTGTTGTTGTCAGATTCTTTTTCTAGTTTAGTTATGTTGGTTATGTTGTTCTTCCTTTTTTTGTTTTTTTTACGAGCTTTATCTATGAATTCTTCATTATAGCCATTGGTTTTTGCCATATACTTAATGTAGTTGAGTTCTTGGATATAATTGTCTTTGCTTAATGGGAGTTTCAACATTCTACTGACTAAGCTATTAAATGTACTAATTTTCTGTTGAAAAGGGTGTGTAGAATTTTTGTTTATGGCCAGAGCATTGTTTGTGGGTTTCCGGTAGATACCGATTTCTAGTTTATTGTTGTGTAGATTTTTGGTTATAGACAAATCTAAGTAGTTTATGCTGTTGTTAAGTTCTATTTCTTCGGTGAAAGTGATTTTTACAGTTAAATGATAATTAAGTTGAGGAGACGGACCTTTCAGGTGAATATTCTATAATTTTATATTAATTTTGAATAAACCTCAACGGAACACATCATGAATCTTATAAAAGTTAAATATATGTATGTCAAAATTCTAGCGATCACAGTTTTTGTGTTATCAGAACCAAACTTGGTATATTCTGTAGCAATCAACAGAAAAAAGAGTAAAATCAAGTTTGTTTACCAGCAAAATCAGACCTGAAAAGAAATTTAAAAATCGCTCTAGCGGTAGCAATTTTTCGATGTTTCGCAATGAATCAGTCTTCTTTTTCTTCTTATTATTCTTAATTTGTAGAATTTTCATCCTGTTTATTTCCAAAATCACTCCTCGAAGGAAGACGTATTGGATGTGCATCCACTGTATATCCCTCTCTTGGCTGGTCTTCCTCTTGTTCTTCTCCCTCCATTGGTCTATCTTCTTTAGCTCTTTTTTGCAAGCCGGTTGTCTTCCATTCTTTCTATGTGACCTTTCCAATATTTTCGCCTACATCTATAATAAATTTGGTTATGTCATGAATATGATATTTGTCCCTATTTCTTTGTATAAACACAGTATATGCTATTAAAGTAAAAATAGGAAGGAAGCGAAATGCAATCATTAGAACTTGTAGTTTACCTTAAATCAGTATTCTTCCTATTTGGCACTATAACCCGTTGCAAATTTTGGCGTCCTTCACAATTTGTCTCCATTCTTCCCGATTTTGTACTTTCTCTTTCCATCCTCTTATTCCCATCTTTCTCAAATCTTGTTCCACATCCTGCAGCCACCGCTTTCTAGGTCTTCCTCTCTTTCTTATTATGCCGTCATGTATTAATCGTTTTGGTATTCTTCCATCTTCCATTCTTGATCTATCCGTCTTTTCCAATTGTGTAGGTTTCGTGACAAGATATTTTTTTTACAATATAAGAACGGCAGCCTTATGATCAACATTACCAGAGGGACTGAGTTCCTTTATTTCGGAGAGCTCGACCCCTAGGTAGTTGCCTTCACTTCGGCTATAGAGAACCACCATCCCTTTCGCAGTAGGTCACTAACTATACCTTAGACGCTGTCGTTGTCCCATAAGGATTCTACCGCCACCTGAATAAAAATGTGGACCCTGCTGTCCATCCACATTTCCTAGAAGACCTAATCTCAAGATATCCCCTAGCACCTCCTCTAGGACCTCTGTCTCTATTTAGTTCACCCTACCCAGCACGCCGAAGAGATTGGTTAGCACAACCTTGTATTGGGTTACTCGGTTTAATGGGGTTCACCACGTAAAGGCGAGAGTAGAGTTGGATAGGAGAGCCTAAGTGTTTTCACTTGATGAAATCATGTATTGCGCATCACTATCCCTTGGACCCCTCCGGAAATCAGTATAAATTACTTAAATTTGTGTATAAAATCATACAACAATTTGCAATAGGTAATAACTTACGATTATGCATCTTTTGTTTTCACTGCAGCCCGACACGTTTCAATAAGTTGGGATAACAAATTGAATTTATCCAATTTAAGCCTAGCAAAATAAATACATATTCGGCAAACCAGCATAATCTTCGACTTGATGAGAAATTCGCTTGTTTTACGCAGTTCCTGTGATTGATTTTTAAGTTACAGCATTTTGACAGTGATCCATCGGACACTAATCTACAGAGTTTAAGATGTGTTGAAAAATGATACGACCACCATATTTTTCGAGACTGTACTAAAGAAAGTGGCGGAATGATCTGTATCAACTAATCCTAGACTGTATGGGAGCTATAATATGTGCAACATTATATAAACAAATACACTTTCTTCTTCCTGACAGTACAACCACGAGTTCAATTTCCTGTTGCAATTTGATACATCCACTAGTTTCATATAAACAAACACAAGTCGTACTTATCTTATTTCCTGTTATTGCCGGTATTTACTGTAGAGGGTGTGTGGCAGAATACAAATACATGCACGTTGGACTTTTAATAGTTTCAAGTATTTAAGGCAATACAATGGGACGAAAACCAGGGATGTCAGATGTGGAGAAAGGGCAAGTATTCGCATACAAGGACTAATAATTATCATCTAGAGAAATAGCTCCTAGGATTTACAAATACCCATGGGTGATGAATAGGTTTTTGACCGGGATGTGGTGCAAACGTCTCTTGGAAGACCACCGTAAACTTACGCTGTTACAGGAGAGGTTGGTTATCAGAGGACTGAGTGCAGATGGTACCTCCCTGGGAAGATTAGTTCGAGATCCTAACATTAATGTACACAGTTCTACGTTATCTAGAATGGTGGCTCGAAGGAAATTGTTAATAAAAACACCTCGACTGACTGAAATATACAAGACGCGACGAGTAGCTTCAAGAAAGCAATGCATGACCTAGAAGTCCGAATGGAAACAAGTATTGTTCACTGATGATAAATGGAGAAACCTATTATTAGAACGATTTGCAGACAACCAGGTATTAATAACACAAGATCATGATGACATAGAATATATGGCAAGAAAACTAAAAGAAGAGTATAAAAAATAGGGACTTGATATGAATAAAGAGAGAACTAAACAGAGTGGCATACATCTTTGAAACGTTATTTCTCATCAACGAAATGAGACAGAAATACTTTTTCTTGTGTTTTATTTCTTAAGCCCATACATATTCAAAATGCTCACCTCCTGCCGTAGTACACTCCCAACAACGACGTTGAACAGAGCGACACACGTTTTGCATTATTGCTATTGGAATGTCATTGACGGCATGTTCAATCTGATCTCTCAGTTCCTCCAGTGTTTGTGGTTTTGTGGCGTACACCGTGTTCTTTACAGTTCCCCAAATAAAGAAGTCTAGAGGGGTTAAATCAGGAGATCGAGGCGGGAAGTCCGTAGCACTTCCTCTTCGTCTTATCCATCTCTGATTTAATGTGCGATCGAGAAAATTTCTCACATCGATATGAAAGTGAGGTGGAGCCCCGTCTTGTTGGAAGTAAACCACATTTTCATTCTCAAATAGATCGTCAATACGTGGAATCACGATTTTCAACATTTCCAGGTAAGTTTTACCCGTGACACTCCCTTGGGAGAAGTACGGCTCAATCTTCGGGAAGACAAACCACACCATACCGATACTCCTGGAAGATTGGCGGTCTTTTGTTCAATGATGTTTGGGTTTTGGTTAGCCCAGTACACACAATTATGTCGATTAATTATGCCATTAAGTTTGAATGTGGCTTCATCTGACCAAACAATTGAGTCTGGAAAATCTTCCCTTTCGTCACACTTCTGCAGGAACCACTCACAAAATTGCAGTCGTCTATCTGGGTCGTTCTCATTTAGTGCGTGGATAAGTCTCGGAATGCAAGGATTCCATTTTTGGCCCCGCAAAATTCAATGAATACTGCTCTTCTTGATACCAATCTCACGAGAACATTGCCTCACTGATTTCGTTGGAAATCGTGCAAAAACCTGCAACAGTACTCTCGTTATCAGTCCAACGTCTCTTTCTTCCGCACCGACCTTTTAACACATCGTCTTGAAACTTGTCTCGGATTCTTGTTATTGTTACCCGTGTTGATGGTGGTGTCCCAAATTCTACCATCCAACGTCGTTGCACTTCAACAACATTCTGCCCCCCCCCTAATACAAGCTTTCCACTTTACAGCAGTTTGCCCTTGATTCCTGCTTTCCAGAGATTCCTATCTTCCACATTGACCATCTTCCATACCCCTCTTCATCATGGCATCATATATTCCCTCATACCATGCTCTTCTACTTCTCCACTTCTTTCTTCAGCCTTGTACAATTCCAATCCAACACCTAATTAGGCCACTTGTCTTCCGACATCCGTTGTACATGTCCATAACACTGTAGAGCTCTCTTTGTTATCCTATCGATAACATCTTGTGCATCCATTTCTTGTCTGATATATGTCTTTCGAATATGTTGTAGCCTGGATATTCTCATACTTCTCCGTAATCCATCCATTTCTGTCGCCAAGATTCTATTCTGCATCCTTCCATTTATTGTCCAGCTTTCTGATCCATATGTAAGTATACTTTCTATTATTGTCTGTATAATCCCTTTTTTTGTTTTTCTGGTCAAATTTATATTCCATAAAATACCATTCAGGGATCTAATCGCCTTCCTTGCACAATTTACTCTGTTAATAATATATTTTTCACAAGTACCAGATTTATCTATTATAGATCCAATATATTTAAATTCTTCAACACATTTAATTATCATATTATTTATTTGTAGGTCTTCTGAATTTCCTCCGATTACCATATATTCTGTTTTAATATAATTTATCTTCAGTCCACCTACCTCAAATTCATCGACCAACTTTCTGATCATAATATTCTATACCTTCTTTATCTTGTCCTATTATAATCTGGTCATCAGCGAATAATAAATTGTGCAGTAAATGGCCATTAATGTTGATTCCCATTCCCCTACATATCTTATTCCATTTCATTAATGCATCTTCTAAATATATCTTGAACAATGTTGGTGACATCCCGCATCCCTGTCTTAATCCTTTTGTTAAATCAAATTCTGAGCATACTCTATTTCCAACCTTAATACTTGCTTTACAATCATACATTCTTTTTATAAAATTTACAAGAGATTTAGGTATTCCAAAGTTCTCCATTGCCACCCAGAGCTTGTTGATGGGTACAGAGCCATATGCCTTTCCAAGTCTATAAATGCCATTCTTCACTTTCCAATAACACTTCAATATCCATCTACGTTCATTCGAATGATGAAAATCTCGCAGCCCACCGCCCTTGTTGGTTATAAAAGATGAATCGAAAAGATGAACATGTTGCTAATGCTTTTCAAGTGCCCTGTGAATCATACCCAACAAAAATGTATTTCTGTCTCATTTCGTTGCTGAGAGTGTATTCGTCAATTTGGGACACTCTGTATCTGTGTATAGGAGAAGAAAGAAAAAAATGTAAACTTGAACAATGAAGAAGAACTAAAACCTAGTATTGAATGCACTTATTTAGGAACAAAATTAGACCATTTAAATCTGAAGAGAAAAATATATGCCTAAATCGGGATTTGAACCCAATATCTCTGGTTGTGCACACCAGTGCTTTAACGATTTAAGCCATTGGGCATCATGTTTCAAACATAGATCTTTCTCTTATACTAATAAGATTCCCGTGCGCCAGGTAGCAGTGAACGTTTGTTCCACTAACGCCATCTAGCGGACTCTTAAATAAGAGCACTTTTAAACTGAAATCAACACATTTCTAGCAAGTAAACCTAATATTCGATATTTAATATTAAATTTATCACTTCTCACTCAATGACAAATTAAATTTAACAGTGCTATTATTAAAGAGACCGCTAGATGGCGTTAGTGGAACAAAAGTTCTCTGCTACCTGGCGCACGGGAATCGTATTAGTATAAGAGAAAAATTTATGTTTAAATCGTAATGCCTAATAGCATAAATCGTTAAAGCACTGGTTACATAACCAGATATATTGGGTTCAAATCCCGATTTAGGCATATATTTTTTCTTCACATTTAATTTGTCGTCGAGTGAGAAGTGGTAAATTTAATATTAAATATAAAAAATTAGACCATTCAGGTGATAACACAGTGGAAATGAAAAATAGAATCGCACAAACAAAACAAGCAATAAATGCTTTAAACTCTGTTTGGTTGAGCAAAAATGTTTTAAAAAATACAAAATCACAAATATATCAAAACATAGTTCAGAGCATTTTAACGTAAGGTGCTGATGTTTGGCAAATTCCTGCCAGGGAAATGAAAATAATTTTTTTAAGTACAGAAATGGATGTTTTACGAAGATAAGCTGGAAAATCTAGAATGGATTGAATACGAAATAAAGAAATAAGGGAAATTATGGGTGTATATAAGAGGAGCCGGACATCATAGACATTATAGTAAAGACTATATTACAATGATATGGCCATGTCAAAAGAATGCCAGAGGAAAGATTGCCTAAACCTATTATGGATTGGATCCCAATGGAAAGGAGGAAGAAAGGAAGACAAAGAAAACTTGGATATAAGGTGTGCAAGCGGCTATGATCATCAGAGGATTGGAGGAGGTTCAATTGATGGACAGAGAGGAATGGCGTTTGCTTTCCGGAAGACGGCGGCAGCTGTCATGTACCGGATGATGATGATGATTTGCCGAAAGAAGAGCAGGTATTTTCAAAATCTTAACAAGAAAGTGAGTATGGGCCAAACAAATGTAGCTTCAATAATAATAATAATAATAATAATAATAATAATAATAATAATAATAATAATAATAATAATATTAATATTAATAATATTAATAATATTATTATTATTAATATTAATGATAATAATATGCTTTATTTATTCTGGCAGAGTTAAGGCCATAAGGCCTTCTCTTCCACTCAACCAGCACAAATACATATAAATATTTCACAAATATAGATATACACTAACCTATACTAATTATAAACAGTTAAAGATACATTAAATGTAGCAATGTAAATCTCATGTACAAACAACATTTTATATAATAATAACAATAATAGTACTTACGATAATAAGAATAATAATAATATAAATATGATAAATTATACCTGAACTAACTGATGTTGTTAAATCATTAAAAAGTAACAAAGCTCCCGGAGAAGACCACATTAATCAAGAATTATTTAAATTTTCAACTAAAAAATTTTTAGACAGATTTCTTATTCTCCTTAATATGATATGGGAAGGACAAGAACCACCACAAAGCTGGAAACAAATCCATTGTAATACCAATCTTCAAAAAAGGAAGTCGCCAAATCAAAGATAACTATCGTGGAATTAGCTTGTTGAACTCTGGATATAAAATTTATGCTAATATTGTTAAGAATAAATTGAGGAAAATTTATGAAAATATAATTGGAGAAGAGCAGAATGGATTCAGAAAGGGTAGATCTTGTACAGATGGATTCTTTACCCTAAAACTACTATTAGAAAAGCACAAGGAATTCAATATAGAAACTCATATCGCCTTCGTTGACTTCATAAAGGCTTTTGACAAAGTAGACAGAAATATATTACTACAAATTTTAGCTGATGATAACGTTCCACAACAATATATTACTAATATCTTCAACATCTATAAAGATAATGAAATCTCTGTTAAACAAGATGGCAAATTATCTTCTTGGGAAAAGATCAACACTGGAGTAAGACAGGGATGTGGACTTTCACCGGTGCTTTTCATTATATACATGAATAAATTAATAAATGAATGGAGGAAAACACAACGAGGATATGTACCCATCAATAGGAACCTCAAACTCGATGCTATTCTTTTTGCAGACGATTTAGCTCTCCTGGCACTTTCCGAAAATGATTTGCAACGATCAATTTATAATTTACAAAAATAGGTGCCAAATTTAATATGGAAATAGCCTATCAATTAACAAAACTAAAATTATGGCATTTCATGGGAAGGACCCCATACAAAGTAAAATCTGTCTCCAGAATAAAATTTTAGAGAGATCTAATCAATTTAAATATCTTGGATATTATCTCTCTATCTGGGATGAAAAGGATATCCCTGAAAAAGTTACTAGTTATAATAAAAGTTTAGGAATTATTAATCAAGTTATGAAACCATCCCTTGTACAAAAAAACACCAGAGATTCATGCGCAGAACAGCGGGTTACACCAGATGGGATCGGAAAAGGAACACTGATATCTTAAAAGAATTGAAGACTACGCCAATTTTGGAATATATTAAACAGTACCAACTAAATTGGAAACACCATCTTGAAAGAATGAGTTCAAATCGGATCCCCAAAGCTGTTTATAATTATATACCAAGAGGACGAAGATCACTGGGCCGTCCTATGAAACGCTGGAGGGAAAATTTTCTATAGGATCGTAACAGGCCTTGGCCTAATACTTGGAAGGAAGAAGAAGAAGAAGAAGATAAATTATACCTATGGGAGGGATGAATCTAATTGACTATCAAGATCTAGGCCTTGGGGAGGCGATTGGAGATCCATTTTTTTATATTCCAGTAGGATTGTTTTTTATTCACGTTGGAACCTCCACAAGAGAATGGTTTCTGCAGAATGGAGTACATGTAATGGAGTGATCCACAAATGCTCCTGATCTAAATCCTATGGAGAACCTCCGGTGTATTTTGTGTATCCTACTACGTATACTGATGGAAAAGAATACACTTACACCAGTGAGTTGCAGGCAGCAATCATTTCTGCATGGGAAAATATGGAGGTGTCCCATGCTGCATAAACTTATAAATAGCATGTGTGATCGTGTTGTACGAGTCTCGAAGTATGGCCCCGTGGTCCAGTGGTTGTATAATTTTGCAATATAAAATGGTGTGCAAAAATGTTGATTTCATTTATTCGGGTATTCTATTAAATTAATTGAGAGTTTAAACAAAAATTCAGTTGATGTTTTTTGACGGCATATATCACTATGTAAGGCATGTCCAAATAAAGTTTCTGATTGTGTATGAATTTGTTAGTTAGGCGTGCCTTGCCATCGGTATAGTTGTTGTATCATTTTGTATGAATAGAATAACAATTCTTTGGAATTTTCCTTTATAATTTAATGTTTTGGTGATGTGATCTATAGAATTTTTATTATTAAATAATTTATAGCAAGCGAATATCATTAATAAGTGAAACAGAAAGTCAGGAACTGTTTTTACTCTCACGCTCCAAGTGCTGCGCAAAATACTTGTTCTTGACATTTTAAGTTACTCCTATCTTCCATCGTTCAACCTAATATTTCCATGCATATGTATTTCTTCCATGTATTTATCTATCTCTAACTTTGCCTTTGATAACTCTTCCTGGGACTTAAAGAACCAGACTTGTTGGGAGAGGATTGTTAACTCTGAAACAGTTCATTGTCAGGACCCGTTCCCAGACAACAGAGTGATGAATGCTGCACTTATTGAGCATTTATAAACGTATATAAAATATTTGAAAATGTTGCATATAAAAATCTATTTTCAATTCTTACTACAGTATCGAATCCAACAAAAATTTGAAATCACAAGAATCTAATATATAAAAATAAATGCTTGTTTGTTGGTTTGTTTGTACTTTATGCGCGGCCATACCGTTGATCCAATTGTGATGGGGCTGTTTGCAAAATGTTCAGGAGATTCCCGGGATAAACATAGGCTATAAGTGAGTTGTGATACTCAACTCTACACCCTTAAAACGCCCTTTGTAGTGGAAAACGTGAAAAAAGAAGCTCTTTGGACGCTTAAATGGCTTACGCTGCCTAAAACATAACAAATACACAAAATGAATGTACGCAGAATTGAATATCCCAAAAAGCTCTACAAAAAAGTCCGCGGCAGCATATGTTTATCTTTTACGGATAACTTACAGTAACCATTTTTGTCTTTCATTGATGCCTAGAAGATCGAGACAAGTATGTAGAAGCCTATGCAAGCATAACAGCACATGGCGGATATTCTTTTACGGATAACTCACAATAACGAATTTTGTCTTTTATCTCATTTATGCTAAGAAGATCGAGATAAGTAAATTCACGGGCAACACCGGGTAAATCAGCACGGGGAATCTTAAAATGATTACGATATCCATTTATAATTATTTTTCATTTCACTTATTCAACTAATCATAAGAAGTACATTAATTTTTGTGTTTCAGCTCATTTATGCCAAGAAGATCGGGATGAGTAGATTCCCGGATAACGCTGGGTAATAGCACGGAGTATCTAAACATAATTACGATATAAATGTTTCCTTCCACTTATTTAACTAAACATAAAACACATTAATGTTCGTATTTCAGCTCATTTCTGTCAAGACGATCGGGATAAGTAGATTCCCGGGCAACGCCGGGTAATAAGCACTAGATATCTAAAAATATAATTTTTTCCTTTTACTCATTCAACTAAACATAAAAAGCACATTAAGTTTCAATTATTTAGAAGTAGCAGCGCACGCCGGGTATTAGCTAGTATTTTATAGAAAAAAACTCTGGTTTTAACTTCTTTTTTGGAATATGTATAAATAATCAAAGCTCTGAGACATAGATAGGTGTTCAAATATTTAATATACGATGTTTCAGGACTCTACTTTTGATGAGGCCTGTACTTTTCATTATAACAGCTTCCATTTTTAATTACAGATTAATTTGCGAATATCAAATAAATTTGAGATTTTTTCCCCTTGTGCCAACATAATTCGTTACGATTCATAATAAAATAAATGAAAAATACTTTTTTATACACAGAATGATTCAAACTTTTTTTTATCGATGAAAATAAATAAATAGGAAAGTACACAGCATAACTCAAACCTCTAATTACATATGTATGTCACAGAGCTTGAACTACCTTTAAAATATTCATGATGAATTATTTCCTAACAAAGATATAATATAAGACCAGAAATTAATGAAGTATCCTGCTGGTCTTAAATATGTAGGTATCGTTACTAAGAAGATTTTAAAAATCAACATTTATAATTATGATAGGCCTATACATTGTATAAGTTATATACCAGGGTTAGAGTAAATTAATCAGCAATTATATATAATCGCTAGCGATTGTGGATAATTAAAGATAAACTGATCACACTACGTACCTCAAGAGGTTCTTGTTAGGAGGTTAGATAATCAGCACTATATATCAGCCGGGTTGTCAGCTCCATAACAAGCGTCTGGTATTTATTTATGTCGACCCTAGGACCATGGTACTGCTAGAATAATTTGGCTGGTTTAAAAATCGTGCCACATCATCGTAACTCAAACCCCCGTCCTTCTGGACAGTAGCGTATTGGTTTATCCAACTACGCTACTGCGTGTTATATCATAATAATCACCACTTCAAATTCGGTACTTATTGCACATAATGACTAGATATTAATCATATTGGCTAGTTTATATATAGGTCTATATATATTTTAGGATGTCCCAAGACATAAATGAGGTGTTTTCGCAAAATCAAATACGCTACTCTCTATTTTTTTTTTCTGTTGACTTAATAATTCAAATATTATTGCGATCTACTGAAAGATTATTTTCATTTTATAATTCAATAATTTCTAGAATAATCATATCGACCCCCCTGTTGATAAAAAGAGGTGCAGCCCCTCTCCATTGATGATTTCCTAGAGTTATAGAAGGGTTAAGATGAAATAATTGCTTCATTCTCATGATTGGATCATGACAACTCGTGCCGACTTCATGCCAAACATAATACTTGAAAATTTGTACTGGGATAGTATAGAAGGATTCCAGAACTAAACGTTTTTTTAGTAAATAAAACATCAATATGCCCAAAACGTACAATTTTTTTTATTATTTTATAATAAGAAAACATTATTGTTCAAATTTTATTTTCAAAGAGTGCAAGTACTGACATGTTTCGAAGCAAGTCGGCACGGGTTGCCGTGGTCTACGTACACCAAATTTTACTTACAATTGTTTTAACATTGTACAAATAAATTAGAGGTTATGCATTAAAAATAAAACACTTAGATTTGAGACACCCTAATATACATACATACATCCATACATACAACTTTATATATATATATATATATATAACTTATACTTATCGAGTTTCGTTGCGAAAAATCGAAAATTGCTGCCGCTAGAGCGTTTTTTTGAATTTTCGCTACTGATGACCTCCACCCATGCGCTTAGAGCGTTCACACACAGACACACACACACACACACACACACACAGTAAAACGTGTTTAATCCGGAACGTGAATAATGCGGAAATCTGTCCAATGTGAACAAATTTATTGGTCCCGGCAAAATAATAGTAATTTTACCTGTATTTATTTTGTATATAACGGAATCTGTCAAACATGGAAACGGAAGGATATTTCTACATAATTCATGAAAAAAAATGTTTATAAGGCGCAAAAGATAGAGAAATAAATTAATTTCCACTTCATTGAATTCCCGTTAGGCGAACTAACAATAAGTAACGAGTCCTACCGCCCGCGCCGGGTGAAGTGGAGTTTCTACCTATATCTGGAATTTTCTTTCGACCTCACTGCACTCCCGTTTTGCGAAATTGAGGTTCGTGTAACAAATATTTGGCGTGTGACATCTGTCTTACAAATGACCAGTAAACTGTAAAATCTTAAATTAGTTTAAGATCTGAGACTGATTGTGTACGTATCTTTAACAGGCAGCGTTCTGAATTTACGGAATAAAGATGGCTAAATCGTATGTATCATTGTCATTAAACAAAAAAAAATAAAAGTGATTGAAGATGAAGAGAATCAAACTCTCAGTACGCGAAATAATTACTAAATTTAAATATGGATAAACCCAAGTTTGTGATATTTTAAAACACAAAGGGGGAAAAAAACAATGAAATGGTCAAATGAAGAGCAAAAATAAAATAAAATAATGAAGAAATCAACAACGTGTGTTTTACAAATCCACGATCGAAAAATATCCAAATTTCCGGACCGAAATTAAAATTACCTATTTGCTCCAAAGTCTCACTTGCTGTTGCTATATCCCTAGGGAATAATGATTTCAAGGCATCTTCAGGTTGGTTGTGTACAGTTTTAAAAGACAACACAATGTAGTGTGGGATGAAATTTGCAGGGAATCAAAGGATATGGACAAAAGTATAGTTAGTAATTTGAAACCGAAACTGCATACTTTGATTTCAGGCTACGCGCCTAAGAGACATTTTTTTACGCTGACGAAACGAGACTGTTTTTTCGAGCTTTGCCGTCGAAGTCGCTCTTATATACTAAACTTCACTTTCCAACGGCAGCGGAACTACAATTAATCCAAGATACATACAACTACATATAGGTGCTCTATAATCTAAGATTGTTTTTTTATAATGCGGAATGTTGTCTAATGCGGACAAAAATTGGTCCTATGCGAAACAAATCTTACTGTGTATATATTATATATATATATATATATATATATAACTCAATGGCGCATCAGAACAAGAAAATCCTTAGCCTACCAGACGGCTGCTGACCTCACATTTACATGTTTTAATCACAGAGGTGGACGATGATCTAGCCATTATAGGGGTGGCATGGGTGGGTTCCCCAACAGTTATAGCTGGTTTTCTGAACCTCTCTCTCTCTCTCTCTCTCTCTCTCTCACACACACACACACAACACACACACACACACACTCGGGTGCTCTGACATACATTCAAACACTCTCTCTCTCTCTCTCTATCTCTCACTCACTCACACACACATTCACACACACACACATTCACACACACACATATTTATTATAGGCCTACATTTTTCTTTGATCTTTTTCCGTGTCTACTAGATATGATCCAAAAAAGATATGTAAACATTTCAAGAAACATTTTCATGAGGAAAACCTCAATAGGTCCATTTCTTCGGAATTCGCTGAAAGGTTGTGACTCAATATATTTTTTTATATTTGGTCAGTGTTATAATTGGAGGATGTGTAATGAAATCGAGAAACTAAACAATTTGGAGTTGAAGTATGAAGGATTTTGAATTGGATAATTATTATTGAGATATAGCGTGACTTATATTTTGCATTTCGGTATTCAAGTTTTTTCTAGGTTTATGTAGTAACTGTAATAGGTATACAAGTAGGTAATTTTAATTTCGCATTTTCAGCATCCGTCTGCAGCCAACACTTTAAAGACTTGTGAACCCTGGGGGAAGGTCGTGCCCAGCTTGTAAAGTGTCTGAAGAATACACTTGTTGCATCAGTTTAAAATAAGTGATGTGCTGCGGCCGCTCACCCGCTGTGGCCTACATAATACATACACATGAGGAGACCAAGTGAAGCAATGCAGTCCGCTCAATATTGTGTACTAGTAAGTCTACTTCTCACATAAACATAAAATCCTTCACGCAGTAACTGCATATACAATCTAACTCACTGGCACTAGGTTCATGGCCGCGCAGACATAAGCTCTCCATACATCCCTATCCTGAGCTAATGTTTTCCAATCATTCCCTCCATAATCTACTTCCCTCAAATCATGGTTCATGTTATTCTCCCACCTCAATCTTTGTCTACCGACTGGGCATTTTCCCTTTGGTTTTCCTACAAGAAGCTTCCATGCATGTCTTTCATTCCACATTCGTGCCACATGTCCTGCCCATCGCAGTCTACAAGACTTAACTATTCGTATTATATCTGGTTTCCTAAAAATACCATGTAGTTCAATGTTATGTATTCTTCTCCATTCACCTGTCTGTTCATCTATTTTTGGTCCAAAATTTCTTCTAAGTACTTTATTCTCAAATACTTGTAATCTCCTTTCCTCCCTTAAAGTAGGAGTCCATTTTTAACATCCATATAATATAACTGGTAGAATAATAGTTTTATATATTTTCAGTTTAACGTTTTTTTAAATGAGTTGGACGTCAAGAGTCTCTGCAATGCAAATAGCACGAATTTCCAAAATTGAGCCCATGTTTAATTTCTTTGTGCATCTCATTCCTACTTGTGATTATTGTTCTTGGGTACTTGAATTCAGCCACTTCCTCAAAAGTTCCCTCATTTGTCATTAGCTGTCAATTTCCTAAGCAATTCGAATTGATAGTCTGAGTTTTCGAGTTTACAGAATATATATCTAATCCAATCAAATATACCAAGTTTCATTGCGAAAAACTACAGCATCTATTTATTTATTTAGAATTATGAGACGATCCACGTTGCGGCGTCAATTATAACAGTTTATTTATTTAGACTCAAGTTGATTAGGGCAGCCATAGGCGAATATTTAATGAATCCTGATGTGGTGAGATGAGATACCCACCAAGTATTTACTTCTCGTTTAGGTTCGTTTTATTAACTGTGCCAGTTTCCTTGAGTTATTGTTTTTGAAATTTGTAGGATTACTATCTCTTCAAAGACACGGATGAGATGAAGGTATTTGATAGGATCATCCGGTTGGATTCAAGTAGAGATTTGGTTAGCTTTAGGTTCACAATTTGAGATTCTCTTCAGAGGATTAAGGTATTCATATAATGTGTTCCTCAAAAATAATAATTCAAGGACCTTCTAGGGCCTGTCGCGCTTGGAGTTAAGTTGATAAACAGAGATCTGAATTTGTTCCACAATGCCGAAGGCTTACTTGTATTGGTGTAGACTACATGAGAATGCACGCGAAGAGGTGGAATGGGTGTATTACATAGCTGCATGCCTACCGGGCTTTGGAGAGAGCTTTTTCATGTTAAAAAGACAGATGCAGTAAACAATGTTTCATTTAGTAAATGAGTAGAATTATTGTAGAGTACGTCGGCATATGATATTATGCGTACACCCCATCCCACACCCTTCTGATCGCTCAGTACAATCAATACCAGTACAAGTAAGTCATCATAATTGTGGATCAAATTCCGCTCACTACTGATAAATAACATTAGTTTATTTCACTTTGAATTTAATTTTCTTTCAATTTAATGTAGTATTGCTGGCGAAAAATAATCATCAATGCACTATTTTCTTTTTTATCGCTACTATTTCTCGTATAATTAGATTATTAATGTTCTTTAGTTTAACGTTATTATTCTGTTTACCCGATACAGGGGATTATTTCAAGTTCGATCGAGGTGTCTTCGCAACCTACATGGTCAAGTTCTACTAAGAATGATAAAATCGCCATATGTAAAATTATAGAGATTTATTAAATCACATGACAACATACTTTATTCCTATTGGTCGGTTCCTATTCATCATATTAGATCTATTATAATTGTTCATATGATAATTTTAATTGCTATCACTGCAATTAAAATTGATTTTACTTATTATATTTATACAACAAGATATACATTTATTTAGATTTATTTAAAAGTTAATAAAAATAAGATTTTATAAGAAATAAGGCGAGTCTGTTGCATCTTATTTAATAGAAGTTGAGTTATTTTAGGAGATGTTTCAATGCAGCCATGTGTACCATCTTCAGTTTGCCCAGTCTGGAAGTTTATAATGTAAAATACAACAGACTCGCCTCATTTATTTAGAAGAACCTCATAACGTTACTTCCTACTGCAATTTTGTAATAAGATTTTATAAATTTACTCAGGTTTACTCATTTACTTAAAATAAGTTTTATGAGTAATAATTTAGATCTTTATTTCCAAGCTATTTTAAAGAAACGTTTTAATTTTAATGTGTTATTTTTATCCAACTAACAAATATATAAGAAATATTTAGATTCTATGGTAAGTTAAAATTTTATGTTAAATATTTTTATAGTCCACCGCTGTGGTCGCTTAGTGGGCCCGGGTACGATCCCCGGTCGGGACAATTTTTCTGGGTGAGGATTTTATCGGGGGTCTTCCTCACCTGTAAGACAAATGTCAGGAAAACTTTAAAAGGCCCAAATGGTCCCCGAAATCATATGGCCATCGCAATCATCATCATCATCATTCATATTCATTTTAGATTAAGCTTAGGATTAGGGACTCTCCTGGCGCACCATTATCATCATTATCACCCATCATATCATCGGGGCAACGCAACCCCGCCTTCCAGGAGCCCCAAGCTCAGAAGTGGGTTACAACTACGGCCATGCGAGGAGAAAACATCAGAACGTCGAAAGACAACCTGGGACATTTGCAAAAAAAAAATATTTTTAGAGATTTAAATTATTATTGATCTATTTTAATTTAGGATCTACATCTAAATATCCTGCTTTAAAAAATTGCACCCGATTGAGTGTCGGAATTCTTCTCGCTAGAATTACAGCTTACAGGGTAATTCCCACTCATGAGGTCCGATTTTACTGATTAACGGACTCTATTCTACGTTTCTTATTCAAAAATGAAACGAGTATGATATAAAATGAATATCAAGGCCGCTCCAGGTTGTAAGTGGTCTCGAGTTCACGTCTAGGTCAGTATAGGTGAGATTCGTGGCAGACGAATCGGAGTGAGCTCAGTTTTTTATTCTGTTTTCTCCTTCTAAAACTTGATTCCACCACACTAATCGTCTCATAACTTCGTTTATTTTTATTTAATCTGCTCTAGTGATACTCTAACGGCCACGGTGATCTAGTGGAATGTCCTTTGTCTCTAGTCCCGAGAGTCGCGGCTTCAACCCCGGCCGGGGTCGATGAATTTTAGGATGACTATTTATCTTATGACCCAAATGACCAATCACATTTCAATGAGTTTTGATTTACAACCAATAACAGTCTTTTTCACCTTGATCTTATCAATTTGATTTTATCACTTTAAAATCAAGTTCCTCCTTTTTAACAATCTGAATAGGTCAGAGCATTATTTTGCAGTGACTGACTCTATAAGAAATATGTTGATTATAACAAATTTATATATTAAGATGTAAGAATCCGTGGCTCTCAGATTGTAAAAATAGTGCACGAATGTAACCATATTCTGCTTGTGCGGTATATAATATAAAACATTTGTAGCAATTGATTATACCACTAAAAAAAAAGAAACCACTGTTTGCACTTTCTTAATCGTATTATTTCCCAGGTATCAAGGCCTACGTTCCAGAAAAATATAATTGACATATTTACATCATAGGATATCAGAGATTAATTAATAACCTATAATTTATTAATTAATAACCTATAATTTGGTCATAAACAGTTTGATGTGTTTCATTTTTTCTCCACTAGGGTGCATTCTTTAAATATTGCGATCCTTTGGCAATAAATAATATCATCTGGTTGCAGTGATGAACAAATGAAACATAATAAACGTTTCTCGTTTGTTTACAAACATCGCCGTTTACATTAAATATATGAATATTTTAAAATAACTATATTTAAATAATGATTTGTAAGTAAACAGCTTAATTTTATTCGTTAAATAGTCCTAACAAATGCCACTCTTGATTTCTAAATTCTCTAGATAAATTCACTCGTCACTTCGTGAGTCGTGAATTTATCGATAATTTGGAAATCACTCGCGGCATTACTTATGATAAAATCCAAGGGACAAATACTCCATGGGTCCTAATATTAAGGCTTTTAGGTTCGTAAAAGTACTTCAAGTACATCGCCTAGGAAACTTGTCGCGATCGGGAATCGAACCCGGACCCGTTCCGTGAAAAGGCAGCACGCTACCTCGAGACCACAGCGGTGGACGATATATACATTAGTATGATCGATGACAATATGCAATTTTTTTTCAAAAATAATTTTTATGAGTACATGGTTCAGTCATTATTTTACTCTACGTAGTAGAACGCATATATTGCTAAATCATTCTGACCTTTTGACCTTACAGAGTGCAGAAAGTCACTGCAAGGGACACTATTCTATTTTAAACGCTCCATCACAAAATAAAGTTAAAATATGTACCTTCTTCGGTTAGTACCGTCGTCCTCAACTTTAAAAAAATATATCTTTGTTTTTTGGTTTTTTTTTTTGCCTTTCCGAATCTCTATTCTATCATCAGCAGATCTTTCTTCGCTACATGTATTGATGTTCTCGATGTTGGTCTTGTTGTCCGATACTTCAGTAAGACCAGCATCGAGAACATCAATAAATGTAGCGAAGAAAGACCTGTTGATTATGGAATAGAGATTCTGAAAGACCTACAGACAAAAAAAGCATACGTATATTTTTTAAAAGTTGAGGACGACGGCACTAACCTAAGAAAGTAAATATTTTAACTTTATTTTTTATTTTATGACTAGCCACCTCAACGGTTTTAAACACTGGATTTTATTAGTATTGATACGTTCGATCACGCAGGAATTGAGTAAACTAAGCGAATTCCGCAACAAATCGAATTTATTGTTCGATGTTGCTGGTTTAAAAGGTTAATATAGCAGTAGTTGTATTTAAGATGTCAGTCGTCTTCAACATTATAAAATCTAGTTGAAATATTCTAGGCCTTACAGAATGTTATTCCATCTTCAGCAGACAATAGATACTAACAATTATTAATGGAGCATTTTATATAGAGGGGTTCAGGTTGTTGGGTGTGTTCTTATTAAATAGGTTTCCATTTCATATATCTTTCAAGATTTCAATTTCCTCTACAATGTTTATTAATAGTTATCATTTTCTAATGAAAGTATGTTGATAATATTATATTAAACTGATAACCTGTATTTATGATGTGTTTCGCAAAACTTGGTTTTCCCTCGTTGAATTCAAAATCTTTCAAATGCTCGTTAAATCTTATATTAAAATTTGTGGTGATTCTGCCAATATGAAATTTAATCACAACTATTGCATTTAAGTTTGTAAACTCCTACATTTTCATATATGCTGGCGTCTTTAGTTTTGCTTGAGATAATATTAATTAAGGTCTATTGTTGGTTTTATAAGCTATTTTTATAATTTTGTCGTGCTTCATTTTTTTGGGCCAGTTTTATAGTTTTATTTCCTGTATACGTAAGAGTTATCCAATTATTTTTATTTTGATTAACTTGTTTATCAAATTTCATTATATTTGTTATTTCGTATTTTAGTTTTTGTTTTCTTAATAATTTGTTAAATATTTCTTGATTATATACATTTTTTGAGTGCCAGGGTTTTATGTCCCGCGCCGTAGCCGAGCGGTTAAGGTAGGAAGCCTTGGCGCAGAGCTACGGGACTTGCGCTGGTTCGAGTCTCCATGGGGGAAGAAATTTTCTCATGGTATTTCGGCCAGTATGGGACCGGTGCCCACCCAGCATCGTGAGGCAATTGGGTAGCTACAATAAGTAGCGGCTCCAGGTTGAGGAACCAGCTGTAACGGCTGGGGGACTCGACATGCTAACCACATGTCACCCCTACACTGGCTGTTGATCATCTACCTCTGTGATTGACACATGTGGATGTGAAGGGCCAGCAGCCGGCTGGTAAAAGGGCAACCGCTGAAAAGTGGAAAGACCCTCAATCGGAATCGGGTTTTTATGCAGTTTAGTTCCTTATTGCAATTTTTTAAAATGTAACTTCAACATTTTACTAGTAAGGCAGATAAAGGTATTTTTTAGAAGGGTGTCCTGATTTTTCTTGCAGATATGGATACTGCGTTTTAGTGGTTGGTTTTCTGTATATGATGATGTCTAAACTATTGTTTTTTTGTGATTGTGAGATCTAGGTAATAAATTGAATTATATTTTTGTGCATTAATTTTAACTTTCTTAAGATATCCTTTTTCAATGGAAATCTGAAGGTCGTCGACATATGTTGCAATTAATTTAATATTGAATTCTTCTTTAAGTTTATCGAAATTTTTATCTTCTAAATGTTATAGGAATAATTCTGAGAGCATTCCTGTTATCGGGCAGCCCAATGGAATCACATCTTTTGTGTATAGAATTCATTGTTCAATTTAAAGTAATTTTGTTTTTAAAATCGGTTTAATTATTTTGTTTAGTTGTACGATATACAGTAAAACTTCTGAAAAGCGGACACCTATGAAAACATTAAAATTCCCGCTATTATGAAGTGACCGCAATATATTAAAAACACAGTACAGTACGATATACAGTAGTGTGGAAGAAAGAAAATCTTACAGAAATTCAAATAAAGTTTATTTTACAACCAATCCCCATTAATAAATTATACACCCGAAGTAACCCATACCCTCCTAATTTCAAAATAATTCCTGCTAAAATTATTGATCCTCTTACAGGGGCCTCAACATGAGTACATGTGTAAATTAGTGAGCATTCTTCTTTGAGTGCAGTGGTACTGTGAATGGTACATTACTGCATTCATGTGTAGGCCTACAGTTGTATGTACAGTACATCTAAACAAATTACTAGAGTAACATTTACACCACTGTGCTTTATAAGTTTAGACTAAATGTCTCAATTCTGGAAGGGTGACTTGAAATGATCTTTTTTTTTTTCTGGACAAGAGAGTCATTTTGAATTTTTTCTCAATATGCGTTTCAACTGCAGACGTTAAACAGAGCCCCCATTCATCACTTTTCATTAAAAAGTAATGCTTCAATCTTCTTACCTTTTCGTAGACATTTATCATCTCTGTCTTTTCATTCAGTATTAATCGTTTGCGTTTTATGACATTTCAGCAAGACACAAATGGCATTCACATTAACATGCTGCTCCCGAGACCCAAGTTAAAATGTGCTATAATAACGTTCAAAATAGCGATAATGTTCATTGTTGCAGGTGTAAACGTTTCTCTAATGACGCTGTCCGCTATTCCAGCTGTTTCCAATCTTTTTCGACTCGCGAAACCCTTCCACGACGATCTGAGTTGAGTGAATTACTGATTTTTAAATAATCACACATTAGACATGCATAACATTTAATTTCAAGCAAAAGGTTCAATAGCCCTAAATTAACTTAACCCTTAACGGTTAAAACCTAACGTTACTCTAGTTCTTCTTCTTCTTCTTCTTAAACTTAATTTGTAGGATTTTCATCCTGTTTATTTCCAAAATCACTCCTCGGAGGAAGACATATTGGATGTGCATTCAGTCTATCCATCTCTTGACTGGTCTTCCTCTTGTTCTTCTCCCGTCCATTGGTCTATCTTCTTTAGCTCTTTTTACAAGTCGGTTTCTTCCATTCCGTTACTCTAGTTACGGCTTAAAATTTACAGAACGTGTATGCCTAGTTGCAATAATAAATACAAGTTTTCATCATTTCCTTGGCATTCAGTGAGAAGGTTGCGCCCGCTTTCAATGGCACAGAGTTTGGAAGTCAGGAACCACAGCAATTAAATAAAGCCTCAAATCACTTTCAGCACAAAGTCTGTTTCAATATTTTTAATAGGCATAATGAAGAAAACGACTTTCGCGGTACTGTTGTTAGTATTGTTAGAACACAAAGGAGCTGGCAGACTAAATTTCCATTGTAGCGAAGGCAAATGCATTCCTAACGTTATTATTATCTCCTCACTATGATGGTTGTCCGTTTATATAAAAGCAGGTGCCGCGCAACAATGCTTAACATACAAAATTATTATAGAGGCGGTAGTCGGCATCTTTGTATTTAATTATATATAACAGCTGCGGGGAAATAAAGCGAGCCGCTGGACAACCATCATAGTGAGGCTACAATACATAACTGTAAGACAGGCATTCGCGGTAAATATTAATTTATTGTTGAAATAATGTGATAAATTCCCGATGTTAGACATATGTAAAAAAGGGAGATTATAGGGCTAATTTAATTTTAAAATAATAATAATAATAATAATAATAATAGTAATAGTATAATAGTAATAATAGTAGTAATAGTAATAATAGTAATAACACTGGGGAACAAAAACATATTTTTTTCTTGGTGCCTGAAATTTTTCACATGATTCTGGGTATTTCGGCACTGCTGATTCAAAAATGTCATCCATTTTGTTGCAGTCAGCTCTTAGTTTGCAAGATATTGATGTATACTGCCTCTATGTACCACCATTGTAAATCGATTGTTTGCATAATACTAATTGATTTAATCCAAGTTAATATCATTTGTTGTTGCCGTTTGCATATTGTAATTTTACTAATTGACAATTGTTTATCCTTTTTCTAGACTGACATGGCTTCAACACGAAGAAAATGTGTGAATAATCCTGATGTGTTTTGTTCATCTGTGGGGAGTACACATTCACTCAACAAAGAAAACCTATAACTGACTTTGTAAGAAGAGCTTATTTGGCCTATTTCAAAGTACAACTGGGAGATCAAGATAAGCCTTGGGCACCTCACATTGTATGTAAAACGTGCACAGAGCATCTACGACAATGGACAAATGGGAAACGGAAATGCTTGAAATTTGGGGAACCAATGATCTGGCGAGAACAAATTAACCATAGTGATGACTGCATTTTTGTTCAGTCAATGTAAAGGGCATCAATAGCAAAAACCGGAATAGATGGGTATATCCCAATCTACGCTCCGCAAGACGCCCTGTTCCACATTCAGAGGAGATACTGTTCCAATTTTTACCAGTCTTCCAGAGTCACCAAGAAGAAGGGATGATTCAACTGAAAGCTATTCTGAGGAAATGACAGCGATTTCCCAGGACCTTCATCAGTTTCATCCGGTTTTAGTCAAGCGGAAATGAACGACCTCATAAGGGATCTAAGTCTTCCAAAGAAGTCCATCTGAGTTGTTAGCTTCCAGCTGGCAGAGAAAACAATGTCTGTTACCGGGAACAAAGGTCACAGTCTATCGCAAAAGAGAAACAGAACTCCTGCCATTCTTCACAGTTAGAAAATCAATTGTTTTTTGTATGAATGTTGAAGGACTGTTAATGAAGCTGGGTGTAAGAAAAATACACACAGTGAATGGCGGTTATTTATAGATAGCTCCAAACGCAGCCTAAAATGTGTTCTTTTGCATAATGGGAACATATACAGGTCAATCCCAATTGGTCACTCAGTTTCTATGCGTGAAAAATCAACATACAATAGCTACAGTGCTAGAGAAGATCTCTTAACCGTGATCACCAATGGGTAATGTGTGGTCGATCTCAAGATGGTGAATTTTTCTTCTAGGACAACAAGGTGGGTACACCAAATACCCATGCTTTATATGTTTATGGACTCTAGAGCCAAAGATCAACATTGGTGAGGAAGGCATTGGCCTCTTAGAGAAAGCATGACCGTTGGAGAAAAAAACATCGTTGCAGGAAACCTTTGGTTGACAGAAAACAACATCATCTTGCCACCACGGCATATAAACTTGGTTTAATGAAACAGTTCATCAAGGCGTTGAATAGAGATGGAACATGTTTTG
Source organism: Diploptera punctata (assembly GCA_030220185.1). NCBI lineage: Eukaryota > Metazoa > Arthropoda > Insecta > Blattodea > Blaberidae > Diploptera > Diploptera punctata. Next base: position 853,220 of record JASPKZ010007681.1, on the reverse strand, counting down.
GCTACATATGTAACAAAATTTCCTGCACTGAGTAAGGAAAAAAATAAAAGCAGGTATATTGGATGGACCACAAATCCGCCAACTTATTAATGACCATCAATTTCAAGACTCAATGAATTGATACTGAGCAGCCGCATGGTCTTCGTTCTGTATGGTAGTGAAAGAATTTCCTTGGAAACTATAAGTCTCCTAATAGTGATTGAACTAGTGGAGAATATGCTCACTGCTTTTTGTGCACTAGGTTTGTAACATGAGCATCAAATTACACTACCTACACAGTCATTTGGATCGATTTCCAGACAATCTTGGAGATGTAAGTGAGGAACAGGGTGAGCTTTTTCACCAGGAATAAGTACAATGGAAGAAAGGTATGTGGACGGGTGGGATATACATATGATGGCGGACTACTGTTGGAGCATCCACCGAGAATGTCCAAGATCATTGCATCGGAGGAAGGATCACAGAAACGGGGATTCTGCGACCTGATGGAGGAAAATTAATGATTCTAACGAGACTAATGTGTAAATAAATTATGGTAGTTATATAGATACAGTTGTTTCCATGAAAAGAAAGATTGTATTTGTTCTTTTTTATTTAATTGTATGCGAGTAAATATAGTTGTATATGTGGACAGTATTTTTGAACTGGTACTATAATTTGAATAAACTCTATCTCAAAAAACTAGAGCTGATAGGACCGAAACTGAAATCATCTTTGGAATCAGTGACCCAAATATACCCATAAATAGGTGAAAACATTAAGGCACCAAAATCACTGTTCCCCATGTGAAGTTTAATAGTAATAATATAATAATAGTAATAATAGTAATAATAGTAATAAGTAGTATATATATAGTAATAATAGTAATAATAGTAAAATAGTAATAATAGTAATATAAATAATATAAATAATAGTAATAATAGTATTAATGATTATTATTACAATGCCGCAGAAATGAAGAAAACAATAATAGGTTTAACCTCGAAACTCGCCAATACGGAAAAGTTTTGGCGAATCCCTCGAAATATTTTACGAACCCCCTGAGAGTTCGCTGATCACAGGTTTGAAAACGATGCGCTATTCGGAAGTTTTAATTGTTGTTCGCGGATACATTTTAGTGCCCGCGTCCTTTATTAAGAATGTCCTATATTGTTGGGAAGAAATTTTCCCATAAGAGCCAATGTTTATTGCAGGGGATTTTTTGAAATGTCCGTTATTGAGAGGCGTCCATCTATTGAGGAGGGAAGTTTGACTATAATTCTTATCAATTTATTTTTATTTAATTGTTCAGCTATTATTTTCAATCTCATTTATTTGTATGTTTCTGTATACTTTGTCAAACGAAATAAAAAATGTTTGTTCTGATTTTTTATATTTTTAGTTTTGTCGGGTAGATCGTATGAGTCCTTTTATTGTGTTTAGACATACTTGTTTGTTCAGTACTGTTTATTCTTTAATTTTTTAAGCAATTGGTTTAGATATTTTTAAAAATAGGCACATTTCTACAGTTTCTGCTGGTTTACGGAATATTTGCATATATTTAGTTACGCTGTAAGAAATCAAGAGCGAGTTTTAAATTGTAACTTTCAAATAAATCCTCATTTCTAATGTTTCGATTTTTTTATGATTAGAGAATACTTTTCTGGATTTATTTCAATGGCACATACCGAGTTTCGTTGCGAATAATAAAAAAAAGTTCTGTCGCAGGAGCGATTTTTAAATTGTTGCTTCAGTCGAACACCCATTACTAATTGTCCTATTTTATTAACAGAATCGATTTGATTCCGAAAAAAAATGCTGACACTGGAACACTAATAGATAATCATATTGTATATGTCTATTTTTTTTGCCATGGTCCTATTGGTGATTATTAAGTACGATCGATGAAAGTATGTAAAAAAATTGTAAAATTACTCAATAGTTACATTCATTTGGAATCCACTAATAACGATAACTCGTTGAGCGATCGTTGACATAACATTTTTCAGAGAAACGATGCGTTGAAGCAGTACTTTTGTTGGAATAAATGTCTGGAGACTCGCCTTTACAGGAACTTCCATAAAGGAGGCATATCGTATATATAAGTGCGGTCCAACTGTCGGCCTGCGGGTCACATGCGGCCTTCAGTGTCAACTTCACTATCTCCTGACTCTATGCGTAAAAGACAGTCATTTGTTACATTGAAAAATAAAAAAAATCTAAAAGTCATTATAAATCAAAATGACACACATAATTAAATTATTATAAGTTTAATTTAAACCGATCTTACTTGTCAAAATGTTGTTCTATGAGTTAGCTGCAGATAGATTGTAATGCCAAATTCTTTACTTTCTCACCCACTAAAACATTTTGGCCGCGTAATAATTGCCAATGTAAGCAATTCCGAACATCGAGGATGTTTTAACACAACGCCCAATAAGCACACCGTCCAGTGCTCTCACTAAACCAATGGTAAAACAGCTTTAAAATTAAAAAATATTTCTTGGGGTTCTAATCCCTTCTTGCCTTGACTGTGCATCTGTCACCACTCAGACCGTATTCTACTCTTCCCCTCTTTTTCAACCAATTAGCATCAATATCAATATCACTGTTGTTGTAGCTGGCATCACCAAAAAAATAAATAAATAAAAATAAAAAATGCTACCTACTAACCAATAATAATGATATAATTGCATGTTTTTCAAGTTTATAAAAAATCATGTGATGATGGGGAATTCCCAGCACCGGAAAAGGGGCTTTACGTTAATTCCAATGTTTACACAATTTTCTGTGCTTAAAGTTTTATTTTCCTTCTCCACTCGTCCCTATCCATCCACTCCATGTCCTGCAGTCCTCTTGTTCTCATTCCAGTTCTTATTTCTTGTATCCAGTAAGTAAGTAAATAATAATAATAATAATAATAATAATAATAATAATAATAATAATAATAATAATAATAATAATAATAATAATAATATCAGAATTGTAAAATATAATGGCAACCCTCGATCTCTGACGATTGCAGAAGTATTGGACTTCGATAGAATATAGGCCTATACTGTATATACGAGAGAGTTAATTAAATAAATTTTCATAAAAGTACTTGCGTACAGATCGTTTTGGCAGCATTATTTTAGTAAATTATAAGGAAATAGACTTAAAAAATTCACCCCAAATATTTAGGGAGATGGCACGCCGTTCCTACACCCACGAGTTCCGAGGGAATAAAACAGTATCGATTATTAAATTTGTAAGTTGCATAAATGGATACTTATATGTGAAATTTGCATTTTATTAAGATACATTGTCTTGGTGTACGTATAATAGAATATTATATGTATTGTATAATTTTGTATTCTATTATATTGTTGCTGTAATTAGGCAGTAAACATGTTGGCAACAAAAGAAAGTCTCGCGTAGGTGTAGAGCTGCCCTACTGTGTGGTCTGCTGTGAGAAGAAAGGCAGCGGCACTCACAGCAAAGGTCAAATGAAATTACATACTTCTTCACTGCTGCCTGAATACCACAATTACTGATACTGTAGTTTGAATGTGCATTCGGATTATGTTAGAGCCCGTATTTATGACAAAGTGGCGTTTTTATTGGTGTCTGTCGGAAACATTTTAATTTTATAGATGTGAAATATCAAACATTGTTTTATTCATTGCCACCAATATTTATCATTCCGACATTTCTAGTACAGAAAAAACTCCTTATTCGCGGGTTAAAAAATTGAGACACAGTTCCTGTATTCGCGGTTAAAAATGTCTTTATTCGCGGATTCAGTCAGTATATTAGAAGGATTAGTATCCTTTATTAACTCATCGGCAACATTTTTACTGCAAGCACGTGTCAATGCGGCTTTTAAAAAAAGTGATTCAAACCAAATAGACAAATTAATATCAAAGTAAAACAATTCTTATTGTCACTCATCGTTGTTAGTATTTCACGTGCCGCCATGTCCGTTGATAAATGCCGCCTTCGCCACGATCGATGTTTTATTGTTTCAACTAGTCATTCGTTACAATAATTTGATTGAATAATATATGTCTCTTCTGCTTTGTTGCTAATTTATAACGTCGAGTGACAGGAAAGAAAATTAGTTCCGAAGCGGAAAAAACTAGCTTTGCCGCTTAAAGTAAAAATAAAAATGCTTCACCGTTTACGCGTTGGCGAGTCATTTGCGTCTATAACACGTTGTTTCAGTGTTAATGAATCAAGAAATCCGAAGACAAATAAGGAATTTTATCGCAGAATTCACAGCTGAATATCAATCTTAATTGAAAGACCTTTTAAAAGACAGTAATGATTAATATAAATTGTTCATAATCTATCGTTAATTGAGTTTATATTGATAATTTTTATTTTATTTTGTAACCTTGGAACGTATCCCCTATATACCCATACCAATTACCATTCCACATTCGCGGTTTCTGTATTCGCGGCATATTTGCGGAACATATCCCCGCAAATAAGGAGCTTTTACTTTTAAACGTATTCCTTTCTTGCAATTTGAGTATTGCATCCACTTCTCAAGTTTTGGGTGCCTGGAAGGTGAGGTTACGCTGCCCCGACGATATATGGAACATGATGATGCGCCAGGGAAGGCTTTAATCCTGAACTTAATATAATTAGGTGAATATGATGATGATGACGATGGCCAGATGATGTTAGGGGACCGTTTGGGTCTTTGAAGTTTCCTGACATTTGTTTTAGAGGTGAGAAAAAAAAACTACCCAGGAAACTTGTCCCGATCGGGGATCGAACCCGGGCCCGTTGCGTGACAAGGCAACAAGTTACCTCGAAACCCTATAGGAAAGTTATTTATTTTTTGTAGTACTTCGATTGCTTATTATATACTGTTATGGGTTATTTTGCCTTTTTTAATCGTTATATTCTTAAATGTTTCTGTTATGGCAACATGCCTTTTCTAGTGACCGTCATAAGAGGTTTAAGTGTAGAGACATGGTATTCATAATGTATAAAATATTATATACTTTTGCCTGTTTTTACTTGCTGCTTATTTGAATTATGAAGGAAAGAAACAATTGAGGTTGTTCTCATGTAAACATTAAAGAAACACAGACTTTCTCTGATCCAATCCTGTAAACACAGGAAATGACCATGAACAATATATACATATATGCCTATATTTTGTATGTTAACGCTCTAGCTGCCTCAATTTTTGTTTTTTTTTCGGAACCAAACTCGGCGTATTGTTTAAAAAAGCAATGTCCAGTTCGTTAAACCAGCAAAACAAATCTGAGTTTACCTGAGATGAAAACTGTAGAATTGTTGTAGCAGTCGCATTTTCCGATTCTTCGCAACGAACTGCAATGTATGTATTCTATTGAAATAAATATCAGCGAAATTGGACAGTTGGATGAAGTTAAAAAGCGTTCTAGCAGCTTTCATGTTTGATTTGTCGCAACTGGTCTACTCGTATATGCCATATAATTAAATTAAAATTAAAATTTGCAATGTATCCTATAATATATATTAGTTTAATTCATTTAAAATAAAACAATACAAATTATTCGCTAAAATTATTAAAATTTGTATCAAATTATACAACAAAAAGTAATAGTAATAGGCCTGACTTCCGATTACACAACAATAAACAGAATGTCTGCAATTTGAGGGTAAATGAAAGTAAAATATATTCTCAGTAAAGAAACAAAAGTGATCAGAAATTCGACTTGCTGAGTTTATGTTACGCATTTATTGCGTGTCGGACTTGTTTTTCTGCCTCCTTTGTTAATTATTTTTCAATGTCTTTCTGTTAGAGCAATAGAGTAAATTTGGCAGGAACAATATATTGATTGTTCAAACGCAGCCACTATAGATGATGAAGATGATGATAACAATAATAATGATCTTTATAATAATAATGATAATAATAATAATAATAATAATAATAATAATAATAATAATAATAATAATAATAATAATAATAATAATAATAATAATAATAATGTTTAATTTAAGCTGACTGTGATAAGTCCATAAGCGAAAAATAAAATAGTACAACAATTAAATAGGCCTACTTATTACAATTTTAAAATTGAGAAGCCCATTTTCAGAACATCTCACGTTCACATTTTACTAAAATTGACTTTTTGTGTATCTGCATTATTAGATTACTCTCTGTATATTTGGCTTTAAAACATCGTTTAATCACTACAGACGTACTTCAAAATTGGTTATTGTAACCAAAATGGGTCTTGTTTACAGCAAAACAGTAATCTTAGATTAAATCCCACAAATTTATGAAAATGGACAAGAGACGTTTCGAAAATAAGCTACTTAGTTACAAAATGCCTTGCGGTGGACTTTATTTTATAAAGAAATGAGCTAACAATGTAATCAAGTTAGACCTGATAGTCGAATTTTTTCACTACGTTTTTCTAATCAAAATATATGCCGACAAACAACAAAATTGTAATGTTGATAATCTGTAACCAGCTTATAGTTATTAAGGTGACCGTATTTTCAAAACAAGAAAACGGGAATAAATAAAACAAATGTATTGGTGAAAAAGGGGAAATAGGACGTTAAAAATACTTTTCTACGTCTGGAAAATAATCTATATAAATAAAAGTGTAAATGTTCGTTTATTTAGATTCTCAAATCTCCGAACGTTGTTCAATGATTTTTTTATACTTGGCACATATATGCACTTCTTCATCAATTATATCTAAAACCATTATGTGAAGTAGTTCAAGTGAAAAGAAAATTTAAAAATCTCTCCAGCGGTCGCAATGTTCGATGTTTCACATCGTAACTCTGTATATCCTATCAAAATAAATCTAGATAATGTTATAAAAAATTAGCTAAATCCGACTGTTAGAAACGGGGGTTTACCTGAAATTCGAAATTAAAAGTTGACTAGCAACCAACCACCATGTTTGGTTCCTTACAATGTTTATCTTTGTATAGCGAGTGTTCAGCCGCTACCTATTACTTACTTACTTACTCACTGGCACTATCGAACGCGTAGGTTCATGGCCGCACAGACATAAGCTCTCCATACATCCCTATCCTGAGCTAATGCTTTCCAATCATCCCCTGTATAATCTACTTCCCTCAAATCGTAGTTAATATTATTCTCCCATCTCGTTATTGGTCTACCAACTGCGCGTTTTCCCTCTGGCTTTCCTACAAGAAGCTTCCATACAAGTCTTTCATTCCCCATACGTGCAACATGTCCTGCCCATCGCAGTCTACGAGACTTAACTGTTCTTATTATATCTGGCTTCCTATAAAGACCATGTAGTTCATTGTTATGAAGTCTTCTCCATTCACCTGTCTGTTCATCTCTCTTTGGTCCAAAAATTTTCCTAAGTACGTTATTCTCAAATACTCGTAATCTCCTTTCCTCCCTTAAAGTAAGAGTCCATGTTTCGCACCCATATAATATAACTGGTAGAATAATAGTTTTATATATTTTCAGTTTAACGTTTTTTGAAAGGAATTGGGACATCAACAGTCTCTGCAAAGCATAATAGCACGCATTTCCAGAATCGAGCCTATGTTTAATTTCTTTGTGCATCTCATTCCTATTCGTGATTATTGTTCCTAGGTATTTGAATTCAGCCACTTCCTCAAAATTTCCCTCATTTGTCATTAGCTGTCCATTTCCATTATATAATGTATTTCTACGTGTGACCATATATTTAGTTTTATTGATATTTACTTCCAGTCCTAATTTCTTAGTGTTATTCAATAGTGTGTGCGTGTTGTCCTTTAGTATCATTTAATACCATTCAGTTTTAAGCCTTCCTCATTCTCTAAAGATTTAATGGCATGCTCTAGTACAAAATTTAATAGTAGAGGATATAGTGCATCTCCTTGCTTCAACCCATTCTGGATTTCAAAAGTGTCCGAAAACTGTTTGGCTACACGCACCCTACTCTTTGTGCCATTTAGACACATTCGTATAAGTCTAACTAACTTTTTAGGAATTCCGAACTCCAGCAGGATACTATATAACTTCTCCCTCTTAATTGAATCATATTCTTTTTTGAAGTCTACATATAGTTGATGTACAGTACCATTATATTCCCATTTCTTTTCTAAAATCTGTCTTATACTAAAAATCTGATCTGTTGTAGACCAGTTTCTTCTAAATCCACATTGATGATCTCCTAGAATGTCATCAATATAGGAGTAAGTCTGCTTACTAATATATTTGTAAGAATTTTGTACGAAGTTGAAAGTAATGAGATGCCCCTGTAGTTGTTGCAATCAATTTTATCTCCCTTTCTTATAAATTGGTACGATTATTGATTCCTTCCATTTATCTGGAAGAGCTTCATTTTCCCAAATCATACTAAGCAACCAGCGTAACTTGTCCATCAATTTTTCTTTTCTCCCCCTGATTTTATCAGTTCTGCAGGGATCTCATCTGAACCTGATGCTTTATACATCTTCAATTTTTCAATCGCCATTTCAACCTCTAATGCATTTGGTTCTGCGACTAGCATTTCTGCTGTCTGTAAATTATTCTCCTCGATGTCCTTTTCTGTATGTACATTTAATAGCTGATTAAAGTAACTTTTCCATCTACTTAATATACTCCTGGAATCTGCAATCATATCCCCATTTTCATTCCGAATTATGTTTGTTCTAGCCTGAAACCCTTTCTTCTCTATACTAATTCCCTGATATAATTCTCTAATGTTCCTTTTTTTTTTTTTTTTTTTGCGTTCATTTCAAGATCATTGATCTTCACTCTCAAATATTCCCTCTTTTTACTCTTTAGTAACTTGGTGGTTTCCCGTCTAATACTACCCAATTGCTCTAAATTTACCTCATTTGGCTCGTGTAACCATTTCATTTTTGCTAGCATTCTTTTCTTTACAATGTCGGCATATTCCTCGTCAAACCATTTCTTGTTTTGCCCCTTTTTTAAACAACCAGTACTTCAAATCTATTAGCAATTTTGATTTGGTATTCTTGCTGTATTTCATCATTTTTCAAGTTTTTTAATTCAAATTTTACAGAATCATCTTCAGCGTTTGTTCCTCTCATAAGCGATAGCCGTTGTCTGATTTTCAGTCTGACCAGATGATGATCCGAATTGCAGTCTGTCCCTCTAACTGATTTAACATCTATGATGCTACTGTGCCAGCGTTTATCCAGTAATACATGAGCTATCTGGTTCCGAGTTTCTCCATCTGGTTACACTCATAATAATGCTATTAGGTGTAGGAGTTCACCTGAAACAGACATATTATATTTAGGCGTAACAGCGCACGCCGGGAATTAGCTAGTATTAAATAAATAAATTACTTATTTGAAGAGAAAAATTATACGCTCAGACCGGGACTTGAACCCGGGACCCTTGGTTCTCTAGACCAAGTGCTCTACCAACTGAGCTACCTGAGCAAGTACCGATCTAAACGCAAATCTTTCTCTATATACATTGTAATTCCCATCCACCAAATGCTGTGAATCCATGCTTCTATCTTGCAAATGGCGGCTCCTTTATTAAGAAGACATATTTGGGAATTATACATTACAGCCAGAACGGCTTTTTCCAAGTTTTTATTATTGATTTCGTACATCTCAATGATGGATAAATCATATTTGAAGAGAAAAATTATACGCTCAGACCGGGACTTGAACCCGGGACCCTTGGTTCTCTAGACCAAGTGCTCTACCAACTGAGCTACCTGAGCAAGTACCGATCTAAACGCAAATCTTTCTCTATATACATTGTACATTGTACATACATTGTATTACAGCCATTACATGTACAGCCATTAGATGTACGAAATCAAAAATAAAAACTTGGAAAAAGCCGTACTGGCTGTAATGTATAATTCCCAAATATGTCTTCTTAATAAAGGAGCCGCCATTTGCAAGATAGAAGCATGGCTTCACAGCATTTGGTGGATGGGAATTACAATGTATATAGAGAAAGATTTGCGTTTAGATCGGTACTTGCTCAGGTAGCTCAGTTGGTAGAGCACTTGGTCTAGAGAACCAAGGGTCCCGGGTTCAAGCCCGGTCTGAGCGTATAATTTTTCTCTTCAAATATGATTTATCCATCATTGAGATGTACGAAATCAATAATAAAAACTTGGAAAAAGCCGTACTGGCTGTAATGTATAATTCCCAAATATGTCTTCTTAATAAAGGAGCCGCCATTTTCAAGATAGAAGCATGGCTTCACAGCATTTGGTGGATGGGTATTACAATGTATATAGAGAAAGATTTGCGTTTAGATCGGTACTTGCTCAGGTAGCTCAGTTGGTAGAGCACTTGGTCTAGAGAACCAAGGGTCCCGGGTTCAAGTCCCGGTCTGAGCGTATAATTTTTCTCTTCAAATATGATTTATTCATCATTGAGATGTACGAAATCAATAATAAAAATAAATTACTGTACAACTTACTACAAATATGTAGTAGTACTGAGTTCACGCTAGACAATCCTTTAGAATTATTATTTTATGGCAATGATTTATCATAAGTAATGCCACGAGTGATTTCCAATTTATCTAGAGACTTTGGAAATCGAGAGTGGCATTTGTTAGGGCTATTTAACGAATAAAATTAAGCTCTTTACTCACAAATCATTATTTAAATATGGTTATTTTAAAATATTTATATATTTAATGTAAACGGCGATATTTGAAAACAAATGAGAAACATTGAGTTTAATTTGTTCATCACTGCAACCAGATCATATTTATTACCAAATAGAATCGCAATATTGTAAGAATGCACCCTAACGGAGAAAAAATTAAACACATCATTACAGGTTATTAATTAATTTCTGATGTCCTATGATGTAAATATGTCAATTATATTTTTCTGTAATGTTAAGTTTCGTGGGAAATAAAATGTTTAAGAAAGTGCAAACAGATCGGTGTAGTTTTTACGGTATAATCCATTGCGAACAATGTTATTATATTCTATCTCGACAAAAGAATCTGGTTATATTGTGTACAATATATACAATCTAGGAGCCACTTAAATAAAATGAAAGTGATAAAATTGAGGTGGAAACAACTGTGATTGGTTGTAAATTAAAATTCATTGAAATTTGTATTGGTCGTTGACTGCCTTTTGGGGCATGAGTTAAATAGTCGACATAAAATGCAGTTGTAGACCAGTGACAAGAGCTCGTCTTTAAAAATACGGGACAAGTACTATAAAATGGACTATACCGACATCTGGTCGCCTTAGTAGTTATGTGTAATATATATGCAGCAATGAAAGACAGAGCCCAAAAATTTTTTTTTTTGCAATTCTTATTTTGAAATAATATTGTTTTGAAAATATAAATGCATTTTTACTGTTTGTGTTAGAGTTACATTTTTATTATCATTTATGCCTGAGAAATCTGTCTCTATTTTTCATAAATTACATTCGAACCTATAAAAGTAGCCTAAATGCTGATAAAATATATTGCAATATTTCTTTGATGAGGCGCTAGTCACAATATGAAATTATATTATAAAATTAATATTTTTAAGGTGACATCCTCAACAATTTTTTAAAAAATTGTAAGCCTGTTTGAATACGTTTTCATCAGAGTTACCAGATTTAAGCTAGGTAAACTTCCAAGAGTAGAAGTAAGATAGGCGTATTTTGTTCACATGAGAGGAATGCCCAAACATATTTAATATGATCAATTACAATTTATGAAGTCCCCGCCCCTCCCATAAACACCGCTGTTATTAAATAATAATGTGTTTTTTTCAACATATATATATATTTAAAAAGGTTACAAATTTCTTGATTATTGAACTATCGAGAGAAGTTGCATGTTCTTTTGATGGTTTAAATATTTATTTATTATCTCTCATTTCAGTATATTATGATTTTACAGAAAGACCGGAAAATGTACTACGTACTGTAATGTCCACAGAAATAAACAAAACGTTTGGCAACATGTGAATAAACCATGGTAAATTATATAATTTCACAAGTAAACAAGCAAGGGTAACCAAACAATATATGGACTTACATAAATAAGCTATTACTATTCGTTCTTACATAATAATTACAAGACCTAATAAAAATATCTTGAAGTATAGATATTTATATTTAATAGTTGTGATATAATTTGTATTTCATTTTATCAATTGAAAGTACTGTTTAAAACGAGTTAATTTGTTTTGTTTTTATAAGTAATAATGTAATTGGCTGACTACATACTCATGATTACAATAATATGGAATTATTAATATTTTGTTGAGATATATTGAGGAGACATTACTTTTGTTCGTATTTTATCTTGAGATAATCCTAATTACCTCAACATTCCATACAACCAAGTTAATTTTGTTCGTATTTAGGGATGTATTGTATCGTTTTTGAATAAATTATGTCCATTACGCGTTAATATATAGGAATGTCGACATAGCCTAATCCATCCATCCATAGTAATTCTGCCCGAGGGCAGGTCTTTCACTGCAATCATAGCATTTTTCATGTTATGCTTTGCAGCTTTACTAGGGAATTATAGGTGTGGTAGCTTCCCAGTGCTTTCACACCGATGAAGGATGATGATAACGATAAGGATGATGATGGCCGAATGATTTTCGGGGACCGTTGGGCCCTACGCTTTCTGACATTTGTCTTATAGGTGAGGAAAAACTCCGAAAAAACCTCACTCAGCAGCCCGTCCCGACCGGTAATCGAACGCGGGCCCGTTGCGTGACAAGGCAGCACGCTACCTCGAGACCACAGCGGTGGACGTCGACATAATAGAAAATAAAATTATATACATTATAATGATTGAAAATGTTAGGTATTGATGTGCAAATAATGTATTACCGAATATAAGAAAGAGAAAAAATTGACAAATTATTGTTATGTTGAAGTGATCAGCAACTTGAGAAATGTGTGTAAGTTCGTGGTCAGAAAATAAGTACGGAAAAAAAAACGAGAAAATAATTAGGATTTAACGTAAACATAATGTAAAAATCATTATGCAAACTTTATGGATCCAGCAAATATAGCTGAGAGTTATGATTGAAAACGGAACTGTCAACTTACGGGATTGTTTGTGTTACCGGTCAGTATCGCTGTCTCTAAATAGCTTACACATTGAAGAAACACATAACATAAATATCGTATCGTAAGCTAAATAGCTAATCTAACGGTTTTGATCTAACCAACCAAATCTAACGTAACTTAAAATCTCTCTCGTAATTATATATATATATATATATATATATATATGACGTAGCAGCGAACGATGTCGGTGGATGTTGCAATAGAAGAAAACAACAAGTTGGTACTATGAGACTTAGGGTTGTAAAGTAAGGTAGCAGTAGAAATAGGACTTTATTAGACTAAAAGTAAGATATATACAATGTTATTTACAAATATGTGTCGCACGGGCAGTAAGCCGTACGTGTTCTTGACAGTCCGTTACAATATAGTAATATTTGGTAATAGTATAAAGAAAAACAAAAAGAAAACAATACTATTACTATTACATAAAGAAAACACAATAGTATTACAATTACATAATAATACGATAACATTATACAGTGTGATTCAGAAATATGGCTATACGTTTGATCGCATTTTATGACGAAAATATTATTATTAAAGGAAATATGATGTTATCATTGGAAAGGGAATCCTTCAAATTACAACAATAGAACAAAACAAATCACTTACAACAACACTAAGCAAGTCACTTTATTGCTTCAAACTGTTCGCCGTTTACAGCATAATTGGCAACGCTTTGGGAAGTCATTCATTGCGTTATGATACATGTTTAGAGGAATATATCTACTTTCTTCCTCAATCACTAAATTCAGCATGTCGACGTCTCGAGGTTTCCGGGCATAAAACTTCTCCTTCAAATAACCCCACAATCAATAGCACTGTCAATCATTGATGTGAGTGTTATGGTACCGACCTTGTGCAGGTCTTGACCCATTCATTGATGTGCTTGTAGGTAGGTGCGCTTGCAATTTAAATTTTTGCAAATGCGAGTACTCCTCTCTTAGCTTTTTCTTGTTGAATATGGTGTCTTGTGATATCTTGCCATCTGAAGTTTTCTGGTTTGAGCTTCAGCTTTTCGGTCTTAAAAATATTTCCTTGTAGTTCTTCTTTTGTCATTTATTGGTTTGAAGTTGAAGCTTGATGCTGGCTTGAAGCTGTTATGAAGGATAGAGTGGTTTGTAGGATTTGGGGATTCTGTAGGATTGTGGTCAGGAGTTGTAGGATTTGTTGGAGTAGGTTTTCAGGCTTTGTATCAGTGATTTTGGTAGTTGGTAATGAAGGAAAATTGTTGTTTTCTATTATTCTTGATGGTCTTGTAGACTTAGGTTTTCTTATTGTAGTTTCTGATTTTCTTGATGTTTGATTTGTTTCTTGTCGTGTCTGTAGTCTTTGTTTCAGGTATTTCTTGAAAAAAGAGCAATTACGATAACTCGCTGCATGCTCTTGTTTGCAGTTTGAAACATGTTGGTGTCTTCTGGGTGCACTCAGCTACTTTATGTTCTTCTGAGCACCGTACACATCTAGTCGCTCTGAAGCAGAACTCCGCGATATGCCCGAAGCCCTGACAGTTGAAGCATTGTGTGCCAGCAGTTGGTTTCTTGTATGGTTCCAGTCTGATACGGATGCTGAATAATTCTGTGAGGTCCTTTAAGTCTTGATTGAAGGTCTTCTGTTCTGTAGAACGTTAGGATTTGGATTGGTAGTTCATTCTTTTTCCTAACACTTTGTTCTGTGACTTGTTTTTCAATGCTTCTCACTTCTTTTATTGGCAGTTTCTTATCTTCAAGTTCATGACATATTTCTTCAACTGTGATAGAGATGGGAAGCCCTTTCAAAGTAATCTTGAAGATGGATCTTCTGCCGTAGCCATGAGTATAGAACTGAGCGTTTGATTTCTTTAGGTGTTTATAAGCATGTTCATAAGCTCTTTTTTGTGGTAGCATTGATGATAAGAGTTTCTTGATTGTATCGCATAGATATTTCATTTTTATTTCCTGCTGTGATGCACTCCAATTTGTATGGTGTTATGTCCTTAATGCTCACCACTATGGGAGGTGGTATTTCTTCCTTGTCAGAGTTGAGTGAGTCAAACATATTTCTAGTTTCTATTGGTGTTTTGGGCTTCTGATTGTAAGTCCTTCTGGCAGTGTGGCGTGCCGGCGGATGAGAAAATCCTTCTTCGTCCATATTCAGCAGAATTCTTCGTTCAGCAAAGTCGAAGCCAGCTCGATCGATGAGAATAGAACACAACCAATAGTCATATGCTGTGAGGTCAGGGGAATGGGCTGGTCAATCAATGGGACCTCTTCTTCCCACCCACCTGTTTTGCAAATGATCATCCAAAATTTCCCTCACCGCAATTGCATAATGAGAAGGCGCACCATCCTGTTGGAATAAACATTGTTCATGTTCAGCACTTTGTATTACCGGCAGGACAATTAGTCTAAGGATATCACTAAACCGATCACCATTAACAGTTTCATCCAAAATTCGCATTCCTAACAGTCCTTCCCATCCGATCATAGCCCAAACAGTGACTTTGTAGCATCTTAAACGTCTCTCTTCAATAAAATTAGGATTATCTTTACCATAATAGTGACAATTGTGTCGATTAACATGTCCGTTCACATGGAAAACAGCTTCATCAGAAAAGTGCAATTGTCTGTACCAATGTTCGTCGTTTGCTGATTCCCTTACAACAAATTCACAAAATTCCATCCGCCTGTCAGGGTCCTCTTCATTAAGTTCGTGGGCACGAATCGGTTTGAAGGGGTGGTACTTCTCACGCTTCAAAACACGACACATACTCGATTGACTGATATGAAGCTCACGTGCAGCTTGGCGGGTTGATTTTTGTGGGCTTGCGTCGAACGCCTCCAAAATTATCTTCATTGTTTCTGCATCCGTGCTAATCTGAGGCCTTCCAGGAGGTTTGATTTTCTATATCCTTACCGTTTCCAGCAGTCGTTTTCTCCACTTCCCCACAGTCGACGGCTGCAATGCTACGTTCAACGCACGTCTTGCGGCCTCACGATCATTAACATACGTTATTGCCCATGCAGCAATTGTAATCTGCTGTTGCTTATTCAACGCCATTTTGACTAATGATGTAAGTTCTACACTGTTGTGTTTTATTCCATTGTTGTAATTTGAATAATTGCCTTTCCAACGGTAATTTCATATTTCCTATAATGGTAATATTTTCATCACATAACCATATTTATGATTCACCCCGTACATTAATTAATTTATGTAGAATTATTAAGAATTGCTGGCATTGCATTTTGATAACATGTATTTATTCATGAATGAGTAAGGTAATCCACAACAATACATACAGTTTGTAAAACGTGACCGTATAGTTTGTAATCTATGTTCCATTCTAACATGCATCGTGCATAATTTGCATTATAATAATCAAAAAAGTTTAGGAATTCGTTCCGAAATTCAAACTCATTAATTAAATGTGATAAATTATGGTGGTAAGTAACACTCTGAGGTATTATCTTCCATTAAACCTAATTTTTAATACCTGTAATGTATTCAACATCTACGAATGATGCTGCAGATGGATGTTTTGCAAGGATTTATAAACGAATTATTAACATAAATATATTTGAAGTATGTAATATAAAAATAAAATATTTAACGTAATATAAAACAATGTCTATGCTACCAGTACTTATTGAATTATATATTAATAAAATGAGAATATGAGATAGAAGATTTCCATACCAGTTTTATAAGACAGTACATGTAATTTAAACCGACTTAGTGATGAATCTCCTGACAGAAGCAGTCAAGGACGTAGCATAATACAGCGTGATAGATGTTCATTAACTGTGATAAAAACCTGTTACATCTCCGTCAGTATTAAGTGCTATTGCATAATTATTTAAATTATTATTTCTTACAACTTTTATTTATTTAAAATCAATCCTTTGTAAAAATAAGTTTTGTAGAGGATGAAATCAATTTAAGTACACATATTTTAAATAAGAATTAAACTAAGTCACTGGTATTTTTGAACCCGGAGGTTAATGTTCGTGCGGATATAAGCTCTCCAAAAACTCTATTCTGAGTTAATGTTTTCCAAACATTGCCTGTATAGTTCACCTCCCTTAGTTCATGTTTTGCTACTCCATTGCATTTCAGGCCTAGAAGGCCATTTGGCTATCAATCGCCTGCTGACCTCACATTCACATGTATTGATCAAAGAGGTGGTTGACCATGCAGCCAGTTTAGGGGTGAAATGTTGTGAGCATGTTGGGTTCCCATCCATTGTATCTGACTTTTTAAACCTAGTGTCAATACTTACCATAGCTACCCAAATTTCTCACGATGCTAGATAAGCTAACGTCCCGTTCTGGCCGAAATTTCATGAGAGAATTTTCCCCCCATGTGGACTTGAATTAGCACAAGACCTGTAGCTCTGCCACAAAGATATGATGCTAAACCAGTCGGCTACGGACCAGGACATCCTCAAATCTCGAACCTAATTCTTGGTCTATATACTAAGGATTTTCCTTCAGGTTTTTTTAATAAGAAGATACCTATAAATTTTAACTCCATTCGTTCCACATGGCATTCTCATCGCAGTATACGAGAGATTTACATTATATAATTAAAATATAATTGTTTCGTACTGAATATATCAAATATTAGAGCAGAGATTAGGGGTCGTCCATTGATACACATAGGGGGGAAAATTTGCTCATGGAATATCTGCCAGTATACATACGACCGGTGTCAACCCAGAATCAAAGGGATTTTTTTAGCTACGATAAAATAGTGACTCCAAAAAAAGAAAACATGTGGCGGTTAAGGAACCCGACATCTGGGCACATTTACTACATGGCGCGGAGGCCTAGAAAGCCCTTGCACTACCAACCGGCTGCTAGTCTCACACCCACGTCTTAAATCAAAGAGGTGGTCTATAATTTAGCCAGTATAGAGGTACCATGCGGTCAGCAGTTTGGACCCCCAACCGTTAGAGCTGATTTTTTCAATCTAGAGCCGCTATTTAGTGTAGCTGTCCAAATTCTTTACTATTCTGGATGGGCATTGGTACAATACTGGTCGAATATCCGTGAGAAAATGTATTTTCCCATGGAGACTCGCTCCAGCGCCGTAGATATACAAGGCGCTCGGTTACTTCGCTGGATATGCGGGCCACATTTCACCTCTACTGGCTGGATGAAAATATACCTGTGCGAATGATATATATGGAAGTGAGATCAGCAGCCCTATGGTAAGCCAACTGACTTATAAAAGGAGGAGTTGCATGAATCCTTACATAACAAAAATATGTAGTAATGGAAGGTAAAATTAGAATATATGTGTGCACCTATACGTCCCGCACGGGGACATGGGTGCTCACTAGCTGGAATTTCTTAACCAAGCTAGTTTAGTTACGCTTAATTACCTCGGATGCCAACGAGTGACATGTTAGCGTATCGCATCAATGAGACATGTAGTAGGCAACTAAGGTATTACTTGGATAGAAGAAGGTCTGTTAAATTTTACACAGAAGCCTTTTTAATTCAGGCTTGCGGTTCTTTTCCGAGCGTGAAAATCTTCAGATTCGGGACCCACAGCTTAAAATCCGTATTTGGATTTTTTCATCCTAAATATCCATCGATCTCGGGCGGGTTTGAACACGCGACCCTCGGGACTAGAGGTAAGAAACATACACACTAGACTACCGCTGCCGACAAGTAATTACACTACAATAACTAACTCACTGGCACTATCGAACCCATAGGTTCATGACCGCGCGGACATAAGCTCTCCACACATCTCTGTCCTGAGCTAATGTTTTCCCATCATCCTGTAAAATCTACTTCCCTCAAATCATGCTTAATGTTCTTCTCCCACCTCATTTTTGGTCTACCAACAGGGCATTTTCCCCCTTTTGTTTTTCTACAAAAAGTTTCCATTCACCTGTTTTATTCCCATTCGTGCCACATGTCCTACCCATTGCAGTCTGCGAGATTTAACTGTTCTTATTATATCTGGTTTCCTATCAATATCATCTACTTCACTGTCTTCTCCATTCGCATGTCTGTTCATCTTTCTTTGGTCCAAAAATGTTACTAAAAACTTTGTTCTCGAATACTCGTAACGTTTTGTCCTCCCTTAAAGTAAGGGTCCATCTTTCGCATTCATGTAATATAACTGAGAGAATAACAGTTTTATATATTTTCAGTTTAACGTTTTTTTAGAGGAGTTATGACAAGTGCATAATATCATTCTCTTTCAGAAGAATTGGGCCTATGTTTAATTTCTTTGTGCATCTCATTCCTATTTGTCATTATTGTTCCTAGGTATTTGAATTCAGCCACTTCTTCTAAATTTCCCTCATTTGTCACGAAATGTCAATTTCCATTACATAATGTGTTTCTATATGTGAATGTATATTTAGTTTTATCGATGTTTGCATCCTGACCCAATTTCTTTGTGTTACAAAATAGTGTATGCGTGTTGGCCTCCTCGCTATCGCCTAATGATGCTTCATCAGTGTGAATTGACAGCTTATTAATACCATCGAGCTGAAGGCCTTCTTCAAATTCAAAAGATAATTACCGGAGAGCGGAATCTGTTCCACAATGTCAAAGGATTACTTGTATTAGTATAGACTATACACGAATTAACGCGAGGGGGATGGGATGGGGTGCATCACATAGCTGCAAGCCTACCGGGCTATGAAGGGAGATATGTCATGTAGAAAGGCAAACGCAGTAAACAACGTTTCACTTAGTAAAAAAGTGGAGTTATTGTAGAGTACGTCGGTATTTTATATTGCGCGTACCTGGTTTTACGTGTAGTGAAATGCTATCCAAAACGGAAACATATGTACATGCGATAGGGCAATTTTTGTCTTAAAACTTTTCATTACCATGTATGCATTGCACAACCTAAGTTCATTTTTTGTATTATGCACCTTACATTCCCTCCATGGTATCTTTGCCTTCTCGTGGCGGAGTGGCTTGTGCGTATAAATGACTCCTACCGGGGGTAGCATTTCTGCCGATTCAAAAAAGCATGCGATTCAATTAACAGGGAGAAGTTATAGAGTATCCTGCTGGAGTTCGGAATTCCTAAAAAGTTACGAATGTGTCTAAATGGCACAAAGAGTAGGGTGCGTGTAGGCAAAGTTTTCGGATACTTATGAAATTCACAATGGATTAAAACAAGGATATGCACTACCTCCTCTACTATTTAATTTTGTATTAGAGCATGCCATCAGATCTTTGGAGAATGAGGAAGGCCTACAACTCAATGTTATTAATAGGCTGTTAATTTATGCTGATGATGTAGTATAATTGAGCGATAGCGAGGAGATCCTAAGGGCCAACACGCACACTCTATTGAGTAACACTAAGACATTGGGACTGGAAATAAACATCAATAAAACTAAATATATGTTCACACATGGAAATAGACAACTAATGACAAATGAGAGGAATTTTGAAGAAGTGCTGAATTCAAATATCTAGGAACAATAATTATAAATAGGAATGAGATGTACAAATAAATTAAACAATGGCTCAATTCTGAAAATGCGTGCTATTATTCATTATAGGGACTCCTGTTGTCCCAACTTCTTTCAAAAAAGTTAAACTTAAAATATCCATCCATAGTAATTCTACCCAACGCCCAGTTGTAGACCAAGAATGAGGTGGGAGAGTAGCATTTTCGTTGATTTGAGCGAAGTAGATTGTAGAGGCGATGATTGGAAAACATTAGTTCTGGATAGGGATGTATGGAGAGCTTATGTCCGCGCGGCCATGAACCTACTGGTTCGATAGAGTCAGTGAGATAGTTACGCACCTTATATTGCTTCCTAATGTTTATATTACAGAAGAATCGCCCGATAGGTTTGCAGACACGTGATACACCTCTTCCCATCTATTCCCGATATCTCCAGTACTGTCAATGGCAGTACAAGTAAGTCATTAGCATTATGTAACAAATTCCGCTCTCTAATAATTATAATAAGACAGATATTTTTTGTTTACGGGTTACTGTTTAACTCTCTTCCCAGAAGTCTCCCCTTAATCCTGACAAATGTGTAATATCTGCTACTTCACACTGTGCAGTGTGAACTGTGAACTTGTGTCTCGGATGAAAGTGAATCCGCGATTACGCTAAACAAAATAGAGAGATGTAGGTCATTAGTGTGTTGTATAATACAGCGCTCTTCAAGGAGAAAGAGCTTCCGCTTGAGACTGCGTGAACTTTACCGAGATGTCCTCCTTCTTCGCTTTCTTCATGACCGACATTGTACAGCTCCAGGAGAGATGGGCAGTGCATAACCCTAGGAGAAAGTGAAGCCTGTATAAACATTACTGTATAACCGTCAAGTTCATAGCGAGAGAGTTTGTTGTGGCTTTTGTTTTAGGCACAGAGCAGGAACAATACGAAGCATGTAAACACATTACACTACGGTACAACTACATATACAGTATACTCTCACAGATAATAATAATAATAATAACAATAATAATAATAATAATAATAATAATAAATAGTAAAAGTAAAGTGATCCCACAACAGACCCGGAGGTCCTTGGGGTAGTAGGAGGTTAAGGCTCCCACTTTTTCTAGACAATCGGCACTTCATGTCAGCCGGGTTGTCAGCCCTGCGTGACGGCCGCCTTTACCCCCAGAACAAGCGTCTGGTACTCATTTCCGTTAGAGGCTGTGAGTCGACCCCAGGGGCCATAGTGGCCGCCAGAGGGTTTGGGTCAGTTTAAAAATCCTGACCCCAACGGGACTTGAATCCTCGACCCTCCGACTTGTAGCTCAGTGCCTTAACCACTACGCTACAATAATAATAATAATAATAATAATAATAATAATAATAATAATAATAATAATAATACTTACTTACTTACTTACTTACTCACTGGCACTATCGAACCCGTAGGTTCATGGCCGCACGGACATAAGCTCTCCATACATCCCTATCCTGAGCTAATGCTTTCCAATCATTCCCTGTATAATCTACTTCCCTCAAATCATAGTTAATGTTGTTCTCCCACCTCATTCTTGGTCTACCAACTGGGCGTTTTCCCTCTGGCTTTCCTACAAGAAGTTTCCATGCACGTCTTTCATTCCCCATACGCGCAACATGTCCTGCCCATCGCAGTCTACGAGACTTAACTGTTCTTATTATATCTGGCTTCCTATAAAGACCATGTAGTTCATTGTTATGTAGTCTTCTCCATTCACCTGTCTGTTCATCTCTCTTTGGTCCAAAAATTTTCCTAAGAACTTTATTCTCAAATACTCGTAATCTCCTTTCCTCCCTTAAAGTAAGAGTCCATGTTTCGCACCCATATAATATAACTGGTAGAATAATAGTTTTATATATTTTCAGCTTAACGTTTTTTGAAAGGAGTTGGGACATCAAAAGTCTCTGCAATGCATAATAGCATGCATTTCCAGAATTGAGCCTATGTTTAATTTCTTTGTGCATCTCATTCCTATTTGTGATTATTGTTCCTAGGTATTTGAATTCAGCCACTTCCTCAAAATTTCCCTCATTTGTCATTAGCTGTCCATTTCCATTATATAATGAATTTCTACGTGTGACCATATATTTAGTTTTACTGATATTTACTTCCAGTCCTAATTTCTTAGTGTTACTCAATAGTGTGTGCGTGTTGGCCTTTAGTATCTCCTCGCTATCGGCCAGTAGTACTACATCATCAGCATAAACTAACAGCTTATTAATACCATTCAGTTGTAAGCCTTCCTCATTCTCTAAAGATTTAATGGCATGCTCTAGTACAAAATTAAATAGTAGAGGAGATAGTGCATCTCCTTGCTTCAACCCATTCTGGATTTCAAAAGTGTCTGAAAACTGTTTGCCTACACGCACCCTACTCTTTGAGCCATTTAGACACATTCGTATAAGTCTAACTAACTTTTTAGGAATTCCGAACTCCAGCAGGATACTATATAACTTCTCCCTCTTAATTGAATCATATGCTTTTTTGAAGTCTACATATAGTTGATGTACAGTACCATTATATTCCCATTTCTTTTCTAAAATCTGTCTTATACTAAAAATCTGATCTGTTGTAGACCTGTTTCTTCTAAATGCACATTGATGATCTCCTAGAATGTCATCAATATAGGGAGTAAGTCTGCTTACTAATATATTTGTTAGAATTTTGTACGAAGTTGAAAGTAATGAGATGCCCCTGTAGTTGTTGCAATCAGTTTTATCTCCTTTCTTATAAATTGGTACGATAATTGATTCCTTCCATTCATCTGGAAGAGCTTCTTTTTCCCAAATCATACTAAGCAACCAGCGTATCTTGTCCATCAATTTTTCTCCCCCTGATTTTATCAGTTCTGCTGGGATCTCATCTGAACCTGATGCTTTATACATCTTCAATTTTTCAATCGCCATTTCAACCTCTAATGCACTTGGCTCTGCGACTAGCATTTCTGCTGTCTGTAAATTATCCTCCTCAATGTCCTGTTCTGTATGTACATTTAATAGCTGATTAAAATAACTTTTCCATCTATTTAATATACTCCTGGAATCTGCAATCATATCCCCATTTTCATTCCGAATTATGTTTGTTCTAGCCTGAAACCCTTTCTTCTCTATACTAATTCCCTGATATAATTCTCTAATGTTCCTATTTTTTGCATTCATTTCAAGATCATTAATCTTCTCTCTCAAATATTCCCTCTTTTTACTCTTTAGTAACTTGGTGGTTTCCCGTCTAACACTACCCAATTGCTCTAAATTTACCTCATTTGGCTCGTGTAACCATTTCATTTTTGCTAGCTTTCTTTTCTTTACAATGTCGGCACATTCCTCATCAAACCATTTCTTGTTTTGCCTCTTTTTTAAACAACCAATGCTTTCTGATGCTGACAATTTAATAGTATCTCTTATAGCCTCCCATTCTTTATTTATATCAGTTTCTTCTTCGTTTGCCACATTGTCATCTGAAGATTCCAGTACTTCAAATCTATTAGCAATTTTGATTTGGTATTCTTGCCGCATTTCATCATTTTTCAAGTTTTTTAATTCATATTTTACAGAATCATCTTTAGCGTTTGTTCCTCTCATAAGCGATAGCCGTTGTCTGATTTTCACTCTGACCAGATGATGATCCGAATTGCAGTCTGTCCCTCTAACTGATCTAACATCAATGATGCTACTGTGCCAGCGTTTTATCCACTAATACATGATCTATCTGGTTCCGAGTTTCTCCATCTGGGGACGTCCAGGTGTATTTATGAATATCCTTATGCTGAAATGTTGTGCTCTTAACAATGAGATTCTTTGATGTGGCAAATGTGACTAATCTAACCCCGTTGTCGTTACTATCTTCATGAAGACTGAATTTGCCTATTGTTGGTTTGAATATATATCTTCCCGCCCCACTTTTGCATTAAAATCTCCTAAGACAATTTTCATATGATATCGTGAAAGGCTATCAAATAAGCATTCTAATTCTTCATAGAACTCATCCTTGATCTTGTCATCTTTATCTTCTGTGGGGGCATGTACATTTACAATTATAAAATCATGTCGTTTACCCTTTAGAATTATGTATGATATCCTATCACTAACAAACTTAATATCTCGGATAGCGGATAGGATCCTCCTTCTGACTAAAAAACCCGTTCCAAATGCAGGTCTTTCTGCACCCCCATAGTATAATGCAAAGCTTCCTGATTCCTGACTACCTTCTCCTGGCCACCTAACTTCCTGTAAAGCGACTATATCCAAGGGCGATTTATCTAATTCCCGCGTTAATATCTCTAGTGCCCCCGCTATTGTATAAAGTCCTAACATTCCATGTTCCTAGGAACATGTCCCTGTGTTTGAGCCTTGGCATGGGTTCCCTGAAGTAGTCCCCGCCTGGAGAACCGAATGGGGGACTATTTGACCTCCGGAAAATTTTACCCCAGTTGAACCCATGTCCGCATTTCTTGACGGTTGTATTTTTACGGTGAAAGATCGTCACTCTTTCGACCAAGGTACTTATTTCGTCTGGCTTATCACCTTCGACCAGTCCGGCATGGGTAACCCTATCGGCAGCAATGCTACCGCCGGCATAGCTCTCAGGATCATTTAAGCACACAAGCCACTCCACCACGACAAGGTAAAGATACCATGGAGGGAATAATAATAATAATAATAATAATAATAATAATAATAATAATAATATTCTTCCTTCCAAGTATTAGGCCAAGGCCTGTTACGATCCTATAGAAAATTTTCCCTCCAGCGTTTCATAAATTATTATAATAATTGTAATAATAATAATAATAATAATAATAATAATATTCCTAATAAAAAATAATAATAATAATAATAATAATAATTATTATTATTATTATTATTATTATTATTATTTTTTTTTTATTAGGAATATTCCATAATACAGTGATTCTCCTTCAACCCAAAAAGTAATTTGTCGCCAGAGGTTTCTGTCTAAAGATTCTTCTTCCTTCAAATCTCTAGCTTCAATACTTCTCCTCAATCCATCTATCCAACGTATTCTAGGTCTGCCTCTTCCACTTCTTCCATTAGCTTTTCCAATCAAGTATATTCCTTGGATTCTATCTTTTTCCATCCTTATAAAGTTTCCATACAATTTCAAACGTATTTCTTCAATTTTTCCTAAAATGAAAAAAAAAATCATCATCCAGTATCATGGCTGCTGCCGCCGTCTTCCGGAAACCAAACGCCATTCCTCTCTATCCGTCCATTGATCTTCCTCCAATCCTCTGATATTCATAGCTGCTTATACCCCTACTATCCAAGTTTTCTTCGGTCTTCCTCTCTTCCTCCTTTCTATTGGGATCAATCCCATAACAAATTTAGGCAGTATTTGCTGTGGCATTCTTTTGACATGGCCATACCACTGTAATCTTTTCTTTTCTATAATGTCTATGATGTCCGGCTCCTCTTGTACACCCACAATTTCCCTTATTTTTTTTTATTTCGTATTCTATCCATTCTAGATTTTCCAGCTGATCTTCTTAAAACATCCATTTCTGTACTTAAAATTCTTTTCGTTTCCCTGGTAGGAATTTGCCATACTTCAGCACCATATTTTAAAATGCTCTGAATTATGGTTTGATATATTTGTAATTTTCTATTTTTTTTTAATATTTTTGCTCCACCAAACAGAGTTCAAAACATTTATTCTTGTTTTGTTTGTGCGATTCTATTTTTAATTTCCACTGTGTTATCGCCTGAATGGTCTAATTTTTTCCTAAATAAGTGCATTCAATACTAGGTTTTAGTTCTTCTCCATTGTTGAAATTTATATTTTCCATTTCTTCTCCTATACACAGATATTTAGTTCTCTCAATGTTTATATAAAGTCCCCATTTATCATCTTCTTTTAGTTTTATTTAGCCATATATTCTATGTCATCGTGGTCTTGTGCTATTAATAACTGGTCATCTGCGAAATTTAGTGAATATACATGTGTATTTTAGATTGGTATGCCCATTTTTTGACATTTTTCCTCCAGTCTCTTAGTACTCTTTCGAGATAAATTTTGAATATAGTTGGAGATAAACTGCAACCCTGCCTTATACCTGTTGTAATAGTAAATCCCTCTGTTATATGATTTCCAATTTTTATTTTCGAAATAGATCCTTTGTATAATGCTTTTATCGCTTCTATTTATTTTTTGGTAATGTTAGAATTGTCTAAAGTTTCTCATAACATTTTTTTGGGGAATGCTATCATATGCCTTGGTTAAATCGACAAAAAGCAAATGTATATCTCTGTTAGTTTTTTGCTATCATTTGTGTTTTGCAAAATATATTATCTGTGCATGACCTACCACTTCTAAAACAGATTGTTCTTCCATTTCTTTATCCTGGTATTCTAAAACAACTATTTTACTTAGTATACGTCCATATATTCTATTTAATGTACTCGTTACTGATATGCCTCTATAATTTTCAAACTTTCTCTGTCTCCCTTCTTACGTATCGATGTTATAATAGCGACTTTCCACTCTTCTGGCACTTCTCGCCATTTATTATTTTATTAAACAGTACAGTGGTCATTTCCAATAACTTCTGACTGCCACTTTAATCAATTCTATAGCAATATTTCCTGGGTCGGCATTACTACCATTTTTCATTCTCATAATTTCCTTTTTTACAGTATTTATATCAATTTCGATTATGTTTCCTGTTTCCATCTCTGATAAATCGTCATTTTCTCCCAAAAATTCTTTTCGATCCTCTACTAAAATTTTTTTTTGTAATATTCTACCCATTCACGTGTCCCTACTAGGTTGAGAAGATTCTTATTTCTGTTCGATGAACGTATACTTTTTATAAATTTTCATTATTCAGAACTCTTCTTGCCTCCTTAATCTGTTTGTATTTCTGTACATTTCTTATCCCAAATCTCGTTTCTGTGCTTAGTAACCATTCTTCTCACGTTTCGTAATATTATTATTAATAATAATAATAATAATAATAATAATAATAATAATAATAATAATAATAATAATAATAATAATAATAATAATAATAATAATAATAATAATAATAATAATATAATAATAATAATAATAATATAATAATATAATAATAATAATATAATAATAATAATAATAAAATAATAAATAATAGCTTTATTATACCTGGCGTCCACCGCTGTGGTCTCGAAGTAGCGTGCTGCCTTGTCACGCAACGGGCCCGTGTTCGATCCCCGGTCGGGTGAGGTTTTTATCGGGGTTTTTCCTCACCTGTAAGACAAATGTCAGGAAAACTTTAAGGCCCAAACGGTCCCCGAAATTATATGGCTATCATCTCATCATCCATCCCTTATCATCATCATCATCATCATCATCATCATCCTTCACCGGTGTGGAAAGCAACGAGAAGCTACCACACTACAATTCCCTAGTAAAGCTGCAAGCATAGCATGAAAATGCTATGATTGCAGTGAAGGACCTGCCTTCGGGCAGAATTACTGTGGATGGATTATACCCTGGCAGAGTTAAGGCCTTAATGCCTTGTCTTCTACTCACCAGGATAGAAAGAAAAAAAAATCTTACATCTAAATTACAATAAAAATTATTACATGGTATATGTACAATACAATTATTATTTACAATATATTTTGATTTAATTTAGATTCAACGAGAATTAAATATGAATGCACAATATAGAAACATGAAAAAAAACTATTAATGACATAGAATAAATTTAGTTCTCGATAAAAATTAATTATTTAACAACTCATAATTATAAGGTTGGCCTATTGCGCGGCAATCCCTGATATCTTGAGGAAGGGAACTTCCAGGAACATGCAGAGGCTGCTGTATAAGAAGTAGAATAAGAGGAGGTGCTGTGGACAGGGAGTGTAGTGCACACATTTAAGTATAATTTCCTTGTGTCAATTATGATAAAAATATATTGTGTTCTACTGGTCGCAATGCTGTTTCCCAAAAGAAAAAACTTTTACACAAATGTTTATTGCAATCAATTGATTTGGTGCTTAATTAATGAACATCCATTATTTATTCAATAAATAAAACTATCAAAGTTTTATGTGATTTTCATAAATATTTATTTTATTTAACGTTCATAACAGCTGTTTCAATGAACGGTTTCTTCTTCAGATGAGTATCAAAAGTATAAATGAATACAATAAATCTTCTAATAGATTAATAATAAATAAAACTAATAGAAAATTTATTTATATTCATGACATTCATCTGATGAATATACAGTGTATCGAAACAGCTTTACGAATGTTCAACAAAATAAATATTTATGAAAATCATATATAAACTTTATTTATTAAATAAATGTTTATTGGTGCTTCATACTTTATAATGATTGTGTATATTGGATTTTCACACTGTAAATAATGGAGATTAAATGAAACAAAGTTATTCTATAGCATTTTTCAATAAAATACAAATTTACACCCTAAAATATTTATTCGCATTTTTTATTTTAATGAAATTTGTACAAAACCGGTTGATAAGATAAAAAATACCAACGGTAAAGAATTGAAATATATAAGAACAATAATTACAAACGAGACACAAAAAATTAAACACAAGCAAAATTCTAGAAATACATGTTATTATGCATTACAGGACTCTGTCATCCCCAATTCTCTCAAAAACATTGAACTGAAAATATATAAAACGTTAATTTACCAGTTATATTATATGGATACGAAACATGTAATCTTACTTTAAAGGAAGATAAATATTTCGAGTATTTGGGAAAAAGATTTTTAATGAAAATTTTTGGACAAAAGAGAGACGAACAGACATGAATTGAGAATACTACAAACAGTGTGCTGTATGTTCGTAATGGGAAACCAAAAGTTATAAGAAAGTTAAGTCTCGTAGACTGCTATGGGCAGGACATGTGTTATGAATGGGAAAAGAAAGAGGGGCATTGAAAACTGTTATAGGAAAACCAGAAGAAGAGAGCCTGTAGATATCCAAGAATGAGGTGCCAGAATTATATTATCCATGATTTGAGGGAGGTAAATTATACGGGGAATGATGGAATAAATTAGATCGGAATAGGGATGTATGGAGAGCTTATGTCCACGAGACCATGAACCTATGGGTTTGATAGTGCCAGTGATTCATTTCATGTTCCACATCTAAACCCTACTGTATTAATATCAAACCAAAGCTCGTCATCATTATGAAGTAATGCACTAATAAATAAACCTATGTGAGCAAAAATATTTTGTTGTGATACAAATACATTTGTGATCCAAAGTGTTCCCAATCTCCATCCTTCTCGATCAAAGGAATCTTCTTGGAGTTCCTTTGGAGAAATTACTTCTGTAATTTTTTTGTGCCAGTCCACCGCTATGGTCTCGAGGTAGCATGCTGCCTTGTCACGCAGCGGGCCCGAGTTCGATCCTTGGTCGGTACAAATTTCCTGGGTGAGGTTTTTCGGGGTTTTTCCTCACCTGTCAGACAAATTTCAGGAAGCGTTAAGGGCCAAATGGTCCCTGAACATCAACTAGTTATCATTATCAACATTTTCATATTCGCCTTATTAGATTAAGTTTAGAAATGAGGCCTCTCCTGGCGCATCATTACCATCATCATCACCTATCATAAATCATTGGGGGCCCAAACTTTAGAAGTGGGTTACAATAACGCCGATGCTAGAAGAGAGTATCAGAAATGTAGTAATGAGAATCTGATGGCATCGAATATAAATAAAATCTTCTTCTTCTTCCTTTCCATGGATTAGGTTAATGCGACCTGTTCCGGTCTCAAGTCCATCGTTTCCTTGGCCGTCTCAAATATCTTTTTTCCTTGCGGTTTGTAGGTGTTGATCGTTTTGGGTAATCTTGTATTGTCTATTGTGTCTAAATGATCTTTCCATCGGCTTTTATGCTCTTCTAGTTTATCGCGTATTGAAAATATCTCCAGTTCATTTCTTATTGACTCCTTATGTAATCTATCCATGTGTGTACATCCTTTTACAGAACTTAAAAAATTCATTTCAGTGGCTTGAATGTGTGAGATATCTTTTTTTTGTAAGTTCCCAAGATTCAGATCCCTATAAAAGAACAGGAACAGCTATAATTTTATAAAACCTGAGGTGAGTTTCTCTTCGAGTCTCTCGGAGGGTTCTTCTTATTTGTGCCGCACATCATTTGATATAAGTTTAATTTATGATGTATATCCCAATCATAGCTATATGTTATATCTGAACCATGATAGTGTACTGTCTGTCTATTATTTCAATATTGATTACTATTTTTGTTCTGACTGGCACTTTGCTCCGAATAGCCATAACTTTAGTTTTTTAAGTGGAGACTTTGAGATTATAATAGAGTCCTAATTGATTCAACATGTAAATGACTCTTTTAAATCGTCCTCTGACTTCTCTATAATTACCAGATCGTCTGCATACATTAAAATATTCATATACATTTCCTTATTAATTTTTATTCCTATTGGGATTGATTTTAGGGTTACCCATGCCGGACTGGTCGAAGGTGATAAGCCAGACGAAAAAAGTACCTTGGCGAAAGAGTGATAATCTTTCAACGTAAAAATACAACCGTCAAGAAATGCGGACATGGGTTCATCTGGGGTAAAATTTTCCGGAGGTCAAATAGTCCCCCATTCGTTCTCCGGGCGGGGACTACTTCAGGGAACCCATGCCAAAGGCTCAAACACAGGGACATGTTCCTAGGAACATGGAATGTTAGGACTTTATACAATAGCGGGGCACTAGAGATATTAACGCAGGAATTTGATAAATCGCCCTTGGATATAGTCGCTTTTCAAGAAGTTAGGTGGCCAGGAGTAGGTAGTCAGGAATCAGGAAGCTTTGCATTATACTATGGGGGTGCAGAAAGACCTGCATTTGGGACGGGTTTTTAGTCCTATCCGCTATCCGAGATATTAAGTTTGTTAGTGATAGGATATCATACATAATTCTAAAGGGTAAACGACATGATTTTATAATTGTAAATGTTCATGCCCCCACAGAAGACAAAGATGACAAGATCAAGGATGAGTTCTATGAAGAATTAGAATGCTTATTTGATAGCCTTTCACGATATCATACGAAAATTGTCTTAGGAGATTTTAATACAAAAGTGGGACGGGAAGATATATTCAAACCAACAATAGGCAAATTCATCTTCATGAAGATAGTAACGAAAACGGGGTTAGATTAGTCACATTTGCCACATCAAAGAATCTCATTGTTAAGAGCACAACATTTCAGCATATGGAGCACAACATTTCCCCATATGGAGAAACTCGGAACCAGATAGATCATGTATTAGTGGATAAACGCTGGCACAGTAGCATCATTGATGTTAAATCAGTTAGAGGGACAGACTGCAATTCGGATCATCATCTGGTCAGAGTGAAAATCAGACAACGGCTATCACTTATGAGAGGAACAAACGCTAAAGATGATTCTGTAAAATATGAATTAAAAAAACTTGAAACATGATGAAATGCGGCAAGAATACCAAATCAAATTGCTAATAGATTTGAAGTACTGGAATCTTCAGATGACGATGTGGCAAACGAAGAAGAAACTGATATAAATAAAGAATGGGAGGCTATAAGAGATACTGTTAAATTGTCAGCATCAGAAAGCATTGGTTGTTTAAAAAAGAGGCAAAACTAGAAATGGTTTGATGAGGAATGTACCGACATTGTAAAGAAAAGAAAGCTAGCAAAAAAGAAATGGTTATACGAGCCAAATGAGGTAAATTTAGAGCAATTGGGTAGTGTTAGACGGGAAACCACCAAGTTACTAAAGAGTAAAAAGAGGGAATATTTGAGAGAGAAAATAATGATCTTGAAATGAATGCAAAAAATAGGAACATTAGAGAATTATATCAGGGTATTAGTATAGAGAAGAAAGGGTTTCAGGCTAGAACAAATATAATTCGGAATGAAAATGGGGATATGATTGCAGATTCTAGGAGTATATTAAATAGATGGAAATGTTACTTTAATCAGCTATTAAATGTACATACAGAACACGACATTGAGGAGGATAAGTTACAGACAGCAGAAATGCTAGTCGCAGAGCCAAGTGCATTAGAGGTTGAAATGGCGATTGAAAAATTGAAGATGTATAAAGCATCAGGTTCAGATGAGATCCCAGCAGAACTGATAAAATCACGGGGAGAAAAATTGATGGACAAGATATGCTGGTTGCTTAGTATGATTTGGGAAAAAGAAGCTCTTCCAGATGAATGGAAGGAATCAATTATCGTACCAATTTATAAGAAAGGAGATAAAACTGATTGCAACAACTACAGGGGCATCTCATTACTTTCAACTTCGTACAAAATTCTAACAAATATATTAGTAAGCAGACTTACTCCCTATATTGACGACATTCTAGGAGATCATCAATGTGCATTTAGAAGAAACAGGTCTACAACAGATCAGATTTTTAGTATAAGACAGATTTTAGAAAAGAAATGGGAATATAATGGTACTGTACATCAACTATATGTAGACTTCAAAAAAGCATATGATTCAATTAAGAGGGACAAGTTAAATAGTATCCTGCTGGAGTTCGGAATTCCTAAAAAGTTAGTTAGACTTATACGAATGTGTGTAAATGGCTCAAAGAGTAGAGTGCGTGTAGGCAAACAGTTTTCAGACACGTTTGAAATCCAGAATGGGTTGAAGCAAGGAGATGCACTATCTCCTCTACTATTTAATTTTGTACTAGAGCATGCCATTAAATCTTTAGAGAATGAGGAAGGCTTACAACTGAATGATATTAATAAGCTGTTAGTTTATGCTGATGATATAGTACTACTGGCCGATAGCGAGGAGATACTGAAGGCCAATACGCACACACTATTGAGTAACAGTAAGAAATTAGGACTGGAATTAAATATCTATAAAACTAAATATATGGTCACACGTAGAAATACATTATAGGCTATAATGGAAATGGACAGCTAATGACAAATGAGGGAAATTTTGAGGAAGTGGCTGAATTCAAATACCTAGGAACAATAATCACAAATAGGAATGAGATGCACAAAGAAATTAAACATAGACTCAATTCTGGAATGCGTGCTATTATGCATTGCAGAGACTTTTGATGTCCCAACTCCTTTCAAAAAAAACGTTAAACTGAAAATATATAAAACTATTATTCTACCAGTTATATTATATGGGTGCGAAACATGGACTCTTACTTTAAGGGAGGAAAGGAGATTACGAGTATTTGAGAATAAAGTTCTTAGGAAAATTTTTGGACCAAAGAGAGATGAACAGACAGGTGAATGGAGAAGACTACATAACAATGAACTACATGGTCTTTATAGGAAGCCAGATATAATAAGAACAGTTAAGTCTCGTAGACTGCGATGGGCAGGACATGTTGCGCGTATGGGGAATGAAAGACGTGCATGGAAGCTTCTTGTAGGAAAGCCAGAGGGAAAACGCCCAGTTGGTAGACCAAGAATGAGGTGGGAGAACAACATTAACTATGATTTGAGGGAAGTAGATTATACAGGGAATGATTGGAAAGCATTAGCTCAGGATAGGGATGTATGGAGAGCTTATGTCCGCGCGGCCATGAACCTACGGGTTCGATAGTGCCAGTGAGTAAGTAAGTAAGTATTGGGCTTGATTTATTCCATTTTCGTATACTCTCGTCAAAATATATATTAAACATTATAGGTGATAATGTATACCCTTGTCGAACGCCTTGATTTATTAAAATTTCATCTCTGGAATAATCTAAATTAAAGGTAATTTTCGTGCCATTTTAAAGACTTTTTATTCCTTCTATAAGTTGAGCCGGGTAATCCTCTTGCCTTCATTATTCCCACAATTTTCTTCTTATGACCTTATCAAAGGCTTTTTCAAGATCAACAAAAGCTATATATATATGTGTGTGTGGGGGGGGGGAGGTAAATTGAATTCTCGTCTCTTTTCTATTATCTGTCTCATAGTGAATATATTGCCAGAGCAGGACCTTCCTTGTCTAAACCCCATCTGTTCTTCTAAAAGCAATACACCTGCTAATGGTTTTAATCTATTGAGTAATATCCCTGCATATATTTTATATACAGAGTTCAAAATACTGTTTCCTCTGTAATTACTTGTTTTATTTCTATCTCGTTTTTTTTAATGATATTACATTTGCTATGAGCCACATTTTGGGAATTTCTTTGTTTATCCAACACATATTAAAGATAGCTTTAATTTCTTCAAATAGTCAGCGTAAAATATAGCCTCTCTCTACCAAACTCTGTAACCTTCCAAGGGAGTCTGTCTAGGAGAAAGACCACTCCGAAATTAATCTCTGGTCCTCCAGGTTTGGGGTTTTTGCGGTTGGGCTGACAACCCAGCCAAATAAAAAAAAATACCTCCGAAGTCTCAAGTACGAATATAAATAAAATTAATAAATAAAAACCTTTATGCGCCCATGTTCCTTTTGGTCTTCCCCGAATAATTCTTCTGATTGAATTTCATTGTCACAGTTAACTCCTTCTTTTGCTAGTAAGTTTTTATTCTTATGAATCATAAAAATAAAAATAGTCTACATTTTGAGATAAAAGCATAACTTTGTGCCAGTTGTCAAAAACTCTCTTAATTATATTAGGCATATATTTTCACTTTCATACCAATAGTGCATCTTTTTTGTTTCTATGTCTTGTTGCATGTCTGACCATTTGAAGTTAATGATGTTTTGTGTAGTATATTTATTTTCCCTTTATTCTATTTCTGAAGTAGCAGCCATAATCAAAACGAGGTTAAATATTTAATGTAGAGATGGGGATGCATTATTTTCCGAAAGCGCTGTTCATTTGAAAATGAAGATCACATTAGTACTTACCATTATCTTGCTCCAAGAGAACACATAAAATTCACAAAATAAAACTAAAATATGAAAACGTTCCCTGGGAAAGCACCCAGGCCACAAATAAAAGTGTGTTTTACAACCACCTAGTTTAACATAATTACAGAAAAAATGTTACACCTGAGCCAGAATTCGTACCCATGATCTTCAGTTTTATTCGTGGTGCTCTGTCATTCGGTTACTTAGGTACGCTTCCAGGAGCAAGCACAAATTACTCTCTTTAAATCCGGGAACACCTTTAAATAGTGAATTTGTGTTCGAAAGTTGATATCAATAAGCGTGTTACTTATGTTGGGGGCACTGATACGCTAGCCAATCAAGAACATAATATGGAAATTGCTTCCAGACAAGCTAGACCATGTTAATGTAACTATAAGAGAAATATTTTGCACTCGAACCGATAAGTATTCTTAAGAAGACAAATCAAGAGCGCCAGTATTTAAAGATGAAGATCTTTCGTTCATATCCCGGTTGCAATTTTTCTCTCTAGTTATGTTAACTATGACCTAGAGATGGCTTGTCTGGAAACATTAATTTCCAATACCCTGATGCTATAACATCAGTTTTGTTCACCATATAATTTTAGAAAGTTTTAAATTTATTTCTTGATTTATAAATTTTTTTTATAAGAATCCTAAACTCATTTTAGAACTAGATAACGGCTTGTTTATTTTGCTAATCTGGAATTTCAGTTTTAATAATATCCCGCCAATGGCAATTTTTCGTTTTTTCTGACAATGTTACATGTGTTTATTTTTTTAAATTTGAGTCAAGTATTATAACAACTCAATCGGAATTTAAAATATATATATATATATATATATATATATTAAAAATTTCGAGTTATAAAATCGTTAAGCATAAGTTCAAGCACAAATCGGTGTAACAGTTATTGCAAATAATTCAGTTCAGTGTCCATATGTGACAATGTAGAAATCTACTAAAATTTGAAGAAAAAAATGTTTTGGTACGGTTAAAGCGGGTCATGGCAATGTTATGACCTTCGCACACAATTTGGAAATATAACGATAAAATTTACTTAAATGAATTATTCATATACTCATTGCATTTCTCAAGGACAGCGATAAAACATTTCACTGATACATTTCATTTTCAGAGTTTAAAATCAATTAAATTGACATGCATTTATATGAACTAATGAGTTTCAAATTTGAACACCACCTGGAAAAAACAAGGAGTGTCACAGGAATCAAGGATTGAGATAACATAGTCGAACGGTTTAAGGCATCACGCCTTGGTGCATAACAAAGAGACTGCGTTGGTTCGAGTGCCCGTGGGAAAATAAATGTTCTCATAGAACTTCTGTCTTTATGGGACCGATTCCCATCCATCATCGTGAGACTGAATGGAACCAGAGTCAGTCTGGACACGAATAAGTGAATATCAGTTTCCAATCTATCTCCGCTCTCGGCGATCGAACCAAAGCCGCTCATAGTTAAACTTCTTGTTAGCTGTTCTACTTGGCTCAAAAATTAGATAGTAAGTTTTGGAAACAAATCATTAAAATGTTGATGGCCTTGTTTGAACTACGTAAGTGTCGACAATACTTAGAAGCGCACTGTACCAAGAGACAGTTTTGTTTACTGCTGGATGTACAATCTGGATGCGAACATGCTCTCCTTGACCTGTCATAGAGATATTGTAGTAACTGGTGCCCAACCTTTTATTTAAATACTTATTCGCGTGTTTCCCCACTTATGAATAATGTTGATTGCATATAGTCGTTTACTACGTTCACAGTTCTAATTAAGAGACGAAAAAAATAAACCATGAAAAAAAATCCTCGGACGTTATGATATGGAGTGAATTATCTTAATAGGACTCACGTTTACAACGAAAATGAGCGAATTCTTGCAGATTCATCCATTCGGTAATATAGTGGCCTCATATTAAGGTAATACGAAACGTCTTTTTTTCGGAAATTATGAAACATTACTGTAGTAGGCCTACGTGATTTTAATAATCTATAAACAATAATAATAATAATAATAATAATAATAATAATAATAGTAATAATAATGATGATGATAATAATGATAATAATAATGATAATTATGATAATAATAATGATAATGATAATTATGATAATAATATTCATGATAATAATAATAATAATAATAATAATAATAATATAGTAATGATAATAATAATGGTAATAATACTAAATAATAAAAAATAAATTGAGTTCATTTTCAAATCACCTCTTCTCCACCTGACTTGTGTGTCTGAATTCTTCCTAGATTGTCTGTGTACAAATGATGTCAGAATTTGTGTTCAGAATATATTTTAAATCACTACAAACTTACATCAAAATGTCTATTGTAATCTGAATTTTACTTTCAGGAAAATACCGATCTTAGATTACTTCTCACAAATTTATCGAAATGGACAAAATATATTTTGAAAATAAGCTCCTCAATATTATTATGCATTGCCTATATAATGTAAGCTAATATAATTTAATATACTATAATATCCACAGTAATTCTGCCCGAAGGCAGGTCCTTCACTGCAATCATAGCATTTTCATGCTATGCTTGCAGCTTTTACTATGGAAATGTAGGTGTGGTAGCTTCCCGTTGCTTTCCATACCAGTGAGGATGATATGATTGATGATGATGATAATGATAAGGGTGATGATGATGGAATATAATAAATATACCGATAATAGAAGAGAATAGAAGAATGAGAAGAGAAGAGAAGAGAAGAGAAGTAAGAAGAGAAGAGAAGAGAAGAGAAGAGAGAAGAGAAGATAGGAGAGAGAGAGAGAAGAGAAGAGAAGAGAAGAGAAGGAGAAGAGAAGAGAAGAGAAGAGAAGAGAAGAGAGGAGAAGAGAAGAGAAGAGAAGAGAGGAGAAGAGAAGAGAAGAGAAGAGGAAGAGAGGAGAAGAGAATAGAAGAGAAGAGAAGGAGAAGAGAAAGAGAAGAGAAGAAGAAGAGAGGAGAAGAAGAGAGAGAAGGAGAAGAGAGAGAAGAGAGGAGGAGAAGAGAAGAGAAGAGATGAGAAGAGAGGAGAAGAGAAGAGAAGAGAAGAGAAGAGAAGAGAAGAGAAGAGAAGAGAAGAGAAGAGAAGAGAAGAGAGAAGAGAAGAGAAGAGAAGAGAAGAGAAGAGAGAAAGAGAAGAGAAGAGAAGAGAAGAGAAGAGAAGAGAAGAGAAGAGAAGAGAAGAGAAGAGAAGAGAAGAGAAAGAGAGGAGAAGAGAAGAGAAGAGAAGAGAAACGAGAGAAGAGAAGAGAGGAAGAGAAGAGAAGAGAAGAGAAGAGACGAGAAGAGAGGAGAAGAGAAGAGAAGAGAAGAGAAGAGGAGAGGAGAAGAGAAGAGGAAGAGAAAGACACAGATAGAAGAGAAGAGAAGAAAGAGAACAGAAGGAGAAGAGAAGACACCGACAGAAGAGAAGAGAAGAGAAGAGAAGAGAGAGGAAGAGCAAGAAGAGCAGAGAAGAGACGAGAAGAGAAGAGAAGAGAAGAGAAGATAAAGAGAAGAGAAGAGAAGTATGATAGATAATATAATATGGTGAATATACTTATAAAGATAATAGAACTATATATATAATATAATATTATATTATTATAATATAATATAATACTGTAATATAATATAAATATAATATAATATTAATATAATAGGATATAATATAATATAATAGTAATATAATTATAATATAATACAACAACATATTATATATAATATACATACACCAACATAATATAATATAATATAATACACCAAACATAATATAATATAATATAATAC
Source organism: Diploptera punctata (assembly GCA_030220185.1). Classification (NCBI taxonomy): domain Eukaryota; kingdom Metazoa; phylum Arthropoda; class Insecta; order Blattodea; family Blaberidae; genus Diploptera; species Diploptera punctata. Next base: position 814,106 of record JASPKZ010007681.1, on the reverse strand, counting down.
ACCAACATAATATAATATAATATAATACACCAACATAATATATATATAATATAATACACCAACATAATATAATATAATATAAACACCAACATAATATAATATTGTGCGGGTTAGGTGAGGGATAATAGTTTAACCTCTCTAATAAACCACGCATTACTGCTACCATTTGTGCGGGTTAGAAACCACGCTTCTACCGCCATAAATCCGGGATCGGGTTTTGTTACTGCCGCCTCTATTAACGTGGATCTGCTTTCCTGCAAGGTTATCAATCACGAAGTTGCTTGCCTTGGGCCCATAGAAGGCAGCAATCGATTCATCTTTCTCTCTCAGATATATTGACATAAATAAATAATGATTCTCAAATACATAGAGTGAGTGAAAATGATAATAATTGTCATTCAAGAAAGCTAAACAGCAAAATAGCAAGGGAGCTGGAAATAATTTCCTACGTGAGTGAATTTCCGTATAGGATTGAAAACAACTACGTGCACATCAATGAAGCGGCAGATAAATTGTATAAAAGATGACCTTTAATAGAAACAAGTTGTCTGAAGTAAAAACAAATTAACAAAGACATTTCGATCATTCAATTTAAACAAAAATAATATAAACAAATAAATAACGATATTCTTACAATAGAAAAAACCACACCATACCTCACGCCACACTCATGCTAACGTCCGAACCAGGGGCCACTTCTTCCCTGGTCTGCCGGACCAACTAAACCACGCCGCTTCTCGGCTTCAGACGAGCTTGTCCATTAGAGCTTCAATCGCATCGCGAACTGGATGCTGATTCAAACTTTGAATCTGCTCAAAGAACTGAACGATGAATGCTTGAATGATTGAATGATAACGTTCTGCCAGTGCACCACGTATATGAAGGTTCCGAGGTAGAGGGGAGATGCGCCGTAGACATTGCGCAGCGGGAAGGGTAAAGAGTAGAGAGAGGGGGTAAATACAAGGAGAAAGGGATATTGGCATAGTTCATAAATATTCCAGTCTAGGGAGGAGAACGACGTTACAATAATGAGCCGAAAAACACACTTTCGGTTCAATATCTCCTCCTGCACCCTCCGGGAAAAGAAAACAGTCCATAAACTTCAAAACAATGCCAGAAAGTCCCAGAAGTCTTATAGACTTAAACCACCATCACGATGTTGCAAAGATACCAGATAGGAAATCCCACGTTGGGAGGGGCACGTTAACACTATCAGATTCCGAGCGGTAAACTTCATCACAAATTTCATCGTCCCCAAAATCACTATCACCACACTCGCTTCTACGTCGACTATACAGGCGCTGTAAATAAATTCCAATCTTGACACAGCCGCCATAGTAAGACTCCGCGGTGTTCCAGGTGAAAAACAGGGTGACGATACCATAACTGGATTGCCGGGTCGCAATCCCGATCAACCGCTATCCAGGAATCTGTAGTTGCAGAACCACCATTTCGGTCAGCTGGGCACTCGGGGTCGGCCGGATCCGCCAAGTGCTCGACTGCCGAACATTCCAGGCTGCTCTCCTATGCTAATATTAAGGAAGGGTGAACTGAAACAAGAAAACAGGCGAAGACAGAAAAACGGAACCTCAAACGTTCTTGCATAACATATAACATAGTACAAGCGTTTTTCAAAAAACATCCGTGGCATTAATCCACTACAGAACATACTTTTATTAACGTGTTGTTTTATGACGTGGCCATCGACGCTTACTAATTTCTAGTTACACTTGCTTTTAGAACTTAGCCTGCGTCTTAATAACAAAACCTGGACCACATATACCGAAACTCACTCAAAGATCTCCCACAAACGAAATGGCTCAATCAGCCCACATACCGATGTCCAAAAAACTAGCTTTCCTAAAAAATAAGCAAACGAACTACGCCGAAAAAACTAAGATCGACACTCTCTAGCAAGATGTCCAAAACGCTGATATTTCCAACTTTGTAAACTACTTTTCTGCTGCCAGGAATTATTGCGAGAAGAACGATTCGCAGGAGCATTACGTTTACTTAAATTATCAGGGGCACGTTTCTCGCTGAAGTTCTTTTGTCTTTCGGCTATTTCAAAGTCAGCTACTTTCTTAGCCAAGACACACATTTCTGCTACATTTTGAGGTTTTGTAGCGAAGATCAAATGCTGTCTGGTGGCAGAAGACATATTTTGAAGAATAATGTCAATCAACTTTTCTTCCGAAAACTGGGGGTTCAATATCAGTGAAGCTCCTTGGATTTCGGAGATAAACTCCAGCAAAGATTCCTTAGAAAGTTGGAATCGTCGCGACACAAATTTAATCCAATAATCCTCTAACAACCTGGAAGGCAACAACGAACATTTCACATATTCCAAACTCTCAATCCAAGTAAATCTTAGTTTAACAACATCACTCCACACCTTCAATAGTATTCCTCCAATACAACTCAAAATCGAATTAACAAAATACTCATCTGAAACTAATTTCAATTCGAAAATCGAGTTGAGTTTAATGAGGAAGAAAACTAGCAATTCCTTATCACTTCCATCGCAGGGATCGACTTTTCTAATTAACTCTCGAAAAATTCGCTGATTATTTTCTTCCATATGAGAAGAAAGGTTGGAAGCCGTTCCACTAGAAAAATCCTTAATGGAGCTAAGTCTACGATCGATAATATTCTTGTTCTGTTCTACAGAATAATCTTCAGCAACTGCGCCGTCTACAATAAACTTACGTTTCACCAATGTTTGTTCAGCTGGGGAGAGAGAGTTCAAATGAATCTTAAGTCGCTGACGCAATATATTTACATCGCCTTCAACATCAATACCTAGTAAGCTCAATTCTCGGACTAAATTGTCCTTAGATACAACATCAATCCAACTAGGCATGTTTACTAAACACAATGAACAAAAGGTGTAAACAACTATAAGAGAACGTAGTTCTTTATACATAAGTCACTCTATGTTTACATGCAAAGAGAGATGAATCAATATTATTTACGTTAAACAGTTCAAACACGTAAATAAGTACGTTTCAATAACCTTTACATAGATACTAAGTATCGAAAACAAATAGTTATCCACGACGTAATACCTCTGAAAAATGTCGACATCAGAATGCTTTCTAATTCCAAAAATCATTTACGACCACACAGAGTATATACCCTTGTTCTGGCACTTGAATCCAGAACTCCAAAACTTAAGTTCAAAATTTCAAATCGACACCCACTTGAACCACTGCCAATAGAATACAGCATACCTTTCCAAACCGAAAGGAACAAAACCACACGCTCTGACTACCATTTGTGCGGGTTAGGTGAGGGAGAGAATAGTTTAACCTCTCTAATAAACCACGGTTACTGCTACCATTTGTGCGGGTTAGAAACCACGCTTCTACTACCATAAATCCGGGATCGGGTTTCGTTACTGCTGTCTCTATTAACGTGGATCTGCTTTCCTGCAAGGTTATCTATCACGAAGTTGCTTGCCTTGGGCCCATAGAAGGCAGCAATCGATTCATCTTTCTCTCTCAGATATATTGACATAAATAAATAATGATTCTCAAATACATAGAGTGAGTGAAAAAGATAATAATTGTCATTCCAGAAAGCTAAACAGCATAATAGCAAGGGAGCTGGAAATAATTTCCTGCGAGAGTGAATTTCCGTATAGGATTGAAAACAACTACGTGCACATCAATGAAGCGGCAGATAAATGTATAAAAGATGACCTTTAATAGAAACAAGTTGTCTGAATTAAAAACAAATTAACAAAGACATTTGGATCATTCAATTTAAACAAAAATAATATAAACAAATAAATAACGATATTCTTACAATAGAAATAACCACACCATACCTCACGCCACACTCATGCTAACGTCGGAACCAGGAGCCACTTCTTCCCTGGTCTGCCGGACCAACTAAACCACGCCGCTTCTCGGCTTCAGACCAGCTTGTCCATTAGAGCTTCAATCGCATCGCGAACTGGATGCTGATTCAAACTTTGAATCTGCTCAAAGAACTGAACGATGAATGCTTGAATGATTGAATGATAACGTTCTGCCAGTGCACCACGTACATAGAGAAACTTCGAATAGAGGGAAAACTGAGTACAGTGACATCTAAAAAATTTCGGTCATTTACGATGAACTACAATGAGCAAACTACAATGGTAGCGCTGTTTCGTAGTAACAGAATATGTAACTAAATAAAACAAATGCAAGGCACACGGCGTGTTCACTCGGGATTATGGGAAATTAACCATTTTGTAAATTTAATTTTTTTAACTGCTATCCTTTCGTTCTATGTAGACGGTACTGTAAAAATTATATATTATCGATAGTTAAAATCGTTACTTACATTTTATTTTACTCTAATTTGTAAGTAGATTCAAGCTTGTTTACGTTTTTAATGTGAATCTATTTTCAAAGATAAACCTACTAGAAGTGATAAAATGCTAAGATTTGTTAGGTTAGGAAGAGTGATGTTAGTGTACAGCCATTTTCTAATAAACATTTTAAAAATGTTACTTTATAATGGACTTCAGAAGTACATGGCTAAAAAAGGTTTATTTAGTTAAATATTGTATAAAATATGTATGTGAGAATAAGGGGGTAGGTCAATTGTACATATTTATTAAAAGAGCTCATAATGCACGTTTTTAAATTTTAATAAACGAAAATAAATTAACATGTTTTATTTATTTCCATTCTTCCTTCTGTTAAAATTAAAGAAAATATTCAGGTCTGAGAGGTTGGGTACAAATAATTCCATATTTTAAGATTAATTAATATTTTATTTATTCCTATAAAAGTTCAATTTCATGATTATTTACCAGATGGCGTTATATAATTATAATTCATAATTTTACCACCAGGCGGTGCTGAATTTCAAATTAGTACCAGAAAAAAATCGAAAAAATTTAGATGTCGTTAGTTGTTCTACACTAGCGCCGCTTATGGCATGTACGCGAAACTTGTCCACTTTCTTCTTTGGTACTCTGTGCACCACGTATATGAAGGTTCCGAGGTAGAGGGGAGATGCGCCGTAGACATTGCGCAGCGGGAAGGGTAAAGAGTAGAGAGAGGGGGTAAATACAAGGAGAAAGGGATATTGGCATAGTTCATAAATATTCCAGTGTAGGGAGGAGAACGACGTTAAAATAATGAGCCGAAAAACACACTTTCGGTTCAATATAATACACTTATATAATATAATGTAAGCTAATATAATACGATATATAATATATTATAATTTAATATACTATACGTAATATAATTTATTAGGCCTAATAGTCATCATCATCCGGTATCATGGCAGCTGCCGCCGTCTTCGGAAACCAAACGTCATTCCTCTCTGTCCATCAATTGATCTTCATCCAATCCTCTGATATTCATAGTTGCTAGTACCCCTTCTATCCAAGTTTTCTTCGGTCTTCCTCTCTTCCTTCTTTCTATTGGGGTCCATTCCATAACACTTTTAGGCAATATTTGCTCTGGCATTCTTTTGACATGTAATCTTTTCTTTTCTATAATATCTATGATGTCCGGCTCCTCTTGTACACCCATAATTTCCCTTATTTCCTTTATTTCGTATTCTATCCGTTCTAGATTTTCCAGCTGATCTTCTTAAAACATCCATTTCTGTTCTTAAAATTATTTTCATTTCCCTGGTAGGAATTTGCAAGACTTTAGCACCATATGTTAAAATGCTCTGAATTATGGTTTGATATATTTGTAATTTTGTATTTTTTGTAATATCTTAGCTCCACCAAATAGATTTTAAAGCATTTATTGCTTGTTTTGTTTGTGCGATTCTATTTTTAATTTCCACTGTGTTATCGCCTGAATGGTCTAATTTTGTTCCTAAATAAGTGCATTCAATACTAGGTTTTAGTTCTTCTCCATTGTTGAAATTTATATTTTCAATAATAATGATTAAGTGAAATTATTTTTCGTTGCGTCGAGAATACGCGGCGGACTAGAAAGAAGTCATCAGCCGATAAAGTCACCTGTACAATCTTTGAAATAATTAATGGCGCACAGATAATTTTAAAGTCCCAGAACGAAGCCACTGCGCAGGATTAGATGTCAGCTATTTGGTTTACTGGTATGCAACTATTTGATAAACTAAAATCTGTTCTATTTCGTTGTGGGTCGTGCAATGGAAAATAATTTTGCGTAAATGAGTAGTGCGGTAAATGCTGTAAATAAAAAAAAGCAAAACAAATAAAATAAAACAAAACAAAGAAGATTAATTAAAATAAGGACGAGGGAGAGGGGATCGAACACACGACCTTATGCAGGGGAAACAGAAGCTCCCTCCACTAGGCCACAACCGTCCCTGCTAGAATCTGTCTGTACGAAGCGATGCAATATTCCAGGACTTACTTATATAATGAAATTATACATTAACTTGACTTAATTTAATTTATCAGGCGCGTTTTGCGTAAGTATTGCATTTGTGTTTCGTAAACAAAGTAATGAGACGCTGAAATCGTTATTCATTTTCTATAATATATGAGCTATTTCCTTTAATTAATTTATTTCCCTGTATATACAAATATATTTATATGAGGAAGCCTGGCGACATAAAGGCATTATGAAAATTAACGACGCGACGTTATTAAAAAAATCCTGACCAGGATCAAACCCGGGCCTGCGTCGTCGCATGAGAGCATCTTACTGACTTGCTCTACTGAAGCGGATACGAATAGGCCTACTGCATGAAGAAAGACTTACGCCGTCGAATTTGACCTCAAAGGAGACAGCACACATAACAACTTACTAGTGTAAATCGCTCTTCAGAACTAACTTTCCACCATCAAGAGTTGCGCCATCATTTTTTTTCAAATATTGTAGGGCCTACATAATATTCCAACACGGGTTTCTCAACTTAAATTATTACAGTTAGAATAAATACTTCGATACAGCCTATATAGGAAAAGATATACCACCATACATTTCTGACATTTTTTTAAGAAAGTTGAATCCAAAATTTCACATAATGAATTAATTTGTATGAATTAAAACTTTCTCAAAGGATGTCAGAAATTAGTGACTGCGGGACATATTTTTCAGCATCTTCTTGTGACAAAGTTAGGTAATTATTCTACCTGTAGGTATTATTGAAGTTGAAAATTGAGGGCTTTATTTACATGAGACTTATATCCATTACCTTGGCCTCGGGGTAATACTACTTGTCTCGAACGCGGACCACTTTTCAATCCCCGGTCGTGACAAGTTTCCTGGCGAAGATGCCTATTTCGTGGTTTCTCTCACCTGTAAGACAAATATCGGGAATCTTTAATGACTTGGGTAAGCCACGAACACCATCTGGCCAACTTAATTTTCCAAATCATATTATGTTTGTTCATTATGAATGTATGAATGGTTGCTGTGACGTTTTAAATGTTCGTGTTGTCCGGGAGGTGATCTGGTATTGAGGTGATCTGGTATTGAGGTGATCTGGTATTGAGGTGATCGTTCATACCTGGATATCCTCCATGCTCTTGTGTAGTAAAAAAAAGTGTGTATATGATCCAGAGTTTAGAATACTTTCCTGGCAGGTCATGTCTCAGTAAGCCTGGGAGGTAAAAGTACCAACAAAGGGAGAGGTTATACTAAATCAAAGAAAGAGAGAGACTTTAATTCTCTGAATGAAAGCCACGGAATTTAATAGTGTCCAATAAATTACACTCTGTGGACTAGTGGTTATCATACCCGTCTCGTGTTCCGAGGTTCGTAGGTTCAATTCGGCCGGCGCCGATGTATTTTTTAAGAGCGTAAAATTCCTGAAAATTGCTTCCTTGGAAAGGGAAGTAAGCCATGGGTCCCGTGTCACAGTTTCACTGTGCACGAAATAACCCCAAACATGAAATCCGAGGCTCCTGTTAAAAATGTGTCTTTCATGACCAACGCTTTAATTTCGACGCTAATGATATTGGTCATTAAATAGATTAGTTGAATTAAAAAATCATCTACCCGCCTAAGTTATTTCTTGAAAATGTTTCCAACACTCTATAAATAGAATTAGAAATAATTTGATGATTAAATTTACAGTGATATAAGTTATAATTTGTTTTCCAGAAATTAACATAACGCAAAATATGCTATAATAATGTTGGGAACATACATGTTGTAATAATATTTTAGGGGTGACACCTGGGTCCAAATATAACATAGGCCTAAACATACTCACTGGCACTATCCAGAGATTTATATTGCGCGAACATAATCTTTTCATGCAAGCCTATTCAGAATTAATGTTTTACAGTCATCGCCTGTACAAGTCACCTATCTCAAATTATGGTTAATGTTATTCTCCCACATCATTCTTGACTTACGTATTGGACACTTTCCCCTCTCGTTTTCCTATTAACCATCTCACCCTATGAGACTTATTTGTTCTTATTACATATGTTTTCCCATGAAGACCATAGGCTATAATTTACTGTTATGTAGTCTTATCCATTCGCCTGTCTGTTCGTTTCTCTTTGGTGGAAATATTTGCCTAAGAATTTTATTCTCATATATTCGTAATATTTTCTTCTCCCTTAAAGTAACAAACCATGTTTCACATCCATATAACTTGAAGGATAATAGTTTTATATATTTTTGGTTTAGTGTTTTTTTTTATTCGCCGATGATCAAGTAGCGATTTCCAGTTCAGAAGATGATCTACAAAGAGCTATTTTTAATTTGTAAAAAGTAAGTGCCAGTTACAATTTAAAAATTTCAAGGAATAAAACTAAAATTTTAGCATTTAAAGGACATGATACCTTAAGAGAAAATAGTAATTGTTAATAAAATTTTAGAGCAAGTGAATAGTTTTAAATATTCTAGGGTTTCAATTATTCGTATGTTAAAAAATGAAGATAGTTAGTCACAAAATAACATAAGATGTAATCTGATGTGTGGCACTATTAAAAGAACCCTAAAAAACACAAGAAGAAGAAACAAAAATTGAAATTTTAGTTAAAGTAATGACTGTTCCGTGTATTGATTGTATGGATCAGAATGTTGGACGATCACTAAAAGACAAGAACCACGGCGGTGGAAGCACAGCGTGGAGTTATTTATATTTTTAGAAATATAGCCGGAATATATTACTCTGCTCGATAAGAAAAAGGATATGAAGATATAAAAACGGAACTGTAAATATTTTCAAAATTACAGTACCACGGAGATAATTTAAATATAGGAACGACGTGGAAATAAGCAGATTGATTGTAGAATGCACGACGGCAGAGGAACGATTTCCAAAAGTATTGCTAAATTAGTAAACCGCGAACGGTAAGGAGAGATAAATTGTGGACGACCACACAGAAGATGGTCTGAACAATTTTAACAATTCTAGCTTTCATGAAACCAAGACGAGCCAACATGCTTAAACCCTGGATGATGCTTTTTTTTAGAAAAGGTGGGATGAGAATAGTCTCTGTAATGAAAAATAACACGGGTTTCCAGCTATATTTAATTTATTTCTACACTCATTCAAGTTTGCAATTATTGTTTCTGGGTAATTGAATTTACATGTTTCTTCAAAATGTCTTCAATTTGTAATTAACTGTTGATTTGAATGCATTTCTATGTGTGCCTATACGTATATTTAGTTTTCTTGATATTTACTTCAGCCCCAGTCTCTTAGTGTTATTTAATAGAATGTGTTTGCCTTTTAGTATTTCCTCTCTCGGGTCTAATAATAATAATAATAATAATAATAATAATAATAATAATAATAATAATAATAATAATAATAATAATAATAATAATAATAGTAATAATAATAGTAATAATAATAATAATAATAATAATAATAGTAATAATAATAGTAATAATAATAATAGTAATAATAATAATAATAGTAATAATAATAATAGTAATAATAATAGTGATAATAATAATAGTGATAATAATAATAATGATAATAATAATAATAGTAATGATAATAGTAATGATAATAATGATAATAATAATAATGATAATAATAATGATAATAATAATGATAATAATAATAATGATAATAATAATGATAATAATAATAATAATAATGATAATAATAATGATAATAATAATAATATAATAATAATAATAATAATAATAATAATAATAATAATAATAATAATAATAAAGGCTTGAATTAAATTGAACTTGTTAAATACATTATAATGGTTACAATTTTACTGCTGACGAAAATGATTTACATCATTACAACATTAACACATCTAATTGTTGAGACCGTTTCCTTGTTAGGGATGAATTATAAATCCCCATTATAATGTCAGCTTCATTCCAAAATATTTAATTCAGAAGTAAATATAGAGACTAGTATAATAAAATATTCATTTTATTAATTTAAGAGTTCGAAACGTCATATTGATGATGGGGATATTATGTTATTAAATTGGTATTTAAATAATAATAGCTTTTTAAGCAAGGCCAAATAATTTTTATAATGTCCTTCTTCAAGTGAAATAAATTATTTGATGACATTTGAACTTAAGACTGGAAGGCCAAGTGCTTAATATACACAATAAACAGAAAGCAGGTGTCCCCTGTTGTAAATATTTGTGCGATACAAAGCATCATACTTACACAAGTGGCAGTGTATTACTTCATATCAAACCAGTTGACATGTTTTATATTAATGTATCTAAGCATTAATAATAATTTCCTATTTCTTCACGGGATATGAACTAAGGTTTTCAAACACTGAAGTGAGTGGACTATTCCATATCAGTTAAGACGCATTTGAAGCACTTGTTAATAATATATTGGCTTTTACGCCCCGCATTATTGCCTAATTGAGACCTCCAATATACCACTATACGTTTATTTCCTTTTGTCGAGAAATCTTACGTATTATTGAATGCCCGAGATGTGTTCAAGAGGAAGAGCACCGTTTACCTTCATAAGATTGACAGCACCACTTTTTTGACGATATAGTTCTCTAGATATTACAAGTTTTATTTTTATTAGACACAGGCAAATTGCATGATACACATAACTAGAGAGAAAAAAATGCACCTGAGCCGGGATTTAAACCTAAGATCTCCAGCTCTACCCTGGAATTCTACCATATAGCTATTTAGGCATACCTCCAGGAGCAAGCATAAATTGCTCTTTCTTTTAATCCCCGAGTCTTCTGTAAGTAGTGAAACTTTTCATAAGACTAGTTGACGTTAAAATGGAACTCTACGTAATGCATCGTCGCTGTATTAGTTCCCTATTAAGCTCTGTGTAAAATGTTTTACTAATTACGGAAAACTCGGAGATTAAATGAGAGAAATTCGTGCTTGCTCATTTAGGTGTGCATAAGTATCTCAGTGGTAGAGTGCCTATGCGCAAAGCAGGAGATCCTGGATTCAAATCCCGGGTCAGGTGCAGATTCTCCTCCTTAGTTATTTAACTATAATCTATAGACGGCTTATCTGGAAAAAAGTTTCAATAATGCATGTCTACGGGTCCACTATATATTTTATACACTTACTCACTCTAACAAAGGTATACTTAAAAGTAAAATAATGTTTAGATTTTTAAAAATCCTATAAATTCGCTATAATAATTAAAATGTATTTAAAAACAGACAAGTCTGCCTGTTATTGTGGTAAGTTTTAAATGTTTAAAGTGAGAGATAGGGAGCAGGAGAAGTGTTGGAATAGTGCGAACGTTTATGATTGGTAGTGAGGCATCTGCTACGAAATAATCCATTCACTATAGCACTGAGACGATTATTAGCATTTTCTCACAAAGTATGGAAGTAGTTCTCAGATAAATGTTGATTATGGCAATTTATGAGGACAGGAGCGTAAACATTATGATAATGTTTTCTTTCCTAATTTCATTGGTGTGGCATAGACCTATTTTATCTAATAGCTATATAAAAATGAATGTTTGTTTGTTTGCTTGTTCGCACTTTATGCTCGGCCATACCGTTGATCCGATTGTGATTGGACATTTTGCGAAATGTTTAGGAGATTCCCAGGATGAACACAGACTATAAGAGAGTTGTGATACTCAACTCCTACACCCTTAAAATAGCCATTTTTACTGGAAAACGTGAAGAAAGTAGTTCTTTGGACGCTTAAATGGCTTATGCTGCCTAAACCATAATAAATACACAAAATTAATGTACACAGAATTGAATTTCTCAAAAAGCTCTACAAAAAATTTCGCGACAGCATATGTTTGTCTCTTACGGATAACTCACAATAACCATTTTTGTCTTTCATTAATGCCGAGAAGTCCCAGACAAGTACGTAGATTCCCGTGCAAAAGCATAGCAGCACATGGCGGGTATTCGTTTACAGATAACTCACAATAACGAATTTTGTCTTTTAGCTCATTTATGCCAAGAAGATCGAGATAAGTAGATTCCCGGGCAATCTTAAAATAATTACGATATACATCTTTCATTTATAATTATAATAATTTTCATTTTACTTATTCAACTAATCATAAGAAGTACATTAATTTTCGTCTTTCAGCTCATTTATGCCAACAATATCGGGATTAGTAGATTTCCGGACAACGCCGGGTAAACAGCAATTTTCATTTTACTTATTCAACTAATCATAAGAAGTGCATTAATTTTCGTCTTTCAGCTCATTTATGCCAACAAGATCGGGATGAGTAGATTTCTGGACAATGCCGGGTAAACAGCAAGGGGTATCTAAAAATAATTACGATATAATTTTTTTCTTGTACTTATTTAACTAAACATAAAACACATTAATTTTCGTATTCCAGCCCATTTATGTCAAGAAAATTAGGATAAGGAGATTCCCGGGCAACGCTGGGTAATCGGCACGGGGTATCTAAAAAAACAAATTTATAATTATTTTAAGGCTCGTTTCCATTCCAACAAGTTGCAGGCACATGACGCGCAACATGTCCCGGCACATCTTGCGCGTCATTTTTTGTACTGTATCCAATCTCGTGCGGCATCTGAAACATTAGTGTAGAGTTTTGGAGAGCAAGACTACAGTTTCAGTTTATACAAAAAAAAAAAAAAAAAAAAAAAGGCGAGAACGACCGAGATAGTGGATTAGAAGTTTTCTAGCGAAAAGACATTCCGAAGGAGCCTACAACTCGTAGATGGGAGACTTCCGTCTCCAAAGTGGTTACGAGAATTTTGTTAGAATGACAGCAAGTGATTTTGAATTTTTACTAAACCTTATTGGGCCGGAGATTACAAAATCCAGGAAATGTCGAGAACCAATTTCTCCTGGTGAAATGTTAGCGACAACCCTTCGTTTCTTAGCGACAGGCGATAGCTACAGTTCTTTAATGTATTTACACATCACAAAAAAATAACAGCACTGACGCCACTGAAAATAACAAACAAGAGAGCACCTTTGAACTTAAACTTGCAGCGCAGCGTCTGGAAGACAGCGAAGTATGGATATGTACAACTAGTTTGAAAGGAATGTGCGAATATAGACTGTACAGACTGTACTGCGCATGCGCGTGTCCTTGGGACATGTTGCAATCTGTTTCCATTATCCTGTGGCACAAGTTGCGATACATGTTGACCAACGCAGTCGCTTGGCACATTTTTGTCCCCGGCACTTGTGCCGCAACATGTTGCATACTGTTTCCATTTCAACAAATTTTGGGCACATGTCGCTCAACATATTGCGGGACAAATTTGTAGAATGGAAACGAGGCTTTACTTAATCAACTAAACATAAAATCACATTAATTTTCATTTGTTTGGACGTAGCAGCGCACGCCGGGTATTAGCTCATCTAATATATAAAAATTAATGTTTGTTTGTTCGTACTTTATGCGCGGCCATACCGTTGATCCGATTGTGATGGAGTTTTTTTGCAAAATGTTCAGGAGATTTCCGGGATGAACATAGGCTATAAGAGAGTTGTGATACTCAACTCCTACTTAAAAACTACCCTTTGTAATGAAAAACGTGAAAAAAAATGCTTAAATTGCTTACGCTATCTAAACCATAACAAATACACAAAATTAATTTAGACAGGATTGGATATCTCAAAAGCTCTACAAGAAAGCCAGCGGCAGGAAATGTTTATCTTTTGTGGATAACTCACAATAACAATTTTTGTCTTTGATTGATACAAAGAAGATCGGGATAAGTAGATTCCCGGGCAAGCAGAGCAGCAGCACGGATAACTGAAAATAATGAATTTTGTTTTTCAGTTCATTAATACCAAATACATCGGGATACGTAGATTCCTGGGCAATGCCGGATAATCAGCACGGGATATCTAAAAATAATAATGATATAAATTTATAATTATTATTCCCCTTACTTATTCAACTAAACGTAAAAACACATCATTTATTTAGGCGTAGCAGCGCACGCCGGGTATTAGCTAGTGTTATATACATCTCATTTTAAAATTTTTATTAGTAATATTTCCATTTCAATGTCATTTATGGACGCTTTAACATTTAATGTCATATCGCATCTAGGAAGTTTATCCCTGCAGTGGTAACATTAGTATGTAATTACAAGAATGGTAACGTTGGGTCTGTAAGTCCCAGGCTCTTGTAATACACGTATTTTAATTAGTCAGACCAAGATCTTACTGGAGGGTGAATTCCTTCTCCCTCATGTCTTGAAACTCAAGGCAGGGTTGCATGATGCAAACCGAGACAAACTCAACCCACGAAACTCCTCACACCATGCAACTTTTCACTGGATTCTTGTGGCAGCTAAACAGTGACCTCGACCTGAAGAAAATACGTATCTAAACGTTTTACATATAATTATTTACTCAGGCTCTGTATAATTTATAGGTGTACGTAAGAGTATATAAATAAGACAAGCAGACCTTATTTGTGACTCAAATCAAAATTTTCGACCTTCCCTCAAACAACTACACTATTGCATTGCCCATTAAAATTCCTTCAAAACATAGATATGATTCTATTGGGTCAGAATTAATGAAAAAAACTAATTAAAATAGAAACCCAGCGAAAATTTTCTTCATATAATTTCTCGCTCTATTTATGATAATTATGTGTATCTAAACGTTAAGAGAATCGGACTAAAAGATAAGGGCATACAAAAATTCTAATTTTTTCTTTTCCTTTTTTTCTTAAGAATTTAGGGGATACATTTTATTAGCTATTCTGTTCCACCGTCCCACATGTGAATATTCGATCGGAGAAAAAGTTATTACTAGCGTCATATTGGCCAATGTGATAACACATATTCATGCTAGAGTTAATTGCCAACATATTTACTAATCCGAGATATTGAGTTTGTCAGAGGTAGGATATCATATACAATTCTAAAGGGCAAACAACTTGATTTTGTAATCATGGTCTTCACGGAAGATAAGGATGACAAAATCAAGGATGAGTTCTATGAAGAATTAGAATTGCAAATTTGATAGCCTTTCACGATATCATATAAAATTATCTTAGAAGATTTTAATGCAAAAATGGGGCGGGAAGATGTATTCAGGCCAACAATATGTAAATTCAGTCATGAAGAATCTAACGAAAATGGAGTTAGATTAGTCACCTTTGCCACATCAAAGAATCTTACTGTTAAGAGCACAACATTCCAGCATAAGGATATTATAAATACACCTGGACGTCTCCAGCTGGCAAAACTTAGAACCAGATAGATCATGTATTAGTGAACAAACGCTGGCACAGTAGCATCATCGATGTTATATCAGTTAGAGGGACAGAATGCAATTCGGATCATCATCTGGTCAGAGTGAAAATCAGACAACGGCTATCGCTTATGAGAGGAACAAACGCTAAATATGATTCTGAAAAATTTGAATTGAGAATCTTGAGGAATGATGAACTATGGCAAGAATACCAAATCAAAATGACTAATAGATTTGAAATACTGGCAACTTCAGATGAAATGAGGCAATCGAAGGAGAAATGTATATAAATAAAGAATAACATTTTCAGCATCAAATAGCTTTGGTTATTCAAAAAAGGGAAAAAACAGGAAGTGGTTTGATGAGGAATGCGCCGATATTGTAAAGAAAACAAACAAGCAAAAATGAATTGGCTACACATGCCAAATGAAGCAAATTTAGGGGAAAAAAAGTATTAGACGGGAAACCACCAGGTTATTAAAGAGTAAAAAGAGGAAATATTTGAGAGAGAAGGTTAATGATATTGAAATGAATGCAAAAAAAAGGAACATAATAGAATTATATCAGGGAATTAGAAAAGAGGAGAAAGGGTTTCAGGCTAGAACAAACATAATAATTAGGAATGATAATAGCGATATGATTGCAGATACCAGGAGTATATTAAATATGTGGAAAAAATTACTTTAATCAGCTATTAAATGTGTATACAGTTCAAGATATTAAAGAGGATAATTTACCGACAGCAAAAATGCTAGTCATAGAACCAAGTGCATTAGAGGCTGAAAAGCGATAGAAAAATCGAAGATGTAGGCCCTATAAAGCATCAGGTTCAGATGAGATACCAGTAGAACTGATAAAATCAGGGGAGAAAAATTGATGAACAAGATATGTCGGTTACTTTGTATGATTTGGCAAAACGAGGCTCTTCTAAATGAATGTAAGAAAGAATATTAAACTGATTGTAACAACTACAAGAGTATCTCATTACTTTCATTTTCGTACAAAATCCTAACAAAAATATTAGTAAGCAGACTTAATCCTTATATTGATGATATTCTAGGAGATCATCAATGTGAATATAGAAGAAACAGGTCTACAACATATCAGATTTGTAGTATGAGACAGATTTTAGAAAATAAATGGGAATGTAATGACATTGTATATCAACTATATATAGATTTCAAAAAAATCATACGATTCAATTAACGTAAGTTAGACCTATACGAATGGCACAAAGAGTAGGGTTCATGCAAGCAAACAGTTTTCGAATACTTTTTGAAATTCACGTGTTAAAGCAAGGAGATGCACTGTCTCCTCTACTACTCAATTTTGTAATAGAGAATATCGTCAAATCTTTGGAGAATGATGAAGGCCTACAACTCAATGGTATTAATAGGCCGTTAGTTTATGCTGATGATGTAATATTGAGCGATAGCGAGGAGTTACTGAGGAGCAACACACACACTCTATTGAGTAACACTTAGAAATTGGGACTGGAAGTAAACACGAATAAAACTAAATGTAGGCCTATGTTCACACGTAGAAATGCATTATATAATGGAAATGGACAGCTAAAGACAAATAAGGGAAATTTTGAAGAAGTGGCTGAATTAAAATATCTTGGAACAATAATTACAAATAGAAATGAGATGCACAAAGAAAATAAACATAGGCCCAATTCTGGAAATGCATGCTATTATGCAATACAGGGACTCTTGTCGTCGCAACTCCTTTCAAAAAACGTTTAACTGGAAATATATAAAACTATTATTCTCCTAGTAATATTATATGCATGCGAAACATGGTCTCTAATTTTAAGGGAGGAAGGAAGATTGCAAGTATTTGAGAATAAAGTTCTTAGGAAAATAATTGGACCAAAATAGATGAAGAGACAGGTGAATGGAGAAAACTACATAATAGTTAGCAACATGATATGTATAGGAAGTTAGATATAATAACATTTAAATCTCGTAGATTGCATTGGCAGGACATGTGGCACGTATGGGCTGATGAAAGAGTTGCATGGAAACTTTTTGTAGGAAAACTAGAGGGAAAACGCCCAGTTGGTAGACCAAGAACGAGGTGGGAGAATAATATTATTCATGATTTGAAGGAAGTGGATTATACAGGGGATGATTGGAAAACATTAGCTCAGGTTAGGGTTATATGGAGATCTTATGTCCGCGCGGCCATGAACCTATGGGTTTGATAGAGCCAGCGAGTTAGTTAGTTAGTAGTTAGCATGGTGGCATAGAATTCCCATTATATTTAAATACTGATTAGTGTTGATATTCCAAGTTACAATACACTAAAAACACAAAAATATATAATTTCTTATCGCACTTTAAAATTCACCAGTCAGCTCTACAAAAAATACTTGGATGGATTAATAACAATATTTTATTGTATATGATACAGTAACAATGTGCTTTGCTGGAACAACCTCTATTGCCTGATACTAGAGTACATAATAAGATTTAAAAGGGCAAATATTTGATCACAACTGTTTCATCGGTGGCAACACTGGATCTCACAAGTCCAAAACACAGAAGAGGATATACATTTCCAATGACAAAACAGAGCAGAAATAAGGTTTTCCACTGAAAGATAAATCCACTCTCAAAGCTGTAAAGGACTGCACAACACTAGGTCTCATAGTGAAACATATTTTCAGTATGCTTGTGTTTCTATTGCATTTAATGTGTTGTGCCATTCATTTGATTTTAACCCTAGAATGAATGGAGTCTATTTGAACTTCATTAACCAATTGTTTTATTTAATGTTTTGATGTTCATTTCACATTCTAATTATTAATACCCCAGGAATATAATACAACTTCCTGGGCTATTTTTTCAATTCTGATATATTCCAAATAAAATTCTATCCTCCTAAAAATAAAACCTTATGGGTAGGTTATATAGAATTCTGATCACCCTATAAATTTCATGTAATATCTGCGGGCATTTTGCTTTCTTGCCTGATTAGTAATGATTACATTGATTGATTCCCGTTCGTTCCGCTTGGGGCAGAGTTGGTCCCTTAGTAGGAAGTTTCTTAACCAGGCTTATTTAGTTATGCTTATTTTCCTATAGATGTCAGCGAGGGACATGCGGTTAGTGCATCCCTTTCAGGAGACATCTAGCAGGAAACAAAGGTATTACTTCGAAGGATGAAGATCTAATTAGGAGTAATGATAATTATTTCTGTAGCCTTCTATAAAATTGACCTCATGAAATTTACATGTACTGCATGTAAAGAGAGATGTGAAATGAATGATTTATGTTTTGAAAGGACAATGATTTTGATTTCCTTATAGTATTTCTAAGCTACTTAAATATACTATTTACTTATTTATTTATCTATTTATTGTCCACCGCTGTGGTCTCGAGTTAGCGTGCTGCCTTGTCACGCAGCGGACCCGGGTTCTATCCCCGGTCGGCACAGTTTTTCTGGGTGAGGTTTTTATCGGG
Organism: Diploptera punctata; assembly: GCA_030220185.1. Taxonomy (NCBI): domain Eukaryota; kingdom Metazoa; phylum Arthropoda; class Insecta; order Blattodea; family Blaberidae; genus Diploptera; species Diploptera punctata. The sequence goes on along the minus strand of JASPKZ010007681.1, from coordinate 795,053 downwards.
GTTTTTCCTCACCTGTAAGATAAATGTCAGGAAAACTTTAAGCCCCAAACGGTCCCCAAAACCATATTGTCATCATCATCCTTCACCGGTGTGGAAAGCAACGGGAAGCTACCACATCTACAATTCCCTAGTAAAGCTGCAAAGCATAGCATGAAAATGCTATGATTGCAGTGAAGGACTGTCTTCGGGCAGAATTACTATGGATGGATGGATCAATTTATTAACAAATTTATTGACACTTTCTAAAATGTATTAGATTTGTTTATATAAGTTTCTTCAAAGTACTAGTTGCAATTCTTGAAATATATAATTAACGTATTTTATTTGATTGCGCCATAATATAATGTTTTTGTCCAATGCCACCAGGTTGTCTTTTACGACATTCCTCGCTTTCTCCCCTGGCTTTGCCGGAATTATAGCTCATTTCTTAGTTTCGAGAAGGCAGAGTTGCGTTATGTTTTACGGCGATGATATGATGGGTATTAAATGATAATGAAGTACCAGGAGAGTCCTTCATCTAAATTTAACTTAATTCCAGACCAAGGGCAACCACAGAAATAATTCCCTTTAAGGAAAAATTCCTATGGTCTGGCCGGGAATTGAACCCGGGACCTCATGAACTGTAGTTAGAAGCTGTGACCGCAATACCATGAGGCTAGTCTTGCGTCGTAATATAAATTGTTATAAAATAATATTTTCAATAATAAAAATTTAATTTTTAACTTACTTACTTACTCACTGGCACTATCGAACCCGTAGGTTCATGGCCGCGCGGCCATAAGCTCTCCATAGATCCCTATCCTGAGCTAATGCTTTCCAATCATTCCCTGTATAATCTACTTCCCTCAAATCATAGTTAATGTTATTCTCCCACCTCATTCTTGGTCTACCAACTGGGCGTTTTCCTTCTGGCTTTCCTACAAGAAGCTTCCATGCAAGTCTTTCATTCCCCATACGTGCAACATGTCCTGCCCATCGCAGTCTATGAGACTTAACTGTTCTTATTATATCTGGCTTCCTATTTAATTTTTAACACAGATATAAATTATTTACTTTGGAATCCGCACAAACCACGGTGTGAGGAACAATGTATTAAATTCTGGTATGCATTCTGGTGTTAATGTTACTATGAAATGATAATTATGATGAAATTGATCTCGAGAATGAAATGTAACCAATCATCGGCCGCGGTGTTCTAATGATTATGTTCCTGGTCTCTAGACCCAGAGTCGCGGGTTTAAACCTGGAAGGGGTAGATAGATTTTTAGGAAGGAAAAAATCCAAGAGAGATCTCCGGGAGGGACTTTAAGCCATGGATCCCAGTCTGAAGATTTTCAGGATCGCAATAGATACTAAAGCCTGAAAAACTTGGCCACTGAGCAAAATTTAACCGACGTTCTACCATCCAGATAATACGTTGTTGTCTACTTAGAAGAAGTATATTGAGACAACATGCAAACCACCTCATTCACGACAACTGTAGGGAAATAAGTGTAACAAAATAAAATTTGTTAAGAAACCCCAAAGAGGAAGCTAGGGCCCGACTTGGGCTATAAGTCATAGAATGGATGGATGGATTTTGCTTGATAACTAAGCAAAACCAGAAAAAAAAAGCTGCTACTACTACTGCTACTGTTACTGCTACTGCTACTGCTACTGCTACTACTGCTGCTGCTGCTCCCCTCCCTGTACACGGAATTTTCCAGGACTCATTCTTAGGAGGTTGGGTGATCTTCAGTGCCAGTGTGGATACGAATTGATAGAGAAAAAATTACATTCTCCGCTGCTTGGGATCGAACTGGGACTTGATTTAAACATATATGATTTCTAGAGGCTTAGGATCTGTATTGTAGACATGTAAAAGAACCTCAAGTCTGAAATAAGATTGCTTTGATCAAACATTTGGGCTCTTTCACTCCTAGCTTTGTAATATGTTGTTAAAGAGATTCTTAAGTAAAATGGTGATGATGATGATAGTAATAATAATAATAATAATAATAATAACAATAATTTTATATCTATCGAGAACCACTACCTGTGTAATATTTTAAAGGTATTGCGGTAGGCTAAAAGTAGCGGCTGTAATTTATTGTTACGAAATGCATAATCATTATGGAATTTTGTGAGTATCCGGAAGTCTGCAGACAGAGGACGATGTGGGTCGCACCTTGTGTTGGAAAGTGAGAGGAGGTATTACACCTGATGTCACCTGACATAACTGAACATCGCAAAACTACAATTATATGAATAGAAACATCCCATGTCCAAAATTTTAAAACATTTCAAGAAAATTAATCAAATCAAATAAATAAATGAAGCTCGATATCTCATTCATAAAAGGAAATCGAGCAGAAACCGCGTAATTAAACTGATTCCTCTAAGTTAATTTATGTTCCGATTCAGGTGGAATATATCTTTAATTTGTTAATTAAATCGCGTACGTATCGTTTGTATCTAAATACGTTGCGAGAAAACAAACATGGTGGCCCCTAATACGGATTTTTAAACTACGGCTTTCAGGTAACTCCTCACCCCTAACCGCAACTGCACTCCTAATGGTCGGATTTCGTTGGTTTTGAAGAATACCTTTCTCGTTTTATTGAAATTACACATAACGAGTTTCGTTGCGAAAACTTGAAAATTGCTACCGCTAGAATTTTTTTTTTTTAACTTTCGTTTTAGGTGAATCCCCACTACTAATATTTCCCATTTTGCTGGTTAAGGAACTAACTGAACCTTCCTTTTTTTAATTATTACTATAAACCGAATTTGTTTCCAAAAAAATGCAGCTTCTAGAGAGTTCACAATAGTATATTGCTATACGAATGTGGTAACCACTTGATATGGATCGAGGAAAAAATTAAATAAATAAGACGCTTGCGCCGTTTTTTTTTTAATTTCCGAGATTCCGTTATGTGTTTACCACATGTGTATTGCATACTATATTTTGCACTATGTGTATTTATTTTAGTAATTAAGATATTTGCTAAAATATTAATAAATATAATTGAAGGTAAATGTTAGATTTCAGAATGTGAATCGGCTATATGCTTTGCTATGGAGAAATAATAATTATTGTTGGTCATATCGCCATCTTATATTTGTTAAAACTGTAAAAACAATTTGATTTGGGATTTATTTCTGATTATGGAGAAAGTTCTAGACGATGTGTGCAGTGATGATGAAAAATAGAAGAGGCGTGGAAAGCTGGATGCGATGAATTAATACCGAAAAAATCTAAACAGAGTTATGAGTTATCATATGCTTTATTGTGTAAATGGTTAAAAGAACATGAAGTGGATATTAATGAAGATAGCATATTGACGTATTTTGTATTAAGAAGTAGTAAATTGACGAGTCCAGGATGTTTGTGGTGTGAATTTTCGATGCTAAAAACAATGATAAAGTTAAATAGTGGAATTGATATCGGAAGTTTCACTAAGTTAGTGTGCTTCTTGAGAAGGAAAAATGTTGGACATCGTTCGAAGAAAAAGAGCATAAGTGTAGATGGTGGAATTGCATTCAATAATTGCACAAATTGCAGTATGACTACACTCTAATTCAACCCAGGAAGTCACTTAGACCTTACGGGCTAAAGCCAGTGCCCCCCTACGTACAGAGGTAGATATTGCTAAACTCATAATTGTTTTGTTTAGGAAGGGTTGGAGGGGCAAGGTTAGCAGTACTTTCTCCAAATCTATATACTATACTATATACTAATATAGTTTTTATTTTACGGCATGCAAACTAGTTTTATAGTAAATATGAGAGTCGACACTTTCACACAGGATAGTACAGGTCCGCACGAGCTCAGTGGCAAGTGGTAACTGTTTTTTTCTTTAAGAGGGGGTGGCTTGGACGGCTACAACTTACAACTCTGTATCTGCTGTGTTGCATGCTTCAGTTTTATTTAAGGATTTCTCTCAAGAAAATGCCGTTAAAATGGTAACCCAGTTGCCTATTCCAAACACACAGTAACCTCCTGGGTTGAATCTGACTGTATCGATATTTCAAAATAAATGTTTTACTGTCGCACTAGTGCTTCTGGTCATTTTTAAAATATTGAGATTTCTTTTGCTTTCATAGCAACCAAGATTGTTGGCGGAATGTCAAATTACGATGCTCAGCAACAATAACAGTAAGTATAGAATATTAGTTACATAGTAAAAAAAAAACACACACACACACCCATATATATATATATATATATATATGCCATGAAAAGGAAAGAAGAGTGCCTGAACCAGGATTTGACTCTTCACGTTAGGGCATTATTGCATCATCCGCTACGCTAGTCAGGCATCCCAGTGCAAACATTAATTTTCCTTCCTTATACATTATTCTCAATCATGAGGCAACTGAAGCGAAAAAGACCATACAAATAATTACATGAATAAATTTGTACAAGCAAATTGGAATTAAAATTTATGAAATGAGGATAATTAGAAAAAAAATCTTTCTTATTCTTAGTTTAACCTCTCCCTTTTAGGAGCTCTTAAGTGTTCCATACAAGTGTTGACATGATCTTCGCGGAGAGGATGTTTAAATTTTGTATCAAGTACTTACTTCTTAGATCAGTTCAATGCGAGTCAACTTTAAGACAGCACGAACATGTAAGACAAGACACTCGCACATTTACACTAAACAAGGCAAATAAGATGGGATGATTATGATGGACAAATGGTATTCGGGGACTGTTTTGGCCTTACTTATTTCACAATATTTTTCTTGAAGATAAAGAAAAACCGCGAAAAAAAAAAACTAACATAGGAAACATTTTTCGATTAGAAATAGAACCCAGAATCACTGCGTAGGAGAAAACATTATTCCTAAAACACAACAGGGGACACAGAAATTATATAACATTATTAAATCTAATATATAAAAATGAATGTTTGTTTGTATGAATGTTCGTATTTTATGCGCTGCAATACCGTTCATCCGATTGCGATGTAGTTTTTTGAAAAATGTCCAGGAGATTCCCGGGATGAACATTGGCTGTAAGATAGTTGTGATACTCAACTCCTACACCCTTCAAAATCACCATTTGTAGTGAAAAATGTGAAAAAATCCTTTTTTGACGCTTAAATGGCTTACGCTGTTTTAAGCCATAACAAATACACAAAATTAATTTACACAGAAGTGAATATCTCAAAAAAACTATACAAAAAGGTCCATGACAGAATATGTTTCTCTTTTACTCACAATAGCCATTTTTGTCTTTCATTGATGCCAAGAAGATCGGGATATGTAGATTCCTAGACAAGCGTGCAGTTCATCCGATTGTGATGGGGATTTTTGCAAAATGTTCAAGATTTTCTCGGGAAGGTTATAGGCTATAAGCGAGTTTTAATGCTCAAGCCCTTCACCCTTAAAAATCGCCCTTTGTATTGAAAAAATAAAATAAAAGTGGCTTTTTGTACGCTTAAATGGCTTACGCTGCCTTAACCATAACTAATACACCAAATTAATGTACACAGAATTGAATATCTGAAAAAACTCTACAAAAAATCCCGTGACAGCATGTGTTTATCTCTTACGGATAACTCACAATAACCATTTCTGTCTTTCATTGATGCCAAGAAGGATCGGGATAAGTACATTCCCGGGCAAGCAGAGCAGCAGCACGGATAACTCGAATTTAACGAATTTTGTCTATCAACTCATTTATGCCAAATACATCGGGATACATAGATTCCAGGGCAATGCCGGGTAATCATCACGGGGTATCTAAAAATAATAACGATATAAATTTATAATTTTTATTTTCCTTTTGTTTATTCAACTAAATGTAAAAACACGTTATCATTTATTTAGGCGTAGCAGCGCACGCCGGGTATTAGCTAGTATATTATAAAGAGTGACATTTAACTCTACCAACCAATTTTAATAAGTTATTTATTAAATATCATGTTATGACTGTTTAGATATAAGGAACCCATGATTCCAGTGTCTTACTAGTTATTACAGAGTTATATGTTAGAGGTGTGGCATATCTTTGGTTAATATTGTTTCTGATAGATTACAAATAACAATTGAAAATGGATGACGTGGGCGATGATTACTTGATATAATATGAGTATAGAAGTTAATACTTTGTTTGTTGCTTCATTCACAAAAATATGTGGATATTAGTGAATGAATAGTGGGAGTTAGCTGCATTCTGTTTATTTTGTCACCGCAGGGTCATGTCTGAGAATCCATTTCTTTTACCTTGGAAGCTCGGCGGTTGCGTTATTTCAAGCATCCGTAAAACAACTACACCCACTTGACTTACTGAAGAAAGGCGTGACAATTTTTTGTTATTAAAAACATAACGATTTAAGAATATCGCACTTGACAGTGATTTCCAATATTACGTAACATACGTTTTCGATTTGACAATGGTAAATATCAACACTTTTAAACTTCATATTAAAGCACCGCTTGAGTGTAGGTAAATAGATATTAAATATAAATTGGTACCGGGTAAGGCAGTCATCCTCCAACTAAATTATTAAACTTCATCAAATAGTTCCGATATGGAGGCCTTTCAAAAATAATGTTTCATCTTCTGCATTTTAACAGGTACCTGACATTACTTTTTTTTTACTTTTGAGGGCCTCTCCACTTTTCAGCGGTTACCCTCTATTCCCATTCGCCATTCTTGCCGATCACGCCATTCATCCTCCTCCAGACCTCGGCCGTTCATCAATCTATGGATCTCTCCTCTCCAAGTTGTTCATGGCCTGCCCCGTTTCCTTCTACCAGAAGGTGACCATTCCAAAAGAGTTTTGGGCCACCTATCATCCTCCATTCTCCTGACATGGCCATACCACTGAAGAGCTCGTCTTTCGATCCTTTCCACTACTGTCTCCTCCATATCCATCATCTGCCTCACTTCTTCATTTCTTCTTCTTTCCAACCTGGACACCCTGGACACCCTGGCACTGCGTCTTATTCCATCTATCTCCACTGCCAAGATCTTAGTTTTTTGTCCCTCTACCAAAGTCCATTCCTCAGCACCATAAGTCATTATGCTTTCCACAACAGACTTCAAAATCCTCTTCTTCGTGTGGCTTGACATGGTCCTACTCCACAGTACTCCATTCGACATTTTTATGGCTCGTCGTGCTTGTACTAACCTGCTATCTACTTTAGCTTTACAACTCCCTGATTCATCAATAAGTGATCCCAAATATTTAATTTTTTTAACAGCTCTAATAATTCCTTGGGATAGGAATATATCTCGTACCAAATTTATATTTAATATCTTAATGATAAATTTATTTAAGAGTCGGCCGCGGTGGACTAGTAGTTATGCTCCTTGCCTCTAGCCTCGAGGGTTCGTACCCGGCCGGGTTCGATGTATTTTTTTAAGATGGAAAAATCCAAGGAACAAGTCCTCCGGGAAGGACTTTAAGCAATGGGTCCCGAGTCTGAAGATTTTCAGGCTCGTAAAAGATCCTTAGACTTGAATAAAAAAGGCCTCTAAGCAAAATTTACCTAATTTCCCTATTATAAACCCAACTGGATTTCTTAGGCTTAAAGGACCTTCGGGACTTGGAAAATCTGGTAGCGTGCTTATCCAGCCGAGCGTTAGTATGAGGATGTACAGTATACATGTTTTGAAATAAACAAATAGAGTCTTATGTTAAACTATTTTATTACTAAAGTATAAATAATTAGAAACCCTAAGTATTCTAGCCCTAAATCTAATCTAAGCCTATATTAAAAACTACAGTACTTCCTTGGGGGGTTGAGAAGAGAGAGTTGTGGAATTTATAAATCTAACCTAATCTACATGATTAAAAAAATGTTATATCCCTTTTTGAAAATTTAATATAAAAATGTTAATTGTACTTGATTCATATCATAAAAGTACAGAATACATATTAAGAAAATGTAGCTTACTCACCCATCGACACCTCTGGTTGTCACACATCAACAGACACGATACCCTCACTTCTCAAGTATTATATACTCAATTTGACCTCTAGTTACCCTAACTGTACTCACTAACATTCCAATGAACTAAATGTAGGGATGTTTACAGTTAGCTTAAGCAAAACTTTGCTCTGAACTATATCATGTCTAAACTCTATCTCAACAGACTTTGAATGTCTAAACTCTATTACAAAAGACTTTGCTTGAATAATTAAAATAATCTATAAAACAATAAAAAATCTATATAAAAGACTATGTATTCATAACATATTCCCCCTTCTCAAACCCAAGAAAGGGTCTTTTAAGGCCCTTTTTGGGGCCGCTGAAGTTGTGTACTTAGACTACGCACAAGATTTTTAGTTGATCTGGCTTTTGTTTACATTTGATACTACAGATTTGCTCTATCTCCTGTTCCTAAAGGCTACTTAACTCTTTCTAATATAGTATTCATAAACAGGAATTTTAACAGGAACAATTTTAACATAGTCATAAAAAAATAGTGTGTTCAAGTTAATCCATTTTCTCTTTACAATTAACCGCAGTTCCCTTCCTCTATATGGGACATAGACGTTTTCATACTTTATCGAACCACATTTATCTGGTTTTCAAATTACATCTGGAAAATGGATTAGCTTGTCACTCCGGACCTGAAACAAGAAAAACATATATAAAACACAATTTATCTACTCTTCTTCTTTTTCAAACTGTTCCATAGTTCTGTTTTCTTCAATGCTGTTTCTTTTCCACACTGTCATTCTGAAAAAAAGAAAAATCTAAAACTTTAATTAGAGCTTATCACTTTCTTCACAACACTCGGCTTTTCCACTAGCCGCGTCCACCGAGAAACTTGAGCACTTAGTTCTTGTTTGTCGCCGCGCATGTCCGCAGCTCATGTTGATCTCTTACAGCATCCCTGGTTGAATCCGATGCCTGGGACCACGTTCGGTGATGGTATCTTCCTTCAGTCGGGAGAGAGCCATGCCGGATACTGGGTCTGTCCTTTGAAGTTCTCGAGACCAGCAATTTCTTTTAGGAGCCATGGATTATCCGGAGGATAGGTTTAATAGGATTTCTGTGTTTTTATCCAATTTTCTTACTGTATAATACTGGTTGGGAATTACTATATGATCCACGGACCATCAGAGGTTCGGTTTGATATGGTTAAGGTATTTGCTTGGTCTCTCATGTCGCACCGTATTGACTGGTGGGCATTTTCCATGCCGAATGACTATCCCTGATGTAGTAAGTCGTACCCGCATAGACCCTGTCTTCCTCCTTTTTTTTTTTTTGGTATCAGCTGATCTAAGTTTCGTGGTGTGGGGAATGTCCTAGGTGACTCAACATCCTTCGTCGTTTCTAGTTAGCCCAGTCGTGCTCGTAGTGTTAGATCATGTGCGTAGTCGTTCTTCTTGTGCTGAGGGTGTTTACTGGTTTACTTTTATCGTTTTTTTTTGTTTAGTTTTGTTGGTTTTTTCTCTTTTTTATTTTTATTTGTTTAAATACTATGGGTTTGCACTACCTTTTTCTTAATAAATTCCATATGGACTTTTAGAAATGAATCAATAGTACCTTCTGGGGTTTCAAAACCAAATCCTAGTTTCTTACTAAGAATAGTATCCCTCTTAACTAAACCCCGAATCTTGAGCAACCATGTACATCTTTACTTTTATAATTTTCCTAGGTTCAGTTCCTCTAAATTTACTTTTAGTTAGTCATATCTCAATGGTGCAACCACCAAAATTGTATTTTGCATTAAACTTTAAACTGCCAACCTCGTTCCTATACAAATTTTATCCCTGTTTTATCTTTTGGCGTTGCTAGATTTTAAACTGGAAACCGAAAAGAGTGCTCTTATGCCTATCAATTTGTATAGCCATCATCAACAAATATCAGTTTCTAAATCATCTTTTTATCTTCCCTAAAACTTTCAATTTGACAGTACTTCAGGTGTATATATACACATAATTTCCATAATTAGATCGGTTGATTTTACCATATTTAGCAGCCCTAAATTTTTGCCTAATTCTAGGGGTTTTATCTAGTCCCTTTCTTTATAATAGAGTCCTAGGTTCGACTGGGTGCGCTCGTCTTCACATCAGTCGGAAAGACATATACTACACTTATTTATCATGTAAATGCTACTTGACCAAAGCCGAATTAGTCCTTACAAACACCAATTAATACTCGCATCCTGAATTTCTGTCATCGTTTCCTTAGGGTCCTGAGTTTGAGAGCATTCTTTTCCTTTCTCCACTTCTGAAATAACTGCCTCTATTTCTTAACTCTCCCTTTCCTAGTCTTAATTGTTCTTTAATTGAGATATGATTTTTAAGCTACTTGTGTCTGGACAGGGATTCAGGTTTTCATTATTCATTGGTCTAATTTTCCCGGACTATCTGATCTTACTGCTAATATATCAATCCACTTAGTTTAACCTCTTAATCCTTACTGATTCGATTTTAGAAGGTCACAGTATGTTACGTAACCTGAGTCCTTGTCCTCATTCTCCCTTCTGCTGCCCTAACTTCTGATACGGTGTACTTTACACTCTTACCTCACCTAACTGTTAGTTTGAATGGCAAATTCTCATAGCTGATTTGTTGAACTTTTATACATTTATTTTACGTTTTGTATACTTTATTCCCTGATTGTTTCTTGATCTACATGTATTTAAACTGCTTTTTTTCTACTTCTTACTCCCGGGGTTTCCTTGATTTCCCATTACATACATATCATCATTTATTGGGGTTCGATTTTTCCCTTCTTACTTTGAAATATTTACCCACGTCCTACTCCAGGTTCTTTCCTTACTTCTTTCTTTCACTCGAAACTCCTCCTATCTGTTCCTGCTTGTATCCTAGGGGCTCTAATTTACTTTAGACTGCTTATGTGCTTAAACTTATCTACACCACCATAGGTGTTTAACCTCTCGTTTTATGTCGTCCTCTTCCCTTTCCACCCTAGGTCAATCTGTCCCTCTTGGCTCTACCTGTCGATGGCACAATCGTATGTATGTGCGTTTCCCAATTTTCCTTCTGTTCCCTCTAGTGCACTAGTGTTTCCGGTGTTATTTTGCTAGCATTTGTTATCTACCCGTTAGGACCATATTCTATCTGTGCGTATGTCTTTACTTCGCGGTATTTCTTTCCGCTTTCTCACCGCCGGCGGATTTCCTGGCATCATCATCCACTACGGGGGAGGCCCTAGACAGCTCGTCGAGCGAATCGCCTCAATGGCGGGGAATGGCTCTCCCTTACTTCCAAGGGGTCCCGAGGTTAGTCGAGCCATCGCCTCAAGAAAGTGGGATTAGCACCACTCTCGACAAAGGGGTCCCGAGTTCCGTCTTCCTCACTCCCAATTGTGCTTCCCTAGCACTGTTTCATGGTCGTGTTAGCAAGGTCGTCGAGCAAATCGCCTCAATGACATATAGAAGGAGGTCCCTCCCAGTCCAAGGGGTCCCGAGGTTAGTCGAGCCATCGCCTCAAGGAAAGGGGTTCATGTCCTAATCTGCCAAAGGTGTCCCGAGTTCCTCCTAACACACCCTCTCATTCTGATCCTTCAGAATTTTCGATCTTAATATCTGGTGGCTTCACCGAATCACCGTTGTGTCATTGGGGGTGGATTTGATCCGATTTCCCGTGACAGGGTTCGTATCTTTCTTATCACCCGGTTGTTTGACTAAAGTTTATTTCCTCGAGAATCCGTGTTCTCGTTCAATGTTCGTTCTCCGATGCCTAACTCTCTATCTGCTGTTGTTCCCTGGTCCTAAACGTCAGTGCCAAGCCGGCAAGGTTTTATGGCCAGTACCCCAGGATCACCAAGGAGGTCTGTGACTCCAGATCCTATCATACGGGGGTGTCCCACCTTTGAACTTGCACGCTCCCTAACTCCTCACTATTTCTCTGTCTCTCTCATCTGTGCACTGTTTCTCCTAAGGGTCGCTGTACGCATCTCTATCCCAGTGGCTCTAGTTTATGCCAGGCCTCCATCAAGATAGAATGCCAGGGTCTCTGTTCGCATCTCTATCCCAGTGGCTCTAGTATATGCCAGGCCTCCATCAAGATAGAATGCCAGGGTCTCTGTTCGCATCTCTATCCCAGTGGCTCTAGCATATGCCAGGCCTCCATCAAGATAGAATGCCTTCCTTTACTTCCTATCCTAATTCTGTTACTCTTCTAACTTCTTGTGGGTTTCTGTGTGATTTCCCTAACATTGCTTAGCCAAGATTGACCTAGGTTACAGTCTATTCGCTCGTTTTATCTGAATATGGTTCCGAGTGATTGTGGGCCCAAGTCTGGTGAGTCTTAGAGCGATCTAGTGGTCATTCACTAATCTAATTAAGTTCCAAATCCCATGTGTGTGTGTCTATTCTCAACTGATCACTAGTCCCACTGATATGCTATGAAGGTGTACAGAGGGAGAGATCCCTACCGCAGATTCTTTCTCTGTTTCCTCCTGTATGCATCTCAGTCAAGTGTTATGATCAGACGAGTATAATAATTGTTGTGTAATTTCCATTAGAAATATATTCAGTGTAGCCCTTGAAATCCCAAATTTATATGATAATACTCTCCACTAGATCGATTAAAACACCCAACTATCGGTGAAGTATCCTAACTTCCATCTTCTAAATTGCTAAGAGAATAAATTAATTCGATCATTTCCGCATGTTTGGCACTCGGTAATTCTGGGAAAATCTTTCAACTCTTGTCCTATTCTTCATTGCGTTTCAAAAGCCCCTCTTCCGTTCTCTTTGTAATACATTTTTTAAACCAAGTTGGATAATGCACATCCTCCCTTCTTAATCTGAACTGTTGTCACTCCTTATTTCTTGCGATGTTAAAATAATTTCTACCCTCCGTGTTGGCATAACTGCTGGTTAATTGAACCTATCATTCGTCTTCCGCTATAGGCTTAACATACTACGTGCCTCTATCTGGACTGCTTCCACGTTATCTTCTCGCGAACTAGCCTACTACTTATCCCGGAACCCATTCATACTTAAATGAGTCCTAATTGCTGAAAATGAGATTGTGGTTTTCCATTATCTTTCATTGTATTCATAAACATAAGTCTTATTTCTGGTAGTTCGCTCTTATTTAATCATCATTATTATTGTGGTTTATTAATTTACCGCGAATTATTATTATTATTATTATTATTATTATTATTATTTTTAGTTATAAGTTTACTGTGTTTTATTATTATCATTATACATTATTGATACTGGTAATTTGATTTTTTTATTATTATGATCGTTAAGGTTTATTGTTATTACTGATGTCTGTTATCTTTTTATTATTATTATTATTAATATAGTTATTGGCATTATTATTATTATTATTTACTTTTCGGGCGGTTTATTATTATTATATTTTTTATTAAGTTTTAGGATCTTCATTGATATTAATAGTTTGATCTTCCTGGTTACATCCTATTAATCTCACGTGGATATCATAACTAGTCTCTAGCATCCTATCCTTACCCAGCTTGAGGGTTATTCGCCGATGTTTGTTTGTCACTCCTTTCACGTTTGTTTACTTCCTTTACTTCTGGTATTAATATTATTATTCAAATACTATATAAGGATTACTGCTAGTCCTATCTGGTATCTCCGTATTACGATCATTTAGACCTCTTTCCTTTTAATAATATCCGCCATCCTTCAATCTAATGATTTCTCCTATTATTAATTATTACTTTGATATAACGTTTTATGCTTATCATTATGTTATTGCAATTAGTTTTTATTTATTACTAGTATTATTATTATTATCATTATTGTTTATTGATTTTCCGTGAATTATTATTATTATGCAATATGATGGTTAACTTTTATTGTTATTACTGATATTTGTTATCATTGTTTATTTTTATTAATATAGTTATTATGCTTATTATTATTTTTATTATCATTATTTTCACTATTATGACGATTAGGTATCATGTTTTGCTTTTATAGCTCAGGTTGCCCGTTGGTTATTCACTGAGTCTCGGTCATCCTCTTTTACCTCATGACCTGTCTTCGTAATCTGATGATCTGACCTGTCTGACGTAATCGTAATACCTGCCAAACTGCTTTATTATTAATTACTTAGTTATTAATATTATTTAATTTACTTTGTTGAGATTACTCGTAGTTGGTTCATAATTACTTGTGGTTCTCATAATCTTTGGGTTTAATTTATTGTAGTGATTAAGATTATCTACTCGCTTCCTCAGTTAGTTTCATTTACCATTTCCCGTTAGTTCAGTTACTCGCCCAGGTTTTACTTTTAAATTAGTTTAAATTCACAGATTTTTAGCTTATTTTAGTAAAGTTACTATTTATTATTTATTGTTATCATTGTTTATTGGTTATTTATTATTATTAAGGCGTCCATTGATTGAGTTCTAACTTCCCACATGTTCTCATTCCTCAAATATTCGAAACTATACTTGAAATGACAAGAAATTATTTCCAGAGTCCTATGGTCCTACAGTGCGCCGGCATTATCACCACGTTTCAATTATCAACTTCGCTTGCTACCATAAAATGCCAAAGATCTACGACTAGATTGGCTCACCTCACTATGAAATTAAATGATCCAATAATATTATAAAATTTATCGGAACAGTTCACAATTTTACAAAAATGCTGCCACCATTAAATCTAAATTATATTGTTTTAAGTATGTAGTCGCATTAAAAGATAATGCCTAAAAGAACTAGACATTCTTGATTTAATCCAAACTCTTCACTGCATAAAATTTCTCTGGGGAAACTGCAAGTCACCATTCACCATATGGGTTTTCAAATAATTACTCAAAAGTCCTAAGTAATGTATAAAGTCGGTTGAATAACCAAAAAAAAATTGTTTTATAATGTAGATAACCATAAGACTTAATTCACAACAGAAACTCAAAAATCCCTGGTTATGTAGTATCATATCACTTGGGGTTAGGATTAATAGACAATACCATGTATTTATTCATTTATTTTTGTGGATATTATTTTTTTATTATTTCCTTCTGAAGTGAGATTTAAAATAGACGTAATTATCACCACACTTATATAAAAGACTATTTATGTTTCCTAATGTTTTAATAAAAAAAATGTTTATGACTCTCGCGCTCCTACATTTCCTTTAGCATTTATAGGCACGTTACTGTATGTGATATACTTTAGGTATTTCCTATCATTAATTTCATTGCGATCGTTAAGGTATAGAATATTTATGATTCCTAGTGTTTTTTTAACATCTTCGGGCCTATCAGTGTATGTTTATTTTGCCAAACATAATGTTCTGTTATTATTTAATTAAATGCTTAGTCTAATGCGGGCAAGGTCGTTTACTCGGACAGAGAATTATAAGAATGGTCAGCATCAAGGTTCCCTCAGCAGTACTAACTATCTCTCGTCTTATGAATCAACATCATTTAAATCATTATAATCCATCAACTAGATGCTATCCTATCCTGTATCCAACCCATTATTTAATAAATTCACCGCTTATGGTTATTAACGTTCATCGACCGATTCGATAAGATAGATTAAAATTCTGCATCCCTCAATTATGTTCTTTTGTTTCTAAATTATAAGGACGTTATGCGACAAATATGTGTCCTAGTTCGAACCATCAGCTGACATACCTTGTACCAGTTGTGGAAAGTTTTCAGAATCTATTTTCAATACACCGTTACGAGATCTAATCTGATGTAGTGCCCATTACAGGTTTCCCATCCAAGTATAATTAGGTCTATTATAAGTTACACTTTAAATAAACTCCCTTGAAAACAAAATTTTATACTAAGTTAATTATTTATTTTTGTAAAGGAAGCTGAGTTCCATGAGCCACTTTTATTTTATTTTAAATAATTTTTGTTATTTAATCTGTAAAAGAAGCTAAGTTCCATACTTCCATATTTTCCCTAGATAAATTAGTTATACGAGTTGTGGAAAATTTCCAATTTACTCCCGACAAATGCCAAAATTCCTGCCTTGTATAAAAATGGAAAATAATTTAGTAGTTCAAGTTCCAAAACCTTGAATCAATTTTACACTATGGCCATCTTGCGCTATTCTGGAGAGATTAACCAAATACTGAATACATTTTCCCTGAGTTCGAATCCAAGACTTCTAGTGACGACATCCTAGCCAACACATTACACGTGTTGCCAGATCAATCTGTTTTAAAAAATGTTGATACTCTTTATGATTTTGGATATTTGATCTGATGATTCGGTAACATGTATAGTGTAGAGCGAATTATTTGAAGTGTAACTCCCTCATTCAAGTTGGAAAATTTTCAGAATCTTTATCAAAAACCGTTAGATAGCCTCGCATACGGGGACATATTTCAGACTAAATATTCCTCCGACATATCTTAATATTCCTGCTAGGAATAAACTTGTATTATAGCTAATTTAGAACACTCCTGGCTTACCGTTCTCGGACAAGAAATCTAACAACAAAAAAAAACAACTGGTAGTCATCGTATGTGAAAACTTATTTTACTGTTTTTCCTGACCTTTCAAAACCTATCCTTCACTCCAGCCGCCATCTTGTAAAGCTAGTCACCAGGGGTTCGAACCCGAGACTCCTTTCGCTAAATATTTTCTCAATAATACCCTGTAGTTACCCCGTAAATTATTACATATATGCTACATAAATATATATATATATATATATATACATATATACACATATATACACATACACACATACATATACATATGAACTGTCATTTTTCACTAATTTAAACAAAGTCGGTATGATTTCGACTTGGCATTATGTATTGCCAACTTAGGAGTGACACACAGTCCGTTTATTTATTTCATCTCTATATTTATATATTTTCCAACGCATGCAGAAACGATCTGTTCGCAGGAAAAGATCTAAAAATAATTCCTATCCTCCCTATATAACGTTTCTAAATTTTCTCAGTTAATTCAACATTTCGTTCATAGCTTCGTATGTTGGTATCGCTTGAGTTGCCCTGAGGTAATTAATAATCTGATGTTGCAATTGATAATCCGAGACATCTAAACCATTGATATTTCAGTATTATATGGAATAATTTTCCACGAATGTAATTAGTTCATGCTATTTTATTCCTACTTATTATTTGCAGACAAATTATTTTTGGTCACAACCAGCATGGCGTCACCCCCGTACACAAGCCACGAGTTCAATTTGCATACGTCATACACGATCCTGATACGCTACGTCGACATATCCCGTAAGGAGGGCCACGTTTCAGCATGAGTTTTGCCAAACTTTAATGGTTATTTTTCCTACCCACTTCTACCACACCTATCTTCTAGACAAAAAAATAGTATACACTCTTAATATATCATGCATAGATTTTACAAGAGAAAAAAAATGGTTGCTCAATCACTATAGGCTACATCGAAAAAAACATTTTTTTTCTTCTTCCACATCTCCCTCTCTCTTACAAGGTCTGATTAATTTAAATCCCAATCCAGAATTAATATCTTTTTATTTATTTAATTTCTATTAAATAATAAATATCCTATGTTCTACATAAATCTTACACTGCTGATTTTAACCTAAAAAATGTATGTATCACAACATTTTAATATTTATTGTATTCCAAACGGTCCAGAAAGCTTGCAAGGGTCCGTTTCCCTATCAGAAAAAAACATATATATATATTATTTATATGATCGGCACCGCTGCGAACCAATATTATAAACCCAACTGGATTTCTTAGGCTTAAAGGACCTTCGGGACTTGGAAAATCTGGTAGCGTGCTTATCCAGCCGAGCGTTAGTATGAGGATGTACAGTATACATGTTTTGAAATAAACAAATAGAGTCTTATGTTAAACTATTTTATTACTAAAGTATAAATAATTAGAAACCCTAAGTATTCTAGCCCTAAATCTAATCTAAGCCTATATTAAAACTACAGTACTTCCTTGGGGGGTTGAGAAGAGGGAGTTGTGGAATTTATAAATCTAACCTAATCTACATGATTAAAAATGTTATATCCCTTTTTGAAAATTTAATATCAAAAATGTTAATTGTACTTGATTCATATCATAAAAGTACAGAATACATATTAAGAAAAATGTAGCTTACTCACCCATCGACACCTCTGGTTGTCACACATCAACAGACACGATACCCTCACTTCTCAAGTATTATATACTCAATTTGACCTCTAGTTACCCTAACTGTACTCACTAACATTCCAATGAACTAAATGTAGGGATGTTTACAGTTAGCTTAAGCAAAACTTTGCTCTGAACTATATCATGTCTAAACTCTATCTCAACAGACTTTGAATGTCTAAACTCTATTACAAAAGACTTTGCTTGAATAATTAAAATAATCTATAAAACAATAAAAAATCTATATAAAAGACTATGTATTCATAACATTCCCCATCCTAGTACTACTTGGTTTCCTAGATGTCACTATAAAGTGGGCCACTCAATGACATATATCCGAAAACTAAATTGTGTAAACTAAATAGGTACGTTTGAATTTCTCTCCTGTAGGGAGAGAGTGTCTAAATCTCGTTGAGAGAAACAAGGGCTTACAAGAAGAAATATACTTAAGATTATCCAGAGAACCACTGGGAGAACGCATTTACATAGTTGGTTAAGACTATGCGCTACAAGCAGGGTTGTTGAGGATTTAAGTCCTGATGTAGTCAAGATTTTTAAACTGGCCTACACTCTCTGGTCGAAGCAAGTATTCGGTTCTTCCAGAAAATGTAAAAACTAAGAATTGGAATACCAAGACTTACGATGGATGGAAGAAGTGTATAATGACATCAGGCAACTTGGTATTAAAAGACGGAGAAGACAAGAATGTCTGGAGGTGATTAGAGAGGTTACGTTAAATTCAAAGGACCAAAGAAAAAGAAGGAACTTTCTGATGCACCATGGCCTTGGAGTCGACTTAGCATCTAACGGATATCATTACCAAACATGTTCTTAGGGTAAAGTCGGTCGGACACGCGGGGCTGACAATCTGCCTGACATCGGGTGTCAATTGTCTAGAAAGGTGGGAGCCTTATTCACCTACTATCCCAAGGACTTCCTAAAGTGGAATAACTTTACATTACCTTTACTCACTAAACTAGTAACAAATGGAAGAACCATAATGACAAACAAAATTAATGATATCGAGAAACTTTAAAATACATTCCAAACGCTTTAAGTGACGCTCAACAGAAGACTTTAAATTATGACTATTTCAATATCCGTTCTTCGTAAATTTGAATATTGCATGAAATCGAATAACTTTTGAATCTTACTTTGAGTTATAAGTTCTTATTTACATGAAAATAACTTATATTTCATTTTATTTGAGTTTTATTGATATTTCTGTCTTTTTCATCTTTATTTCCTAAAATCCTGTAAAGTTTATACTGTTTGATGTTAAAAGCGGACTTCTAAAAATTTCAATTTAAATACTTTCCAAAGAAAATTATTTTAATATTTTTGACATTCGTCAACAAGTAGAAGTAGAGGATCGTAATATTATGGTGTTTATAGCCATTTTTTATTTCTCCCTGTGAAATTAAAACAATTGTTAGAAGTCCCTTTTAAAAACAAGCTGTTCATATTGTCGCTCATAGCGGTGACAATATACCAAGTAGTATTTGTTTAAATAGCTGCACACCAGTTTTACTAAAAAAAATTCCAATTTTCTTTTATTTAGTTTACATTAATTGTATTTGCAACCACACACGATTATTTTGATCAAAGAAATGACAGGTTGGAAGGAAAAGACTACATAACAGTGAGCTCCATGATCTTTAAGCAAAATCATGTGTTATAGGAACTCTTATACAGACTTATAATGCCACACTTCGACTACTGCGACATATTACTGACTAATGTGGCAACTGATCTGACAGACTACAGCGTGCTCATAATGCGTGCATTCAATTTCCGTCGTTATGACCACGTGTCTGCTTGATTTCAGGCCATATCATGGCTACGCCTATATGACAGAAGAACTTAAATTCACATACCTTACTATTCCAAATTCTGCACACATATTTACCAAGTTATTTAACAACACGTTTTCAAAATTTATCGGCTCATCACATTTAGGAACAAGATCACAAGACTCTTCTTTACTTTTGATACCACAGCACAGGACATGTCTATACTCTGAATCTTACACAATATCTATGACTAGATCATAGAACTCACTTCCCAGTCATGTCAGGGACCGTCAATCGCTATCATTATTTAAATACGAATTAATCGATATCTTACGTTAGACACAATGAAAACATTAACTGCATAACAACTATATAGAGCATTCTACAAATAACATCTAGGAAGCTACTTACTTTATTTTATATCATTTTAATTTTATTATATTCCATGTTTTTGTTAGTATTAACTAGTATTGAATAACATAATTGTATTTGTTTAGTCTGTATTTAATAATATCTTAAAATTGTAATAAGTATGTAATTTTTGTATAATTCTACTATTCTCTGGTTGAGGGGAAGAAGTCCTTATAGTCTTAACTCTGCCAGATAAAATAAAGCATTATTATTATTATAATTATTATTATTATTATTATTATTATTATTATTATTATTATTATTATTATTATTATTATTATTATACACTGCAATGGATAGGACACGAGAAATAAATAGGGTATGCAAGAGGGGTATGGAAACTCCTTGTAGGAAAACAGAGGGAAAACGCCAAGTTTATAGATCACGATTGAAGTGGGAGAATAACGTTAACCATGATTTGAGGGAAGTACATAATACAGGGGATGATTGGAAAAATTTAAATCAGGATAGGAATTGAGTAGAATTTATGTTCGAGCGGCCAAGAATCTATGGGTTTAATAATGCCAGCGAGTTAAAAAGTTATTTTTATGTCCTTGACGTTTTCATAGAATCATTAAAGATCGTTTCTTCACATCCACAGATATATTTGTCAACACCATCTTCAAACTGATTTTACTTGTCGCAACCCAAACCACAATTGACTCGCGATTATCTGCTTTGCCGGGTATCGAAAGTTTTGGAAAGTTCGCCGTGTGGACAAATCTCGGCGCACGCCATCCTTCGGGAAATATTACCTTCTCGAAGAAGAACCTTGGAGAAGCAACGCCTAGACATCTAGAAAGCTCCCATCGGTCATCCCCGACTCGTGGGTCGCGACTGGCGAAACACTTATACCTTATAAGCCTAGACTTGAAACAACGAGAGTCTTGCTGTCGCCCACGTAATTCAAACCACGAGCAATCCGGAGCATTTTCTTCAAACTTGTCACAGTAGATGTCTACTACCAAGCACTAGAGTTATGACATCGAAGGCATGATAAAAACCCCCAAGCGCTACAGGCCTGGAAGACCGTAGGCCTACCAGCCGGCTGTTAGCGTCACATCCACATGTGTTAATCACAGAGGTAGACAATCATCGAGCCACTGTAGGAGTGACATGTGGTCAGTATGTCGGATCCCCAGCCGTTATAGTTGTCTTTTCAGCTTAGAGTCGCTACTTATTATAGCTACCCAAATGCCTCACGATGCTGGGTGGGCACCGGTCCAGTACTGGCAGAAATTCCATGAGAAAATTTGTTCCCCCTGGGGACTCGAGCCAGTGCAAGTCCCGTAGTTCTGCGCCAAGACTTCTTGCCTTAACCACTCGGCCACGGCGTGGGGCTCGAACGTATGAAATTTAACAAAATGTAGGTGATCCGTACACACAACTAAGAGCAAAGTGAGTAGACCAATGTTACACATTTGTGTACCAGCAGGCGTAGGTTCAGAGGATGCCTCTGTAGTCTTCGTGATTAGCATGACTGTCACAATTTATCTGGTTACTGACTTTTTAAAATTAAATTGTATCACTTATTAAAAATCATAAATGTAGAAGGTTATAACAAAACAAGTTACATCTAATAACTTAAATGTGTTTTTTTAATTTACTTTAAGCTTCAAAAAAATGTTGTGATATTTCCTGTGGTTATGAGCGTTACATTAACGCAGCGGAATAGAACTCTACCGACATTTAAACAGGTTGTTCAGGAATAATGACAGAGTATTTTGACATAAGTTACACATGATCATCGGTGACTTATTATACAGTACCCTTAATGTGTTGTAAGTGTGTTAGATATGTAGCATGTCCTTTGGACCGTGATCAGATGAGTTCTGAAATATCACAGAGAAATATTAAAAATTAATCAACTAAAGTACGTTCCCTATACTATAAAATCATTAACTGCAAATGAAAATTACACGAATAATGAAACATACCAAGGACAAAATTCATACTTTTTTGTAAAATACTGTAAAGTACACAGTACTCTTCTATATCAGGCGAGTCCAACTTTTTTAGAAAAGGGCCACTGTCATTAAGATGAATTGGTTTACGGGCCACATGATTCGATTTGATTTTACCGTATTAAATAGGATCTAAGATAAACCAATTAATTTAAATATAAAATAGCTAATATACTATACTGTTATATTTTTATTGAAATATTAATAATATACTATTTAAGTCATTCTTTGAATTAAATTAATTATATAATTTATTTGTTCATGTATAATCTAATTCTAAAATCTGAAGTGAGCAATATAAATTGTTGGGTTACAACATTTTTAATTTTTCCCGGTCTGTTCAATTGCTATTGGGATACTATGTCCTGTAGTAGTGGTCACTGTGATTAACAAATTTGTGCAGCCAAAGTTGAAGTCTGGCGGCTGTTTCTAATATAAATCTCTTCACTATTGCTTCTTGAATATTGTTCACTAAGTGAAGTAGACTAGCAGAACTACACTTTTTCTTGAGGTAATACAGTTTAATAGTATCTTGAAAAACGATGAAGCAACCTGCTCTAATAGAACAGGAGCGGCCTGCTTGAAGCGAGGACAGGACCAGTAGAATGTAGATTTTTATCAATCTTGTAGAACGTAGTAGCTCGACCTACTCGTCGAGAGTAAATACAGAACTCTGTTTGTAGAAATCAAACTTCAAAGTAATATTATAGCCTTCTCGAATGAAGCAGGACGGTCTGCTGGAAGATTAGCAGAACTGAAAACAAATATTCTGCTCACAAAGTGAAACAGGACGGTCTGCTCGCGGAAAGGAGCAGAACTCAACTTGAGAGAGAGATCGACCATACAGCTTGAAGGTCGAGATGATAATGTTGCGATGGCCAGACAGCTCGTCGAACGTTTGTGCAGAACTTGAAACTTCTAAGTAACATTATAGCATGCTCGAATGAAGCGGTCTGCTGGGGTCTGCTCGCGGAAAGGAGCAGAACTCAACTTGAGAGAGAGATCGACCATACAGCTTGAAGGTCGAGATGATAATGTTGCGATGGCTAGACAGCTCGTCGAACGTCTGTGCAGAACTTGAAACTTCTAAGTAACATTATAGCCTGCTCGAATGAAGCGGTCTGCTGGGGTCTGCTCGCGGAAAGGAGCAGAACTCAACTTGAGAGGGAGATCGACCATACAGCTTGAAGGTCGAGATGATAATGTTGCGATGGCTAGACAGCTCGTCGAACGTCTGTGCAGAACTTGAAACTTCTAAGTAACATTATAACCTGCTAGAATGAAGCAGGATGGTCTGCTGGAAAAGTAGCAGAACTCAAAACAAATAGCCTGCTCACTAGGTGATGCAGGACGGCCTGTTCGCAGCATGGAGCAAAACTTGACTTGATGAGAGAGCTCGACCTACCTAGTTGAAGGTCGAAACGATAATGAGAGAGAGCTCGACCTTCCTACTTTCAGGTCGAGACGATACTGATACTATGAGTAAGTAAATTACTAACAAGAAACAAACAATCAGACCGACAGCTTTCATAAATAGATAAACAATAAGTTCGGTCTGACGCGAACAAAATAAACTAGTGAGAACAAAGATAAACAGGGGGAATTCGAAAGTGAACAACATAGAAGAAAAAAGGGAAAAATACATTTGAATTCCCTACTGCTAGAAAAGGCGAAGACGCGTTAACAATAGCATCTCCTCTAAACTCAAATTAAC
This sequence comes from Diploptera punctata, assembly GCA_030220185.1. NCBI lineage: Eukaryota > Metazoa > Arthropoda > Insecta > Blattodea > Blaberidae > Diploptera > Diploptera punctata. The sequence goes on along the minus strand of JASPKZ010007681.1, from coordinate 771,128 downwards.
ATACACATTAAATCTAAGATTTAATATAAGTAAAGTAATCCTTGTATGTTTAATATAAATTTTAGTTTAAAAATTGAATAAAATTGTTACGTTAAATTTTTTTTTACCTGTCAATGCGATATCTGGCACTGCTTCTCACGAACAACGCATCCAATGTCTGGTTTGATTGATATAACAACTCGATGCGAACTCTCCAGATGACTGTTGGTGATTCGCGTTCTCATTGCGCGCTTCACCTGTCTCATCCTGGAGAACACTTGTTCGTATATGTATGCGTTAGCGAAAAGTGATGCGAAACGAAATGCATGTCTATTAATGCCCGAATATGTTTCTCTGGGAAAGTAGTCGCGATAGAATTGTAGTAAGAAGACAATGTAGAACTTATTCTTTACGACTGACGCACATTGAGAATCAATGCACTCCATTTGCAGATCTTCGGGGAGCTCGTCAGTGTTAATGGAGAAAGCGAAAGAAGACAGATTGAAACTTATAACATTCTCCTCGAAGTCTTGAAATTTAACTTCATTTCTTAATTCTGCTATAATTTCTGCGTACTTTTGAGAATTTAGATTATTACACTTTTGTAGGACTGGGAACTGCACAAAGCTTTTTTTATTTGATATTTAAAAGTCGCAATTTTGTTTCTAAGGTCTTCACGTGATTAGACATAGTATTGATCATATATTGATTAAGACTTTCGCGGCTATCGTTATGCATTCTAAAAAATACCTTTTCGGGATTGGATTCTTGTAGTATTGTCTTCTCGACATTTCATCACCTTTTGTGGGTGACATCTTCAGGAGATTTTCTGGAGATTTTGCTTGTGTAGAATTTCGTAGTAAGTGCTAATTAGTTGTTAATTTGTGTGATTTTTCCGTAACTATGATTTTTCGTAAATCATTTCTAATTAATTGAGTTAAACATAGGGTAGGGCGGTAACCTACATTGTTAAGTTTACGTATTATGATAGCTACATTACGTTAGGTTGGCCAAATTAACAGGTTGGCAGAGGATAATCCTGTTAAAAAAAGTATATTACTTAAACCTGAAAGAAGTGGGAGAGTATGCAGACATTAGTTGAGATTGTTAGGTAGAATAAAATATCTTAAGAATCTGGCGTCGGAGGATGGGAAAGGAAGTTGTTGGATAGGGATGGATGGAGATAGATCTTTTCAGCGACTCGGGCCTCAAAATAAGTTGTACTGCTATCTATGTTGGTGAGTCGCTTTAATTATAGTGGCCATATTATGAGTTTTATATAGATTTTCTCTTATTGTGAGTGATATGTTACGTTAGGCATTTTCTCTAGTCCTGCAGCTCTCACGTCAATACAGTGCAATAAACGGAAACTTTAATAAGAAGTAGTTTCTATTCATATTTCATTGAATGTCATTACATCTGTCCAAAGCAATATATATCATATTATAAAATGCACCTCTTACTTGGCAGAAAATGCCTGCGGTCTTTAGATCTGATTCTATTATTATCATTAAATGACTCTGTAGCCCTACATCATTAGATACGAATATGGTTGTTAATAATTATGTTTCGGGAATAACTGACTTGAATTTCCTAACATATTCCTTACATTTGCGGAAAACCCTGAATGTCCTCATCTTGGCAATTATTTCTACGGATAATCAAATCCGGCACTATTGTGCGAGAGGCGGTGATGATTGATTGAGCACAGCAAGAGTCTATTGTATTTTGATCTTCTTCTTCTTAATCCAACCAAGTCTTAGGCCTATAGGCCTGATGAATTTTGTATCAAGCATTTCCTTTGACGGCCCAGAGATGTCTTCCCTATTGGACAATAACGAAGCATGGCCTTGGCAACTCTATCTGAACTAATTCGTCGCAAATTATTCTTCCGGTTGTTCTGGTTTCTGTATATGTATTCAATAACCGGTTCTAAACAAAGTTTGCATTTATGCTTTTTTGATACATTCCGAAAATGGCACATTTTTTCACTTTTTTTACAATAATATTTTTTTAATGTAAAATAATAATAAAAGCTTTTAAAATAATAGAACAAATGGAAGATTATTGGCACTGAAATGAAATTAAGAACTCCTATGTTGTGAGGTATGTGAAGTCTATGGATTGAAATTTGGTTGTGATTAAGCTCTTCAGTTCCTTTTTATCCCATGCAATACAATTTATAAACAACTGTGGATCATTAAGTTACAAAACTGTGCTCCATGCTCATATTTTTTACTTTATTTCTAATTGTTAAGAATAGCTGGCAATATTACATAAAATGTAAAAATCCAATATAATCTACCGCATTGTAAATTATGTTTTAGAAAGTTCTAATTCACTTTGTTTCTTGAATGCTTTCTTAATAAGAGCAAAATTACAGCTATCCAAATCAATTTTGTTCTTACAGAAAGATCCAAATTTGTTGTTGGAGCCCAAAAAAACGTTTCTCTTCTAAATGAATATTACTTATCATTCGACACAAAATTAAAGTTTTATTCATCATAAATTCTACTTAAGGACTCAAGAGGTCCTAAATCCAGCGATATTGTGCGAACAAACTGATTTGTGTAATGAATTTTGGGTTCTTATTGAAATCATCACTTCATGGAGGCAACTACAATTGAAACGTTGCTGAAAACCGTGCGAAATCATGTAAAAGAGTTAAACAACATGAAGTTGACGGAAAAGAAACTGTACAGAAAATACTTTGCACGCTAGACTATAAAAACACCTGGCAAATGCTCAAATCGTGCAGCAGATGGTGTCCTATCCCAGTTACTTACCATTATTTAACAAGAAAATAACTCGTTGCAGTTACAAGTGAAGGAACTATCATATTAACATTTATTTATCATGTGAGGACATTGAGATGAAAGCGAAGAAAAAAGGTATCGTATTAATATTTACTTATACTTCTGATCAAAATGTATTGTTCTTTCCCATCCAAATAATATCTTAATTGCTTACTAAATGTCTCTTTCAGGTAATGAGCTAATACTGTAGCTTATAACTCGCTGATATCTATAGAGAAATAGGTGTAATTAAATTGTATTGCGTAAGTAATTCACGCAAGAGAGTACCCTTGCCCCTCATAGAGACGTACGGGTATAGATAGACATTTAATTATTATGGTAGGATATTGGACAGATTATGTAGCTCGAATGAGTAATAATAGAAATGCTTTAATTATTATTTTATTAGTAAATCCTTCTGGACAAGACCATTAGGAAGACATGTTCGAAGACAAAGTTCGGATTGATCTTACTTAAGGAACTGGATATCATATATATTAATCATCTTGGCTTATTAACAATTTCTTATCACATCAGATATTGATTTGGACGGTTCTATAGCCCCAATGACTAATACTAGAGAATGGTTTCAAATTATTTATTGGGAAACCTTATTGGGAAATACCATTAGGAAAACTTAAGGAGGAAGATACTGTAAGGAATGATCTTACTGTAGCTGTCTCGGTAGACGCGTGGTTAGGGCGCGCGACTACTCCAACTAGGATCCCAGGTTCGAATTATACCGGTTCCAGAAGGACATTGGTGGTGGGCTATACCGGGATTTGTAGGATTTTTTGGGGTTATCTGTTTTCCGAATATCATCTTACAAACACTCTCCATTACCTCTTCCCTCCCCTTCATGTTATTTTATTTCTTTTTCATTCATTTCATATCTCGCGTTAAGAAAAAAAAAAGTTACGCTGAAAATGTGTGGTTGCGGGGATCTAGTGGAATCAAAAAGATCATGCCTCTTTACTCTGAACCTGACAATAAAAAAAAGGGCAGAAAAGCAAATGGGAGGGTTGTAGTCCATCCTCGCGGTCATGTGTCTAACCTTAAAATGACGGTATCTATAATGGAAGTATAACCTGGTGTGTCGGACCTAGAAGACGATCTATAACTTATATCACATCGTAGGGTAGACTTTCATTCCACTCATCTCCATAATTCCCGGATAGCGCAATAGGTCTTTCAGGTCGCGGTGCTCAGGACAATCTTCCGTCCCAGTCAGAATAAAGAAATAAAAAGTTAGGGAACTAGATAACGGGGATATGAACTCTATTAAATTGGCTGAGGATTACCGGAAAATTGCTTTTCTTTTTTCTCAATATTTTTAAAATTCAAACTTATTTTGAAAGGATATTAATTTAGGGTAATTCAGTTTTTAGGTTAATAAGGGATGTTTAGGCACCAGGAGTATCGAAAGGAATTCTCCATGTATGAGAACTTGGGTTGCTCAGGTTGGAAATTGGTAGAGCTGAGGTTCTTTTCTACAGGGATAAGCAAGGAGCTGGCCGGCGCAAGACTACGCTAGATGAATGTCTATAAATGTGCTTTATTTATTAATTGAATTGGACACTGGTTACACGTATGATTGTAGATACATTTAAGGTCGGACAAGGTATTGACCACAGGAACGCATTTAGAATCCAAGATAGAATCTCTGAGGCTCTATCACGGCCGAATTGCTTCTAAGTGTGAAACTCCTGCAGTTAAGTATTTTGCTAATTTGATGGCCATGTCGGTGAGTCTGTTCCGACTCCCGCCTCGGTAAGCTACGAAGAACTCAGAACGCAGAACTATCTTTTATCTGTGGGCTGCGGAGAACTCCCGCCCCGATGAGTTACGCAGAACTAGCTTAACATAATGTTGTTGGGTATAAGGAAAACTTCGTTTACCCTCTCTCTGTAATCATGTGGTCATTACCTTGTCGTGATATAACACTTTACTATATTGGCTGACAACGATTCCTTAGTACCAAAGAATTGATCGCCGTCTTTTGATTGGACAAAGATCCACCATGTTCCCTGGATGAATATTCCCATCCTAAAATACAGTTCTACCAAAAGTTCGTACACTGGGGAATTCCGGTCTAAATTTATTATATAACTTTCTTTAGGTCAGTGACTTTCTTCCAGCTTGTTTGCTAGTTTCGCGTTCTCGCGGTTAGTCAGGTTCGTTATAATGAGTTGTTTACTTCACGCTGTAGTTTCCAAGCCATACATCAATTCTTTGTTCTTAACCTGTCAGTGAAGCTCGGTTTAAGATCTTAGATTACTGGTCTAAAGAAATGTCCGGTAATCCGCTAGTGCAATAGATTTCTTCAAATGTTAACTCTATTGTGGCCGCTTCAAGTACCTGTCGCTTGACAATAGCGATACCATGTACTTGTTAAATGGTTTACTTAATAACTAACTGATCGTTTATTCGGGATCCTATCAACTTCATTAATTCAATTTATTTTTATTTAATTATATAAAATTAAATCCCTCGTGTTCTCACGATTTGATTCCATATACGTTTCATCCACCTGCCATGATTATTTCGTCCTATAGAGATTTAACATGATAATAATACATGTCCTAAATCTTTGATTATTTTAATTTCTTAACCTAGGAGTCTGAGTGGAAGATTGTTACAATTTAATATATATATATATATATATATATATATACGTGGGCTGTAACAAAAATAGTGGCAAAACTGCTGTAGAAGCGAAACAGATGGACTTAATTGTTGTAACTTCTGTCACATGTTAATTTATGCCTGACCTATCTTACTCTCAAAGTGCATGAGCTTTGGAGAGAGGAAGTTTGTCTCCTCTGAATTGCCATTCTAAGCTGTTGTTTTTCTCTATGTTTACAAAGCAGGAACAGCGATCTTGGTTGAAAATCTAATGTGCCCAGCATTGCAAATGAAGCGCCCACTTTTTTTTGCAGAACCTCCAACAATTTTGCAGGATAATGCTCAGCTCACACGGCACACCCTGTTGCTGATCTGTACCGTCGCTGGAGGTGGGATGTGATTTTCCGTCTACCAAGTTCCCTCAGTTGTTAAATTCCATTCCCTTTTAATAACGTATTCCTATGCGTGAGCATGTATTCAGATTTATTGATTTTTATTTCCAGCTCCAGTTTCTTAGTGTTATTAGGTTTTTTATTGCTTTTGTCATATTTTCTTTGGACAATAGCCATATATTTGTCAGGTCGTTAAACACATTTTGCAACAAAAATTCTAGTTTTTTTAAAAATTAAACTACATTAATCGAATATCTGCGTTACAATTTCGAAACTATCCGTATTCATAATAAAGAAAATGTAGTAAGTCTGTTCCTGAATCAGGCCTATGATATTAAAACGTTTTTAGGTCTATTTAACAGCCTGTAAAATGACATCATAGTCCACTCAATAGAGTATAGTATGTTAAAAGAGATAAAATGGCTGTCACTGCTGTTATAATGCCAAGGTTGAAAAAAAAAAGTTGTGTAAACTAAATGAATTATTTACAAACGCCGTGGGATCTGCAACATGATATGTTATATTTCTGTTTGAATGCGCGGATTGCAGAATGACTTGTAACTAACTAAGATCCGGGTATTCCTCTATTATGATACGGACGTTTTGATAATATTGAAGAGAGAGACTGTTATGAAAAGAGGTAAAAACTAACTCATAATCAAAAAGTGTATATGTGGTTTAGGTCTACAAAAACAATTAAGGTTTTCTCTATCCTTTAAAAAAATAATCACAGTTCTAACTGAATTGAGGTTGAAGAACAAGAATATGACACCAGAAAAGTTTTGTTAGCTCTTGGTTCAAAGATTATATATATATATATATATATATATATATATATATATATATATACTAGAAGTCCCGGCCACGCGTTGCTGTGGCTAAGGTATACGTTAAAAATTTTAATTAAGTTGCTGTCTTTCAGCCAGATTACTTAAAACTAATACTCGCACACGAAATTATTAATATTGAAAATAAAATAAACACTGAACACACTTAAATTATGAAATAATCGATATTTGTAATTCAATTGAAATTCGCGGTTGCAACAAAAAGCACAGCCATCTAGATCTCTCTTTTTAAATAATAAACCAATTATCTTACCAAAATTACCTTACACCGCCATCTGTTAGAATCGTATGGAACTCACAGATAATTATATCTTTTGTTAAATAACAAACAAATAATTTGCAATAAAAATAATGCGATTATAAATTTAGTTATAAACTACCCTAAGTCTCAAGTTGGATGAAACTGCACATAGTGTGCAAAATTTTATTAAAATCGGTTCAGTAGTTTAGGACTCCATCGCGGACAAACAACGTGACACGAAATTTTTATATATATTAAGATATATACATACCTTCTTTACATTGCTGAAATGTCTTGATGGAAGCACTCTCTGTGTTCGTCATTCAAATCATTACTATTGTTTGGAAATAAGTCGAGATGTGAGTGCAAAAAATGGATCTCGATTGAAATTACAACCTAAATCTTGGTATGACCTCAGAAGTTCATTACTTGGTACATACTAACTGTATTCCGAATTTGATGGCGGTGACCTATAGACTGCTATGTATCTGCTATTGATGGACTTCATAAATACTTTTTCACTAAGTAATTTTGCTTCCTCATTGCTCTCCTTTATGTGACCCACAGGAACAGATAGCACTTCATTTCTGTTGTGAGGCTTAACAGATTTCAAAGTTAACTTAGAGGAGTCAATAAAATATCTCCATCCTTTGGGATTATGCTCCATTGTGAAAGATGCCATCGGACCATGTATACACTGCAGACAACCAAGTTGTTTTCCATTTTGAAGAAAGGCAGTTAGTCTCTTTCTCGATAACTATTACAGACACTTACACATTTTTCTCCAGGTGATTCCACTGCTGAAGCCTGGAGCCAAGAAGTTCAGCCTTGCTTTGTGGTAACTGCAGATCACGAATTAAATCATTAAACAAAATATGATAATTAAAATAAACCTCATAGTGTCACTTCCTATATATATGTAATATTAAACAAAATATGGTTCACTAAGTGTTTACAACCTATATTTGTAACAAGAAAATAATTACAAACATTGTAAAATTTCCCTCTATCACAAAATTAATCAAGTTTTTCAAGATAATAAGAGCTAAGTAAATATTTTAAATATCTAACTAACTAACTAACTCACTGGCACTATCAAACCCGAGGGTTCATGGCCGCGCGGACATAAGCTCTCCATACATCCCTATCCTGAGCTAATGATTGCCAATCATTCCCTGTATAATCTACTTCCCTCAAATCATAGTTAATGTTGTTCTCCCACCTCATTCTTGGTCTACCAACTGGGCGTTTTCCCTCTGGCTTTCCTACAAGAAGCTTCCATGCACGTCTTTCATTCCCCATACGCGCAACATGTCCTGCCCATCGCAGTCTACGAGACTTAACTGTTCTTATTATATCTGGCTTCCTATAAAGACCATGTAGTTCATTGTTATGTAGTCTTCTCCATTCACCTGTCTGTTCATCTCTCTTTGGTCCAAAAATTTTCCTAAGAACTTTATTCTCAAATACTCGTAATCTCTTTTCCTCCCTTAAAGTAAGAGTCCAGGTTTCGCAACCATATAATATAACTGGTAGAATAATAGTTTTATATATTTTCAGCTTAACGTTTTTTGAAAGGAGTTGGGACATCAAAAGTCTCTGAAATGCATAATAGCATGCATTTCCAGAATTGAGCCTATGTTTAATTTCTTTTTGCATCTCATTCCTATTTGTGATTATTGTTCCTAGGTATTTGAATTCAGCCACTTCCTCAAAATTTCCCTCATTTGTCATTAGCTGTCCATTTCCATTATATACTGAATTTCTACGTGTGACCATATATTTAGTTTTACTGATATTTATTTCCAGTCCTAATTTCTTAGTGTTACTCAATAGTGTGTGCGTGTTGGCCTTTAGTATCTCCTCGCTATCGGCCAGTAGTACTACATCATCAGCATAAACTAACAGCTTATTAATACCATTGAGTTGTAAGCCTTCCTCATTCTCTAAAGATTTAATGGCATGCTCTAGTACAAAATTAAATAGTAGAGGAGATAGTGCATCTCCTTGCTTCAACCCATTCTGGATTTCAAAAGTGTCTGAAAACTGTTTGCCTACACGCACCCTACTCTTTGAGCCATTTAGACACATTCGTATAAGTCTAACTAACTTTTTAGGAATTCCGAACTCCAGCAGGATACTATATAACTTCTCCCTCTTAATTGAATCATATGCTTTTTTGAAGTCTACATATAGTTGATGTACAGTACCATTATATTCCCATTTCTTCTCTAAAATCTGTCTTAAACTGAAAATCTGATCTGTTGTAGACCTGTTTCTTCTAAATGCACATTGATGATCTCCTAGAATGTCATCAATATAGGGAGTAAAGTCTGCTTACTAATATATTTGTTAGAATTTTGTACGAAGTTGAAAGTAATGAGATGCCCCTGTAGTTGTTGCAATCTGTTTTATCTCCTTTCTTATAAATTGGTATGATAATTGATTCCTTCCATTCATCTGGAAGAGCTTCTTTTTCCCAAATCATACTAAGCAACCAGCGTATCTTGTCCATCAATTTTTCTCCCCCTGATTTTATCAGTTCGCTGGGATCTCATCTGAACCTGATGCTTTATACATCTTCAATTTTTCAATCGCCATTTCAACCTCTAATGCACTTGGGCTCTGCGACTAGCATTTCTGCTGTCTGTAAATTATCCTCCTCAATGTCCTGTTCTGTATGTACATTTAATAGCTGATTAAAGTAACTTTTCCATCTATTTAATATACTCCTAGAATCTGCAATCATATCCCCATTTTCATTCCGAATTATGTTTGTTCTAGCCTGAAACCCTTTCTTCTCTATACTAATTCCCTGATATAATTCTCTAATGTTCCTATTTTTTGCATTCATTTCAAGATCATTAATCTTCTCTCTCAAATATTCCCTCTTTTTACTCTTTAGTAACTTGGTGGTTTCCCGTCTAACACTACCCAATTGCTCTAAATTTACCTCATTTGGCTCGTGTAACCATTTCATTTTTGCTAGCTTTCTTTTCTTTACAATGTCGACACATTCCTCATCAAACCATTTCTTGTTTTGCCTCTTTTTTAAACAACCAATGCTTTCTGATGCTGACAATTTAATAGTATCTCTTATAGCCTCCCATTCTTTATTTATATCAGTTTCTTCTTCGTTTGCCACATTGTCATCTGAAGATTCCAGTACTTCAAATCTATTAGCAATTTTGATTTGGTATTCTTGTCGCATTTCATCATTTTTAAAGTTTTTTAATTCATATTTTACAGAATCATCATTAGCGTTCGTTCCTCTCATAAGCGATAGCCGTTGTCTGATTTTCACTCTGACCAGATGATGATCCGAATTGCAGTCTGTCCCTCTAACTGATCTAACATCAATGATGCTACTGTGCCAGCGTTTATCCACTAATACATGATCTATCTGGTTCCAAGTTTCTCCATCTGGGGACGTCCAGGTGTATTTATGAATATCCTTATGCTGAAAGTGTTGCTGCTCTTAACAATGAGATTCTTTGATGTCGCAAATGTGACTAATCTAACTCCATTGTCATTACTATCTTCATGAAGACTGAATTTGCCTATTGTTGGTATGAATATATCTTCCCGTCCCACTTTTGCATTAAAATCTCCTAAGACAATTTTCATATAATATCGTGAAAGGCTATCAAATAAGCATTATAATTATTCATAGAACTCATCCTTGATCTTGTCATCTTTGTCTTCTGTGGGGGCATCTACATTTACAATTATAAAATCATGTCGTTTACCCTTTAGAATTATGTATGATATCCTATCACTAACAAACTTAATATCTCGGATAGCGGATAGGATCCTCCTTCTGATTAAAAAACCCGTTCCAAATGCAGGTCTTTCTGCACCCCCGTAGTATAATGCAAAGCTTCCTGATTCCTGACTACCTTCTCCTGGCCACCTAACTTCCTGTAAAACGACTATATCCAAGGGCGATTTATCTAATTCCCACGTTAATATCTCTAGTGCCCCGCTATTGTATAAAGTCCTAACATTCCATGTTCCTAGGAACATGTCCCTGTGTTTGAGCCTTTGGCATGGATTCCCTGAAGTAATCCCCGCCCGGAGAACTGAATGGGGGACTATTTGACCTCCGGAAAATTTTACCCCAGTTGAACCCATGTCCGCATTTCTTGATTGTTGTATTTTTACGGTGAAAGATCGTCAGTCTTTCGCCCAAGGTACTTTTTTCGTCTGGCTTATCACCTTTGACCAGTCCGGCATGGGTAACCCTATCGGCAGCAATGCAACCGCCGGCATAGCTCTCAGGATCATTTAAGCACACAAGCCACTCCACCACGACAAGGTAAAGATACCATGGAGGGATTTTAAACATCACATTTGTTTATTTCACATAAAATGAATAGGAACTAACTATTTTTAACGCGGATAGATTTTTGAGTGTAGAACAGTGTTATCTGACATTATTATAATTTTTGTGTTAATTACAGATATTTTCATATATCTTATTCATAATTTTCTTAGGAGGTATACTCGTTCTATTTATTTGCTATAAAAATATACAATAAAGTATTCAGTCTGAGTTAATGTATATATACTTTCCGAAAAAAATCATACTATTTATACGTTTTTCTCAAGAAGTATTAGACGTAGGGCAATGACATACTATTTAGGAAACTATACTCACTATAATGAAGGTCCTGTATAGCAGACATAGTAAAATAGAACTTCAGAAATGATACTGTCATCAATAATTCATATTCTATTTCATTAATGCAATTTAACCTTTCGCCTTATACTTCTATGTGCCACACGCCGCCCGGGCCTTACAGTGGCATGACCTGTTGGGAGATACATCTCTATCCTGAGCTAATGTTTACCAATCGCCCCCTGTATAATTTATTTTCCTCAAATCATGGCTCATGTTATTCTCCCACCCCGTTCTTAGTCTACCCACTTGGCGCTTCCCTCTGGGTTTTCTACAAAGGATCTACATGCCCCTCTTCTACTTCCTATTCGTGCCACATGTCCTGCTATCTCTTCTACTACACTTATTTTTACATCTAGTTTCCCATAAGGATAATTTACACTCAACAGTTGAAAGTATTTTTAAGAATATGTACATATTCGAATATATATGTAAATGCATTCTTCATCAACACGGTTTTAAATAATACCAAGTAATTAAAATCATATATGCCTATATGGCTTGTTTATTACCAGTTATCTTTAATCTTTCTACATAACCGTCTCTCCACAACAGATTGCCACTGACGAAATGTTCAGTACTTACAGAGATGGTTGAACACATGACAAATAAAAAAAGTCATGTGGCTGTGATCTTCATATTTTCGGTTTTAAACCTACTCGGTTCAATAGAATTTTTCAGGCGTAAATTTCTTGAGCATGAAAATAATAGCATAAAGCTATGAGACCCGTGTAGTTGATTTATAGCTGGTAACAGAACTTTAGCCTAAAATAAAAAAATTCAAACTTAAAATAGTTCAAAGTATTTAAATTAATGAAGATCGCAGAAACAAAGATGCTATATTTTATTAGCTCGCAGAACCTGGCGTTGGAATGGATTTTTTTTTTTTGCATAAAGCAACAGGTTCAGATGGGATATCAGCAGAATTGATAAAATCAGGGGGAGATAATTTTATGGATAAGATATATCGGTTACATACTATGATTTGGGAAAAAGTAGCTCTTCCAAATGAATGGAAAGAATCGATTATCATACCAATCTATAAGAAAGGAGATGAAACTTATATACTATAGAGGCATCTCATTACTTTCAACTTCATACAAAATCCTAACAAATATATTAGTAAGCAGACTTACTCCCTATATTAATGAAATTCTAGGAGTTCATCAATGTGGATCTAGAAGAAACAGGTCTACAATAGATCAGATTTTTAGTATAGGCCTAAGACAGATGTTAGAAAAATAAATGGGATATAATGGCTCGGTACACCGACTATGTAGATTTCAAAAAGGCATATAATTCAATTAAGAGGGACAAGTTATACTATCCTGCTGGAGTTCGGAATTTCTAAAAAAGTTAATTAGACTTATACGAATGTATCTAAATGGTACAAAGAGTAGGGTGCGTGTAGGCAGATAGTTGTCGGATTCTCTTAAATTTCACAACGGGTTAAAGCAAGGAGATGCACTATCTCCTCTACCATTCAATTTTGTACTAGAGCATGCAATCAAATCTTTGGAGAATGAAGAAGGCCTATAGCTCAATGGTATTAATAGGCTCTTAGTTTATGCTGATGATGTAGTACTATTGAGCGATAGCGAGGTGATACTAAGAGCCAATACGCACACTCTACCGAGTAACACTAAGAAATTGGAATTGGAGGTAAACATCAATGAAACTAAATATACGTTCACACACAGAAATGCATTATATAATAGAAATGGATAACTAATGACAAATGAGGGAAAGTTTAAAGAAGTGGCTGAATTTAAATATCTAGGAATAATAATTACAAATAGGAATGAGATGCACAGAGAAATTAAACTTAGGCTGAATTCTGGAAATGCATGCTATTACGCATTGCAGGGATTCTTGTCGTCCCAACGCCTTTAAAAAAAAACATTCAACTGAAAATATATAAAACTGTTATTCTCCCAGTTAAATTATATGGATGCGGAACGTGGACTCTTACTTTAAGGGAATAAAGAAGATTACGAGTATTTGAAAAATAAAGTTTTTAGGAAAATTTTTGGACCAAAAAAAAAAAAAAAAAGAGATGAACAGACAGGTGAATGGAGAAGAAACTACTTAATAGCTACATGGTATGTATAGGAAGCCAGATATAATAACAGTTAAGTCTAGTAGACTGAGATGGGCAGGACATGTGACACGAATAGAGAATGAAAGAAGCGCATGGAAGCTTCTTGTAGGAAAATCGAAGGGAAAACGCCCAGTTGGTAGACCAAGAATGAGGTAGGAGAATAACATTATCCATGATTTGAGGGAAGTAGATTATACAGGGGATGATAGGAAAGCATTAGTTCAGGATAGGGATGTTTGGAGAGCTTATGTCCGCGCGGCCCTGATCCTACGGGTTCGATGGAGCCAGAGAGTTTGATAGTTATGACCAGGTTTTTCATACTGTAAAATTCAATATAATTTGTATGGAAAAGGGTCTATATGTATCATAGTTACTTAATCCTCTTGAGCGAAAGAGATGACCTTAGGGCCTTAACTCTGCTAAAATAAATAGGCCTAATAATAGTTATTATTTGTTTTATTATTATTATTATTATTTTTATTACTGTTAGTATTAATTATTACCGTAATAGACCACTAACTAACTCACTGACACTATCTAACCCATAGGTTCATTGCCGGACATAAGCTCTCCATATATCCCTATCTTAAGCCAGTGTTTTCGAATCATCCCCTGCATAATCTACTTCCCTCAAATCATACTTAATGTTATTTTCCCATCTTATTCTTGGTCTACCAACTGGGCGTTTCCTTCTGGTTTTCCTACAAGAAGGTTCCATGCGCGTCTTTCATTCCCCATTCGTGCCACATATCTTGCCCATCGCAGTCTATGACAACTAGGCCTTCTAATTGACAGGTTGATCACGATAATGATTATTATTAGTAGGCCTACTTTTTTTTTTATTGCCGATGAGCCCATGTAGGACTACGCAAAGTACTTAGAAGCGTTTCCTTTGAGTCCAAATTTCTTTCATTCTTTTACTATCAGCTTGTTTTCTATCATCTGTCCAAGTTGTTCCAGTTTTTTTCTTCGGTTTGTCCTCTTGGTCAACTTGCCACTTATTCACCTTAATTCTAAATATATCTCTGTTTGGGATATCATCTTTAGTAATTCCTGTCAATTTTAAGTCCTTTTTGACTTCATCAATCTACTTCATAGTATCCATCGGAGCTTTACTTCTGTTTTCGTAGAATTCCGTTATCTGTTTTGTAAGCCTGTTTGAGTTCATTCGTTTATATGGCCATAAAATTTTAACCTTCGTTTTCTATTATCACTATGAATGTCTGTATATATTTTTATTTCCTTTTTACTTCTGAGTCTAAATGCTTCACCTATGAATTGTGGACCTAAAATTTTTCTTATAATTTTGCATTCTTTTTTCACTATATTTTCGATACCCTTTTTTCTGTTCAAAATTAATGTTTCTGCTCCATAGAGGCACTCTGGTTTAATTACAGTGTTATAGTGTAATGTTTATTATTATTATTATTATTGTTATTACATATGACCTGTGACCTCCATGTAACACTTGATAGTAGCGCATTGTAACATGTAATTAGCAGGGAAATTTGTACTTATCTTGTTTTCAAACTTGGCTCATTCGTTAAACAGGTATTCATTTAGTTGCATGACAACATAGTATAAACTGTTCAGACAATCTATCGCTGTGGTCTCAAGCCACGCAGCGGGCCCGAGTTGAAGTCCCGGTCGGGATAATTTTGCTGGGTAAGGTTTTTTCGGGGCTTTTCCTCACCTGTAAGACAAAGTTAGGAAGATTTAAGATCGAAACGGTCCTCTAACATCATGTGGCCAGCATACTCACCGTCATTCCTATTCACCTTAGATTAAGTTTAGGATTAATGACTCTCCTGGCGGATCACTATCCATAATCATCATCATCATCATCCATCATATCTTCGGGGCAGCCTAACCCCGTTTTCTAGGCGTTCCAACCTAAGACGTTGGTTACAATTACGCCAGTGCACTGCGATACAGAATGCGAAAACATCGGAAAAATCTTGTAATCTCTATTTGGGCCCCAAATCCATCAACATGTGTAATATTAACAATTTTAAGAGCATAAATATATCTGGGTCTTTAAAATTGATGCGAGAACCTTTAATTAGTTGATATACGCAAAGTAGACTATTAGTTAATGACTGATTTTAACGAGTACAACTTATTTGCGAGATACTATGAAAAATAGATTAATCTATGTTCAGATATAAGCTTTTAGAAAATAGTAGTAGTAATAATAATAATAATAATAATAATAATAATAATAATAATAATAATAATAATAATAGTAATAATAATAATAATATGTCCACCGTGTGGTCTCGAGGTAGCGTGCTGCCTTGTCACGCAGCGGGCCCGGGTTCGATCCCCGGTCGGGACAGTTTTTCTGGGTGAGGTTTTTATCGGGATTTTTCCTCACCTGTAAGACAAATGTCAGGAAAACGTTAAGGCCCAAACGGTCCCCGAAATCACATGGACATCGCAATCATCATCATTCATATTCATCTTAGGTTAAGTTTAAGATTAGGGACTCTCCTGGCGCACTATCATCATCATCACCCATCATATCATCGGGGCAACGTAACCCCGCCTTCCAGGCGCCCCAACCTCAGAAGTGGGTTACAAGTACGCCATGCCAGGAGAGAAACCAGGAATGTCGAAAGACAAACCTGAGGCATTTGAAAAAAATAATAACAATAAAATAAGAACTCGATCTTATAATTCAACTATGCGTCAAGTTTTATGATCGAACAAATTGTTAACTGGACCTCCGCTAAAGATATAGGTCTACTAGGACTATTTAATTCATGCCCCAAATGGGAGTCAAAGACCAATTGCGTTTCAATGAATTTTGTTTTACAACCAATTACAGTCGTGTTTCACCACGATATTTATCAACTTAAGTTTAGGCCTATCACATTGAAGAAGGCAATTTATATATTAAGAGTAAGAATCCGCTTAATGCATTTGGCTAACAGATTGTATATATAGTGCACGATTGTAACCAGGTAAACGCTTGCCGGATATAAAAGAAAAAAAATCTAGCAATTGATTATACCAGAAAAAAGAAACCACTGTTTGCACTTTCTTAAACGTATTATTTCCCAGGTATTCACGTTCCAGAAAAATATATTTGACATATTTACATCATAGGACATCAGACATTAATTAATAACCTGTAATGTTGGTTATAATATACAGTTTGATATGTTTCATTTTTTCTCCACTAGGGCGCATTCTTACAATATTGCGATCTTATTTGGCAATAAATAATATGATCTGGTTGCAGTGGATGAACAAATGAAACATAACAACAACCTTTCTCATTTGTTTTCAAATATCGCCGTTTACATTAAGTATATAAATATTTTAAAATTACTGTATTTAAATAATGATTTGTGAGTAAACAGTTTAATTTTATTCGTAAAATAGTCCTAACAAATGCCACTCTTGATTTCCAAATTCTCTAGATAAATTGGAAATCACTCGTGGCATTACTTATGATAAAATCGTTATTTAATTTGAATAAATTACGAATAAATGACGATTATATGACGGGTATGCCTTCCTTTTGCTTAAGCTCTCATAAGTTTATATTGCCTTTGGCTTAAATTAGCTTCTTCTTCTTTTTCTTCCTTTCCAGGATTAGGTCAATGCGACCTGTTCCGGTCTCAAGTCCATCGTTTCCTTGTCCGTCCCAAATAACTTTTCCCATGTGGTTTGTAGGTGTTGATCTTTTTGGGTAATCTTGTGTTGTCCATTCTGTCTAAATGTTCTTTCCATTGGTATTTGTGCTCTTCTAGTTTATCAACTATTGAAAATATCTCCAGTTCATTTCTTATTGATTCATTGCGTAATCTATCCATGCGTGTACATCCTTTTACAGATCTTAAAAATTTCATTTCAGTGGCTTGAATGTGTGAGATATCTTTTTTGTAAGTACTCAAGTTTCATATCCATATAAAAGAACAGGAACAGCCATAATTTTATAAAACCTGAGCTGAGTTTCTCTTCGAGTCTTTCGGAGGGTTCTTCTTATGGTGCCACATATCACTTGATATCGGTTTAATTTATAATGTACTTAAATTAGCTGCAATAATTAATTAAATAAGTTTTTTGTAAGGTTTTACTTTGAGCTGTGATTTTGATGATTTCCAAACTCGAAGAATTTTTTCTCCTCTTGTTGGAGTTGTTAAGACAGCTTCATTTACTAGTTCCGATGCCTTTCCCTCTCCTTGCTCCTTCAAATGTACTTTAGTTGCAAAAGCGAGTTCTTTGGACGAGTTTTCACGTCGAAGTTCTTCAATCTTTCGCTTTTTACTTCTGTTGCTACTATCCTCAAAACTGACACTATGGCGTCCTCTTTGTTTTTCAGAGAGCGTAGGAATAGATGAACTACGATCTAAACACTTCAGCCTCTTCACTTTTGTTAAATATTTTGCTGCAGAACCGAGACACCTCTACACGAATCTTCTTCACACAAAGTTCAGAGATATTATCAACGTCTGTAGAATTTAACATAAATTGAAACAAATATTTGATAAACAGCTTAATTTTATTCGTTAAATAGTCCTAACAAATCCCACTCTTGATTTCCAAATTCTCTAGATAAATTCACTCCTCACTTCGTGAGTCGTGAATTTATCGATAATTTGGAAATCACTCGTGGCATTACTTATGATAGTAGCTACAGAGTAATTTCCTCCTGAATACAAGCACACGCACACGTGCGGGCTGCAAGGTCATGCGTTATCTCCACCACACGAGTTCATTAATGTTCTGCGTAAATCTAAATCAGCAAAAGTTTTCATCCGTGTCAGTTTAGCAACACTTTTAAGTACACTTGGCTTTAGAAATCGTTGTGGGAAATGGCGGCGATAGCGTTGTAACTCAAATAACTTTAGTTTTTTCAAGTCCGAAATAAATGTTATTAATTTTATTATTGTTCAGACATGAGCTCTTTTTCTTGCACTAGTATGAAGGTACAAGTCTATTTAACACAGTTAAAATAATTGTCATTAAAATTTGCATTAAAATAATTGTCACAAAAAGTGTTAACAGTGTTTGCAAAATGTGGCATAAAAATTCCGTTTTTATGATACATAACTTCGCGGCCAGAAAATTAGGTCTAATAATTAGTACAGAGAGCCATTTCTTTGACAGATTGGTACACCATCTATTTGTGTAAAGGACTGTTCATCTTGTAATGGAAACCATGAATCGCCAGTCCCACTATTACATGTCTTTGAATTTGGTTGTATCCGGCCCATTCTCCGTTGCAAATAAGCTGCTGTCTCCTCCTTTCTATTACTTCGTTGTATGGTTCTGTGGCAGGTAGCAGCATCTTGTGTCTCAAGTCTTCTACAAAGATGGTTTCTCTGGTCAGCATGTAGTTCATCCAACTTGGTGTATATTTGTTGGCTCCTATTGCCCTATTTAGGTATCTTGTTTTCACATTCTCTAGCCTTTCCAAATCTCTGGTTGTAAGTTTATCCGATATCAATTCTATACCATATGTTGCAACTGCCGTCTCGAACAATCTCATGGCTGTTTCCAGTGATAGAGTTGTGATGTTCTTTATGGTGCACATCGCTCTTATGGCGTTTGCAGCTCTCTCCTGTATGTGTTCGTTGAAGGATTTCGCGGTTGTTTGTAATGTAAGACCTAGGTACTTGACATTGTTTACTATTTTCAGTGGCTGCTCTCCTAAGTTTAATTTATCGTTTGCTGTGATTCTTCCTCCTCTCCTGAATACCATTTGTACGGTTTTTCTTTTATTAATGATGAAGTCGTTCTTTATTGCCCATTTTTGCAGTACATGCAGTGTGTGTGCAAACTATGTAAACAAAAGTGTGAAATCTACCATTTTAACAAATGTGGAAAAAGGACAGTGACGTTAAATGAACTCATAAAAGAAAGAACATAAACTATACATATGCTCATTCGAGTGCACCTTTACTTATTATAAAGGACTGTTCACGGTTTTCCCCTCTAATGAAAATTAAAATTTTATATTTTTGCCGGTTTTTGAGATTCTGGATCACTGTGCATTGGCAAGGAGATAACACCAGAAATGTGGAAATGACAACCTGAGGTAGTGAATAAAAAATGTGTGTATATAAGGAGAGTAATTTAATTAGAAGAACAAATGAACGTGGTTTTAGAGGAGTTACAGACAGGAAAATTGAGATGAGGAACAAACGAATCTCCAACAATGAATATTACTAGACTTTCATTTGTCAAATTTGTGTAGATCTGCTACTCTTAATATTGTATTAGAATAACGTATGTGTATATAGTGATGTGGGTTAGGTTTGATCCTGAATTATATACTGAAACAAGTCCAACTACCACGAAAATAAAAACTAATCATCAATATTTACAACGTTTATCTTTTAAAGTACGAATTTATAAATCGGTAGTACAACTTGTCGTCACTTATAATTCTTAAACAGTAATAAAAAATCCAAAACAAAACAAATGCCGGAAACATAAGAAATGATGATAGAAAAATAATAAGGAAAAAAAGATATAATTAGAAAAATAATAAGGAAAACAAGATATAGTAGAACCAGAAATTAATATGTTTGGAACAATGTGAAATTGAATGCTATTGGAGTTGGTATGAAGCAGGATGCAACAATTGAATAACGAGGTCTTAAGAATGAGTGATGACAGGTTATTAAAAGTCGTATAAAATTATATTCCAACTACCAAGAGATCCATAGAAAGACCATAACAAAAATGGAAAAACTCGATTCCCAATAGGCTGTAAGCCTAGGAATAAGAGAGGAAGATCATTGGTAAAAATTATAATATTTAAATTCGCTCACTACTTTCCAATTTTTCAGATCCTCTTCATCTTATTCTTATTGATGTTTTAATGTGTAACAATCTGAGCATTTCTCCCTTAGAAATTATATCTTGGGTCCCAAGCTGTATATTTACGGCATGAATAAGAATCGCAGCCCTGAAATGTAAACAAGATACAATTTCAATGTCTCTCTTTATGAGTTCAAGCTCTCCGTTTGTAGACAGGCTACTTTTACATGCCCCACACCACTCGAGCTTTACGTAAATGGGACACGATCTGTCACAAGAATATATTTTAAAATCAGGATCGCAAATTTAGGCCTACTTTTTTGACTACAGGACATGTCACAAGGACATAAGGACTTTTCTGGATGAGTGATCAGCTCAGTGCCAGGGAAACGAATAGGCTATATACTACAACACACACACCATTCACTTATTCACTTATACTAAACGAGAAAAAATATGATTATGGATGACGATGATGTTCGAGGACCATTTGGACCATAAACGTCCCTGACATTTGTATTGTAGGTGTGGAAAAACCGGGGGAAAAGAACTCATCCAGGGAACTTGTCCACACCGGTGATCGAACTCAGGCCCTCTGTATTCGAGGCAACAACGTTACTCTGAGACCACAGCGATGGACTAAAATTTTAATATAAAATTGCAGAATTGAACATTTGTTAAGTTCAATCGTCCTAAACTCGATTAAAACTTTCTACAATTAGGCCTACGTAGGTCTTTCGGAATCGGTTGTGACACAAACAACATTCTGCTGAAAATGGAACCAATTCCGAAATGCCTATAGAATTTTTAAAAAGTTTAAACTAATTTGAGGAGACTGAACTTACAGGTATCCTTTGTACATATACTGATTGCAAGGATTTTTAATGTTTTATTAAAATGTTTTATTGTTACTAATTCCTCAACAGAATTTCATCGTGCATTTTATTAGTGTTGAAATTAGAAGCCTCTGTGCATAATTTATCAACAGCTTCCCGTCCAGATTTGAATTGCGGCGTATAATGATCAGAGCTTATAAAAATAATGTTATTAAATAATAATTATTAATATAATGAAGTTGTGAAGACATGTCTATCATTCAGTACTCATATTTTTATGAGTAACAAATGTAAATACTTTAACAACTAACAAGGGATAATTCAGGTATTCTTCTTCCGGGAACCTGGATTCTCTATATCAAAATGCATGTGTGCAGTTCCACAATAACGGACAAAGTTCTTCGGTTTAATTCATTTATACCCTATATAATACTACATTCCCAACATCTCTCTCTCAAAAAAAAAGTTAAACTAATAGTACAGGGATATTAAAAAAGAAGGAATATACTTCAAACATTTATTTATTCCGAACTACAAAGCATATAAACACAATTCCAACGTTCCTGGAAAGAGAAAATTTAAAATTTAATAATATTATGCACCATATGTTACACGACAAATATCAAAACGGAGGCTCATTTCTTGCCACTCACGAATAAACTAGTCTCTAGTTATCAAAATCAGAACTTCAACAATTCAATGTCGCAGATTTTCAAGAGTGTCAGGCATAGGTGGGATAAAAACACGGTCTTTTACGTAACCCTACAGATAAAAATCACACGGGGTTAGGTCTGTTGACCTGGGAGGCCACTGATAATGAAGTTGATCTTCTGCTCCTCCTCTTCCAATCCAACGTCCTGTTATGTCACCATTTAATACAAACAATCAACATGACAAGCAACAGCGCCAATGTGGCCGTGATTAGAACTTCAAATTTCTCTCTTTCCAGTAACGTTGGAATTGTGTTTGTATTTTTTGCAGTTAGGAAGAAATAAATGTTTGAAATCTGTCCATTCTTTCTGAATAGCCCTATATTTAAAACTATTTTCCTTTTGTTATACTTATGCAAAACATGCCCTCTTACTTTAAAGAACGAAAAATGATTATGAGTATTTGAGAAGCAAGTTCTTAGGATAATTTTTGGACCCTAGAGAGATGAACAGACATATGAATAGAGAAAACTACAAAAGAGTAAGTTACATTGATCTTTATAGGAAAACGATGTGTAATAAAGACAGTTAAGTCCCGTACACTGCGATGGGTAAGGCATGTAGTACGAATGAGGCATGAGAGAGGGGCATAGAAACTACTTATGAAAAACTAGAGAAAGGCGCCCAGTAGATAGGACAAGAATGAGGTGGGAGAATAATATTAACTATGATTTGAGAGAGGTGAGTTATACAGGGAATGATTGAAAATCGTTATCTCAGGGTAGGGATATATGGAAAGCATATGTCCGCGCGGCCATGAATCTCCGGTTTCGATTAGTGCCAGTTAGTTATTAAATTAATTAATTTAAAATTATGTTCATAGATTGTTTGATTAATAATAATAATAATAATAATAATAATAATAATAATAATAATAATAATAATTTATATTTTAACTGGCAGAGTTAATGGTATAAGGCCTTATTTCCCCCTCAGCCAGTGAACTAAGAGTAAGGTTATAAAATGTGTTTGTACAAAGTAATATTATTTTTAAAATCAATAATAAATACTATTCAGAACTTATAAAATTAGGGGAACAAAAATTAATGGACAATATACTCGGTTACTTAGTATGATTTTGGAAAAAGGGGCTCTTCCAAATGAATGGAAAGAATCGATTACTGTACTAATCTACAAGAAAGGAGATAAAATTAATTACAACAACTACAGGGGCATTTCATTACTTTCAACTTAATACAAAATTCTAACAGATGTATTAGTAATCAGACTTACTCCCTATATTGATGATATTCTAGGAGATCATCAATGTGGATTTAGAAGAAACAGGTAAATAACAGATCAGATTTTTAATATAAGACAGATTTTAGAAAGGAAATGGGAATATAATGGCACTTGGCATGAACTATAGGTAGACTTCAAAAAGGCGTGCTATTCACTTAAGAGGGAACAGTTATATAGTATCCTGCTGGAGTTCGAAATACCAAAAACTTAGACTTATTCGAATATGTCTAAATGACACAAAGAGTAGGGCGCGTTGTTGGCAAACAGTTTTCGGATACTTTTGAAATTCACAGTAAGTTAAAACAAGGAGATGCACTTTGTCCTCTACTATTCAATTTTGTACTAGAGCATGCCATCAAATCTTTAGAGGACGAAGAAGGCGTACAACGCAAAGGTATTAATGAGCTGTTAGTTTATACTGATGATGTAGCATTATTAGGCGATAGCATGGAGAAACTAAGGGCCAACACGCACACTCTATTAAGTAATGCTGAGAAATTGGGTCCGGATGGAAACATCAACAAAATTAAATATGTGATGACACATATAAATACAGTATATAAAGGAAATGGACAGCTATTGAAAATTAGGGAAATTTTAAAGAAGTGGCTGAATTAAAATTGGCCTACCTAAGAACAATAATTACAAATAGAAATAATGCATCTACCAAAAGATTTAACTGCGTTTGAAAATGCATTTGTACACTTCATACAAATTATTTGCCAAAATTGAACTTTGTCTAATTTGGACCACATTAAAGATAATATAGTACGTAACATGATTGGAAACGAGCACCCCATTGTGGGAATAGTACACGACATAATGAGGCGAAACTGGTTACAAATAACAGATGAGGTTGCGGCATCAGACGAGGTTATGCAAACTAATGGGATACTACAAGGAGACCCCATCAGCCCGCTATTATTTAACATAATGACGGCTGACATTGGGAAAGCAACGAACGGGACCACGCTGGTAATGTATGCGGACGACATGGCCATTGGGGCAGAAAACAAAGAAGAATTGCAAAAAGGCATAGATGGGATACAACGATGGGCTATGGAAAATGAGTTCAAGATAAACAGAAACAAGACCGTACAAATGGTTTTCAAGAAAGGAGGAAGAACAGCGGCAAGTGATAATCTAAAACTGGGAGAAGAACCGATAAGAATGGTCAACAAATTCAGATATTTAGGCATAACACTGCAGCCAACAACAAAGTCTTTCAGCGCACATGTGCAGGAGAGAGCAGCAGCAGCTATAAGAGCTATGTGCAGTATCAAAGACATCACATCGTTAAAATTAGTCACAGCCATGAAATTATTCGCATCAGTGATCACCCCGATCGTCACCTACGGGATAGAACTGATATGGGAGAAAACTATCGACCAGCGATTTGGAGAGGTTAGAAAAAGTAAAACCAAGATTCATCAAAAAGGCATTAGGTGCAAGCAAATACACACCAAATAGAATGACCTATATGCTAGCCAGAGAAACCTTCTTCCTAGAGGACCTGAGGCAAAGGATACTACTGCCAGCAACGGAGCCATATAAGAAAGTCATCGAAAAAAAGAAACAGAGAGAAAAAGAGATCGACGAAGATTTCTACGCCTCAGATGCCATGGTAAACAGAGAGTGGACTGGAAGTAACCAACCACAAAGGCACAGAATCATAGGTTTAGCAACACACGGATATCATCACAAAATGTGCAAAAATACAAAATTCCACCAACCGAGTGATTCGTGTGAATGCAAGATATGCGACCAAAAGTGTGAGCGATACCATTACAAACAATGCAGAATATGGACAGGATCACTGAACGAACTCATAAAAGACAAATCATAAACTTATAACTTAATGCTCTTTCGAGTGCCTCTTACCAATTTATTATTATTAAAACTTGTTACATAACTTCCCCTGTATATACAACTTAATATTATCGGTACTATTATTCTAATACAGGTACTAGAAACACAGTAACAGCTTCCTTCATGCATAAACAGGTACAACTCACTCTCATATTCGTAATGCATTATCGGCATTATCGTCAACCACTAGAGCCAATTGAATCTTATATTCGAAATGTATATAGCGGAAAGGAAAAATGTGGTCCAAAAATGCAAGGCTCAATTTTGCTGAATCTCCTCTATATTTAACAAAATGACGATGTCTGGATCATGAAGGAAAGAAAGTGACAGGTCTTAAACATTTACTTATGAGTTTACACTCTATTGAGTTTCCATATGTTATAAGATTGACTTTTAGTCTATGAAAAGGAAACTTTCTTTAGCCTTAATGAGTCAGAAGAGAATCTGTTGTGTTGATTGAGATGCAGTTAATTATTATTTGTTGAATGACGGGTTTACATTCATGAAATCGCAATTAATTACTTCATGCTGAAGTTTGCCAGTTGTGACATTCAATAAACGTTTTCAATGGTTAGGACTTCAAATTATATTCGCATTACACAAATTCTATTACGTGACACACAAAGTTTACAAACCAGCGCAAAAAACTCACAGTGCATATGTTCATAAAAATTCAGTACAACAAAACCAGGATAAACTGAAAGTCTAATATTTTGTTTGTTCCACTATACCGTAGTACTCATATATTGTGTTTATTTTAAGGGACTTCCGTGTTAGTACAGAAATTATATTTATACATAATAATTACAGTGCAGAAACACATCATTGTATGACTTATTATATTGGTTAAGTGGAAGATATGACCTTATGGCAGCAACTCTGTCAGGACATGAACAAATTCGTTTTAGGCCATGTGGCCTGTACGGTAAACCTAGCGAAGATGGTCTTGATCTTTCCACCGATGTTTTGGTCTTCCTTTGTCCCTATGTCCAGTTGGGGTATATTGGAATGCCAATTTTGGAAGTCTATTTCTTGCCATTCTTCTCAGATGATTTTTCCATTCTTGTTGGTATCTTTGGATATCTTCATTTAAACTTGCTACTCCAAGTTTTCCTCTGATAGTAGTGTTCCTTTGGTGATCCAGTCTATTAACTCCTAACAATGATCGTAAGAAGCGCATTTGGCTTACTTGAAGTTTATGAGAGTTTCTTTTATTTAAAATCCAAATTTCACTTCCGTATTTTAGAGCAGCTTTTGATGTGACGTTATGTAATCTTAGTTTTGTCTCTGTCCTCATCTGTTTACCAAAATGTCTTCGTATTACCCCATTCATTTTATTATATTTTTGTAATTTTGAATCAATGTCACTCTTATACTCTGCAAATACACTTCCTAAGTAAGAGAAATCTGACACTTGTTCTATAATTTTTCCATCAATCTCAATTTTCACCCGTTGTATGTTTTTTCCACACATTGCCATTGTTTTGGATTTTGATGTGGAAATTTTCATATTATATTTGCTGGCAATTTTGAATAATTGATATGCTGCTATTTGTAAGCTATCTTCGGAATCTGATAATATTATTTGATCATCAGCATATAATATTGTTTGAATTATTTTATTCCTAGTTATTGAAATTCCACTGTTTACTGTTTGTTTCCATTCTTGCACTATTCTGTTAATATATATATTAAATAAGAGTGGAGATAGTCCACATCCTTGTCGAACACCCTTTGCCTGTGTTTATGTGTTCTGTTATTTCTCCATCTGGTAATTTAATTTTGATTTTAGAATTTTGATATAAGCTTTGTATGGCTCGTATTACATGTGAGTGTATATGTTCTTCATGCAGTATCTGCCAAAGTTTATCTCGGTTTACATTATCATATGCCTTTTCATAATCTATAAATAGTATGTACAGTGGGAGATTAAATTCTCTCCTTTTTTTCCATAATTTGTTGCAGGGTAAATATTGCATCTATAGTGCTCCTCCCTTTTCTAAATCCACATTGTTCTTCTTCCAAAAATGTTTCAGTACTTACTGATAACTTATTTTTAATTATGTTGGCATATAATTTAGATGCAGTTGGGAATAAGGTACGTTAAAATAAAAATATTATTTTATTAGTATTGCTATAGGCTAATTACATGTGACATGAAAATATATATAAATTCCACTACAGAGTTAGACACCCTTGGGGTAATATGAGGTTAAGTTATAAACTTTTCCAGACAATTGGCATGATATTTCAGCCGAGTTGTCAGTCAATGTGATTGCCGCCTTACTCCTAGAATATACGCTGGTATTCATTTCAGTTAGAGGCTGAGTCGACCCCGAGTCATGGTGTTGACAGAAGGTTTAGGCTAGTATAAAATCATAACTCCCACCTGAAATTGAACCACCGCCCTCCTGGCTTGTAGTGTGTTGTCTTAACCAACTTCGCTATGGCTTGTCCCACATATGACGTAGCAATATACCAACATATATTGAAATACTGCCATTCGTTTAAATATAACCAAATATTGAATTCAAGATAATCGCATCTGACATCGATTTAAAATCGTACGCGTTACAGACATTGAAAGCAGCAATCTAAAACGGCAGGCGCGAGCGATACTGATTTCCATTCACTAATACCGCCACAAATTGTGGAAAAAGCATTGAAAGTTACTGGGGGTTCAATCCGCAAAAGCCAAGGAATATGTGTGTTAATTTTAATATTATAATATATTTCCAATGTTTTAATGCTTTGGTCCAATATTTTAATGATTCCAGGTTGAAATCTCCAAATCAAAGCACTGCCAAAAAAAATCAATAAAACCTAAGTAGGTTCAAACGTTGTGTGAAAATATAGTAGACACTTTCTAGATTAGCAGGATTAGATATTTGTAAAAACTCAAAATTTCGTCATTTAATTTTGGTCGAGCAAAAATAGTCGTATATATTTTTGAATAAGGGAGAAGAAAAGATTATGATAATTTAAAAATAACGTTCTTAGGAAATATTTCGGACTAAAGAGATACGGACAGAGGTGAATGGGGAAAGAAACTAAGTTACATAAGAGTGAGCTACATTATCTTTATGGGAAATCAGATTAAATATAACAGTTAAGTTTCATAAACTGTTATAAACACGTGGCACAAATTGGAAATGACGGAGAGGCATAGAAATGTCTTGCAAGAAAATCAGAGAAAAAGCAGACCGAAGCTATTTTAATAAATAG
This sequence comes from Diploptera punctata, assembly GCA_030220185.1. Taxonomy (NCBI): domain Eukaryota; kingdom Metazoa; phylum Arthropoda; class Insecta; order Blattodea; family Blaberidae; genus Diploptera; species Diploptera punctata. The sequence goes on along the minus strand of JASPKZ010007681.1, from coordinate 742,804 downwards.
AGGTGTAAGACAAGAGTGTAGTTTATCACCTGCTCTTTTTAATCTATATATTGACATCATCCAAAATTGGAAAAGTATTGTTAATATAGGTATAAAAATGGACTGTTTTAAAATAGTTAATGCTTTAATGTATGCTGACGATGTGGTTATAATTCAAGAAAACGAAAATAATTTGCAGTATTCTTAAATCAATTAAATCAGTTAAGCCAAGAATATAATTTTAAAATATCAAAAGAAAAGACAAAAATAATGTAATTTTGGGGAAACGAAAATATAAGATAGAAAATCGTAATAGACAACAAACTGCTGGAAAAAGTAACAAATTTTAATTATTTGGGTTATAATTTTACTATAAACACAAAAACTGAAAGAGACATAAATATGAAACTGTCTAAATTTCAAATGATATGCGGAACTATACATAAAAAATTAAAGAATAAAACAAAAAGAGATACTAGATTGAAGTTTTATAAAACATTGACAGTTCCTGCATTACTTTATGGGAGCGAAACTTGGGTAATGAACAAAAAATTACGAAGTAGAATTCAAAGCGCAGAAATGAACTTCCTTAGAAGAACAAAGAGCAGCACAAGATTGGATCGGATAAAAAAAATTGATATATATAAGAACAGAGTTAAATATGTGTATATATCCATTGAATGAGAAAATCAAGGAATATAGAGAGAAATGGTTTACACGTGTAGAAATAATGAATGTAACAAGATTATCAAGATCAGCATTCAACTACAAACCAAGAGGTTCAAGGAATGTAGGAAGGCCAGTGAAAAGATGGACAGAACAACTGTGAGGCGGAACAGGCAATTTTTGCCTAGTCCCTGAAGTGAAGAAGACGAAGAAGAAGAAGAAGTAATAATCACTATCATTGTCTTCCAAACAAGTTTAAGGCCCAAAACCTGTTACGGTTTCAGTGAAGCATTCTCGGTCGATCTATTTGTTCATGTAGTTGGTTCTTAAGAATATTTGCATACATTTTGTATCCGGAATTCAAAAAGACTTATTCCTCTGTAGTTTTCTTTTATTTTTGGGTCCCCTTTTTATTAATGGGAATTATCAGTAATTTATTCTATTTTTTTTTTTTTTTTGGAATGTCTTGACCATTCCAAAGTAAATGTAAAAAAATTTTAAAATCTTGTAAAGATATTATGACTAAAATATTTAAATAATTCAATATTTATCAAATCTTCCCCCGAAGATTTATGGTTTCTCATTTTCTCTACATTGTTTTCAATTCATCAAAATAAATGTGATCTTCTACAATATTATCAGAAGAAGGGAGATCAAGAGGTTGTTATATGTGTGAGACCATAACTGTTGAAAGTATCGTAACCAATTTTCTTGGGAGATTACATTTATTGCAAGCTAGAATAAAAACATTATTTTTATATAATGCACCACGTTATCATTTTGATACTCTGGTATTCTCTCCTGATATGACGTTATTGTAACCCACTTGAGATTGGGACGCCTGGAAGGCGGAGTTACGCTGCCCCAATGATATAAGATATGTGATGATGTTGGTAATAATGAATATGTTGATGATGATAATGATGGCCAGATTATATTCGGGGACCATTTGGGCCATAAAGTTTCCTGACATTTGTTTTACAGGCGATGAAAATCCCGAAAAAAAAACAATTACCCAGGAAGCTTGTCCCGACCTGAGATCGAATCCGGGCCCGCTGCATGACAAGGCGGCACGCTACCGCGAGCCCATAGCCGTGCACGAATAATAAAATGATAATAGTAATAATGCTATTAATTACAGTGGTAATTATAATTGTTTTCATTTATTCTGGCAGAGTAAAGTGCATAATGTCTCATCCCACACTCAACTAGCACAAATTTGCAACATACAAATTTATATTTATAATAATTATTACACAATATATAACGAATTTTAAAAATGATAAAATACAATTATTGTATAATTTATAATATACAAAGTCCTTCTTTTTATACACTAAAAAAAGTACATTTACTATCATCTGAGCTAATGGAGAAAATGTATCGCCCAATTTTAAAAAGTAAACTTTCAAAATAACACCAGTGGATCAGTCATTATACAGTAGTTCAAGGGCACCAAATGGTGAAAATTTTGAAAAAAAAAACATTTTTTATTTACTTTTTAATAACTATGGTTCTCTAGGATCATTTTCATGTTTTTTTTATTGCAGGAGCAAAATTGAGTTCGTGACGTAAGAGTTTAAATACCTCTGCACCTGTGGTTAGCAATACTACTTAAAAGTCAATATGGGTTTCTTTTCCGTTTCCATTTTTTTTTTACATTTTCCAAAACGTAAAATGCTCCTTACGATGCAATTTTTTGCTATCAAAATGAAATTTTGTGGTTAGACCCCCCGATATATGCTAATTGAAATTTGCTATGTAGTTACTAGTCTAAGACATATGTGTTCTTTAAATTGAGATTAAAATTCATGAGAGTGGTTAAAAAACTAAATATATATATTTTTTAATGAAAAATAAGCAGTATCCTCCTTTTATGATTTTTTTTCATAGCAAATATGTTTAGTGGAATCATAAAGGCTCTGAATCTCAAATTTCATGAGAGAATATTAAAACAATATATAAAAAGTAAAAATGCTGACGTATTCTACTTATAAACACCAAACTTCACACAAACATTTATATAAGCACATAATGTATGTGATAAAATTTTAAAGCAACCAGATGAAAACAAAAAATAATTGAAATTCACCAGTCGGTCCCCTTAATGTCCATGATGAAGGCTTGACACGCTGCTGACCTTTGCGGGTTATTATTGTCTATTAATTAACATCCTTTCTCTAATAAAAAGGAAGTTCCAAGGCTAAGATCTAATGAAATATCAGCGTAATAAACAAAAAACAATATAACCTAGAAGCCATTAAATATGGCCAGTTGGTCATAGATCAACATTCCTCAGATCGGTAAAGGCAAGACGTGCATTAAAATTAAATATTTATTTAAAACGCCTAATATAATATGTTAACAATGGATCTCAGTTACGAAGTCCACTCCATACCAACGATAATAGCTTACTTAAATATTAATTAGTCATTACTTTCACGCTGCAGTAGCAGTAGTTATTTATTCGACTAGTTACTAAACCTAATTTTGTGTTGTTTACAATATTTTATCTACGTTCAGAGTATTTTAGTGCATGTTGTATATTAAGTATATTTAATTAAATTTATTTATTGCGGAAGCAATATGTTTAGAGAAAGAGAAATGTGGGCTTTGGAGAAAAAAACCACAATAAATCAACAAACATTGTTATAATGTGGGTTTTCGTGAAACAAAAAAGACGCGATAAATGAACAAACGTTGTAATGTGGGTTTTGGTGAAACAAAAAAGACACGATTAATCAACAAACATTGTTGTAATGTGGGTTTTGGTGAAACAAAAAGACACGATAAATCAACAAACATTGTTGTAATGTGTGTTTTGGTGAAAAAAGACACGATAAATCAACAAACATTGTTGTAAAAATCAACAAACATTGTTGTAATGTGGGTTTTGGTGAAATAAATAGACACGATAAATCAACAAACATTGTTGTAATGTGTGTTTTAGTGAAAAAAGACACGATAAATCAACAAACGTTGTAATGTGGGTTTTGGTGAAACAAAAAATACACGATAAATCAACAAACATTGTTGTAATGTGGGTTTTGGTGAAACAAATAGACACGATAAATCAACAAACATTGTTGTAATGTGTGTTTTAGTGAAAAAAGGCACGATAAATCAACAAACATTGATGTAATGTGGGTTTTGGTGAAACAAATAGACACGATAAATCAACAAACATTGTTGTAATGTGTGTTTTAGTGAAAAAAGACACGATAAATCTACAAACGTTGTAATGTGGGTTTTGGTGAAACAAATAGACACGATAACTCAACAAGCATTGTTGTAATGTGTGTTTTGGTGAAAAAAAAAGACACGATAAATCAACAAACATTGTTGTAACGTGGGTTTTGGTGGGAAAAAAAAGACACGATAAATCAACAAACATTGATGTAATGTGGGTTTTGGTGAAACAAAAAAAGACACGATAAATCAACAAACATTGTTGTAACGTGGGTTTTGGTGAAACAAAAAAACACGATAAATCAACAAACATTGTTGTAATGTGGGTTTTGGTAAAAAAAGACGCAATAAATCAACAAATATTGTTGTAAAGTGGGTTTTGGTGAAAAAAAGACGGTAAATCAACAAACATTGTTGTAATGTGGGTTTTGGTGAAAAAAAAGACACGATAAATCAACAAACAATGATGTAATATGTATTTTTGCACATTAGTGCGTTCTGTCGTACTTACAGCAATGGCGACCATGATTGAAAGTTCAATTTCCTAAATTTCGGGGTTGCCAACCTATAAATAATTAATTAACTCTCCTTGGTCTAAACATTTAGGCATGTTTCTACGCACTTTTGAAACACCCTCTTACCACAAATAAAATTGAATATTTCTAACTTGGGTCTGACCAAATAAATAATTAACTTGCTCCAGGTGTTTGTATATAGGTGTTTAGTCGGACATGAAATGTGAGATGGCCCGATATAATCTCAAACTAAGAACTATGGTGTAAAACTGTGCAAGCACCTATCGAAAAACATATGAAGGAAATAATATGGCGTTGGACAGGACATAATCTGCGTAAATCTCAAACTGCCTAGAAAGATGAACACTGGACTGGAATCCTCAATGGTCAAGGAGGAGAGGAAGACCAAAAATGGCTTGGAATAGGATTGATGAAGAATAAATACGTGAAATGGGATAAACTGAGGTTGGCAGATTATACAGCTAAATGGAGAGTTTTCGTTACGGCCCTATACTCCAGCTAGGAGCAAAAAATGATGATGACTTAGATATCTTTTAACAATTAACAACTTAACCCATGTATTCACGTAGATCATCATAACTTAACCCGTGTTTATTTTGTTAAAAATGTTGCAAGGATTGTTCAGATAATGCACTTTATAATGAATATTCTTCTCCCTGCATCCAAAAAAAAAATCCAAAAATTAATATATATGTCATCAGTAAAACAAATTTTGTTTTGTTCATTCGTCATCAAAAGTACCGGTAGCATCTGAAGTGGTAAGTCATTGAAAGATTTCAGAGTAAGAGACTTGATGTTCACCTAAAATTAATAAAATCTTCAATCTTACTGGCCTTGATGGCGACGTCCTCTTGAGGATATACCTTAGCACGACGTAGTTAGTTTTCTTGAAGACAAAAGTTTGCATGTGTTAAAAGATTCCGGGCTATGTGGCCGTGATCTATAGCTGGTGTTTCTTCCAGACGTTACTCCCTCAACTGCGGAGGGCATCTTCAGTGGCGAGTGCTTCTAGGTGATGTTACCTTGTAGTAGACTCGGCTGTAATAAGATGCCCTCCGCAGTTGAGGGAGAAACGTCTGGAAGAAATACCAGCTACAGACCACGGCAACATAGCCAATATTTTAACATTATGATTACCGCCGTGAAAGCCTGCATTCCACAAAAGTTTACAAGGTTTGGAATATGAAATTCTGGTACTATTGTAAACTCAAAAATAAAAATATGCTGGACAGTGGGTGAAGGATAAACAATGATGGAACTCATAAAGAAGAGGAAAATAAGTGGATTGGCTACTAGCTACTGCTGACGGATGCCCTAGAATGAATGGTCATCGGAAAGAGGTTTAGAGGCAGAAAAATACATCAGATGAAAGACAATATTAAAATAAATGGTTTGTATGCGAATACAAAAGAAAGGCTGAGTTAAGGAACGAGTGGAGAATGCTGAGTTTGCAGTGAAAAACCTCCTCTTGGGTAGAACATTATGTATATACACCGTGTCCACAAAATATAGTATCATACTTTAAACTACTACTACGGCGCTTTGGCTAATAGTATCTAAATTAAATTGGTGACAATCAAAAGAGAAACGCAAAACGATTTTTCTATACCTCACAGATATTGAATGTGGCCCCCACGAGTGACGGTACAGACATCGAGGCGATGTTTCTATTCACGCCACACACCCTCAGATACGTGAAGAAATAGACTGGATGGCAACAATGATACGATGCTGGACTTCTTGCAGTTTTGAGGCAATGGAGACACATAGACACCATCCTTTATGTAACCCCTAAAAGAAGTCACAGACCGTCAAGTCAGATGACCTCGGCGGCCACTTGTAGAAAACATTATCATCATCTCTGGCACGTCCAATCCATCTTCCTGGAAGCGGTCATTCAGATGCTACCAAGCATGCAAATTCCAATGAGAAGGTGTTTCATCTTGCTGGAAAAGATATTCATTGCCTTATTCTTGTTCCAATTGTGGAAATAAGTATTCAGCGAGCATATAAAGATAATTTGCACCGTTGAAAGTGGCCTCTAGAAAGAAAAATGGGCCATAGACTTTACGTTTTTATACGGCACAAAATACATTCACCTTAGGGGAATCTCTTTCAACTTCCACAATGGTGTTTGGATTCTCACTCCCCTAAATCCTAACATTATGTCTGTTCACTTTTCCACTAACGTGGAAAGTTGCCTCATCACTGAACATTATTGTTTATGACAGTTCTTCATTATCCTCCAATAGTACCATGAAATGCTCAGAGAAATCTAATCGCTTTGCATGGTCATCACATTTCAACTTATGCACTAATTGAAGTTTGTAGTGGTGAAACTTCAGTCGTGTAAGATCTTAGATACGGTGGATTTATGGATGTTTAACTGTTGACTAGCTCTACGGACAGACTTCTTGGGACTGCGCACAAATGCCTCCCGCACTTAATTCACAATTCCTGCATCGACAGATGGTCTCCCTGAATGACCTTTCCTTTGAATACATATGCAGCCATGATTCACAAAATCACGGTACCACTTCAAAATTGACTTGCGTGTAAGAGCCTGATGTTGAAACTTCGCCTAAAAGCACGCAGGACCAGCACCGGACCCTGCGTGGTGTGATATTCCAAAACACACCAACTACGTTCTTGGGGGTTCGTCATAAATCCTTAAAACTTATTTCATAACTTTTTTAACAACAACATAATTTCAAAAGCACAGCAAACATTCGCATTTAACCTGTATGCTAAATATCCAACAATGAACCCATATCGACCATAAAAAATGATTAAATTTAGTTAGTTTCTGTATTATTGTCCACTATTGTCCATTGTTGGATATTGTTAACATGCACAAAACGTTTTGAGTTTCTCGTTTGATTGCCACCAATTTCATTTAGATACGATTATCCAAAGCGACGTAGTAGTAGTATAAAGTATGATACTATATTTATGGACACGGTGTATATGAATACAGGGTATATATATACTTCTACTGCCGCAACAAGCAACACTGTAGCTTATGGAATCTGCTGGTATCAAAGCAGAATTCACTGAATCTTATCCTCAGAAACTGAACTAGTTCAGATCTGTCTACAATTGCGTAAGAGCCCAATGTTGGACCTTAGCCTCTCATTTGTTAGGAGTCATTAGACCAAGTTAATTTCTTCTTCTTCTACTTCATGGAATTAGGCCATACACCTGTTTCCATATCCCTCCATCTAGTTATGGGACGCCCAATATTTCTTCTTCCTTTAGGTTGGTAGTAAAGCAAAATTAATGGGAGTCTATTAGATTGCATTCTTTCTATGTTGGTTTTCATGGCGGCGCGGACATACGCTCTCCATACATCCGTTTTTTGTTTTCACTACAAAGGGTGATTTTTAGGCTTGAAGGGGTTGAGTAGTACAACTCTTATAGCCTAAAACCTTCCCAGAAAACTTCTGACCATTTTGCAAAAAGCTCCATCACAATAGGCAGACAGACAAAGGGCATACATTAATTTATATATATATATATATATATATATATATATTGTCCACCGCTGTGGTCTGGAGGTAGCGTGCTGCCTTATGACGCAGCGGGCCCGGTCTCAATTCCCGGTCGGGGAAGTTTTTCTGGGTGAGGTTCTCTCGGGGTTTCTCCTCACCTGTAAGACAAATGTCAGGAAAACTGTAAGATCCAAACGGTCCGCGAAATCATATAGCCATCATCATCATCATCATTATCATCTCATCATCCTTCACTAGTGTGGAAAGCAACGGAAAGCTACCACACCTACAATTCCCTAGTAAAGTTGCAAAGCATAGCATGAAAATGCTATGATTGAAGTGAAAGACCTGCCCTCGGGCAGAATTACTACGGATGGATGGATATATAGATTATAACAATCAGTGACGCTTTAGGTCGTAGTTACTAAGCAACAAAACATTAAACGCTATCAAAACATAAAATACAGGTTCAATAAAACGTAAAACACCAGTCCTTGGATTTCGTATAACTACAAAAGTAAACTTTCCTTTACTTTTCTGGAACTGTATTAATAGTTGCAGCTTGGACTATTTTAAAAATGTTTCCTGGTGAACCCTGAAAATCACCTTCTCCGCTCATTTTTACTTTAAATTCACATACGAAACTAGCGCCTACAATTGCAGAATATAACAACAATGTTGATTTACGTGTCTTTTTTTTCCGAGGCCCACATTACATTTTTTTCTTTAAATATATCGTTTTCGCAATAAATACATTTCATTAAATATACAAAATGTACAAACTATACTAAAATTCTCTGAACGTCGATAAAAATTGTAGACAACATGTTACAAAATTAGGTTTAGTAACTCACTGCTCTTAGAACACTCCCTTCGGTCATGTTCTAATTCGAGGATCTGCTTTTGTAACTATTTGTCTAAACAACTATTAGGATACAAGTTACGAAAGTCAAGCTTTAGTAACGAATGGGATCTAATAATTAAAACACAATCGAAGGGGGTAGATCTACGAGTTACTGAAACTTAATTTGTAACATGCATTCTGCAATATTTTATCAACGTTTCGTGTATTTAACGGAAATTATTTTACTAATTCCGGAAATAAATGTATTATAAATGTATTGTAGTTCATTCGATTCGGTCAAAGTCTACTTGATCCTTTATATGATTGATCAAAGACTGGTATTCAAGAAGCAAACTTTCTGCGAAGAGCGACTCTCAGCCCGTCAGTCTGTTGTTAATTATGTGGGTCTTGCAGAACCTACTCTAACTGGCTCACTCTATTCAACATCATGTGCTAACAAGATATTTATTTCTTTAAAAGTTCATGGAACAATTGAAAGATGAGAACCTCAGTTTACGGAAGACGGTGATGGCATGGCCTAATGGCGGGATTACAATCAACGACGTTCATTGACGTTGCGTTGCGTTCCGTTGTGTCTAGAGGGCAAGTTACAACGCACAATTTGAGTAGGTGTATCATGACGTTTATGTTAATGCGAAATATGGTAAATACACATACGGCAGTACTTACATTGTTTCCTATTATTATTTCCAAATAGCTTCCTTTTTTCGTTTTTTTTTTGTTGTATATAAATTCGTGCGATAGTACTAACTCAATAAGCACATCGTCTCTCATGTTGATATAATTAAAATATCAAGATGTTGTAATTTATTGGCTCCAATAAAGTCATCAACAATCAGCTAGAAACAAATGAAATGCGAGAACCGTCGATGTCACGTGATTTGGAAAAATATGACGTTACAATTGCGTTTGTTGAAGCTTGATCTTGCTTATGTACAACAAACGCCATCATGTGCCGTACCCTGCAAACGTTCATCATTATATGATATGTTGAAGGTGTATTTGATAAACATAAACGAACTCAAGCGTAACGCAACGCTACGTCAACCAACGTTGTTCTTAATTCCACCATAAGAGAGCTTGGTTCTTGAATACCGGCCTTAATCTAACATACGCTCTCATTTGTTTTACAATGCAAGTTTATTCAACTTGCAAGTCCAGGTTAACAAATAAAAATCGCAACAAAGTACATTACTAAGCAATTGTTGTTTATTTTATTAAAGCTGTGTTTTACGTTTTGTACGTGTTTTTGTGTTTTATGGAAATAAAATGATTTGCCTTTGTTACCTGTTAACAATAAAATAACCATGTAGTTATATAACAATAGTAGATGTTATTATTATTAATCCTATTATAAAAAATAATAAACATTGTTATTAAGAAAGGAATATGGTATAATGCGTTGATATTAAAATAAGATTAGCCCCGCAGTATAGCGGAGCGGTATAAGGCCTTGGTGCAAAGCTGGTCCGAGTCCCCACAGGGGAAGAAATATTATCATGAAATACGGGCCGGATGTCCATAGGCTACATGATGAGGAAATTGGGCAACTACAATAACTAGCGACTCGAGGTTGAGAAAACCAGCTATAACGGCTGGGTACCCTACACATTGATCACATGCCGCCCCTATTCTGGTTGGATGATCGTCCACCTCTGTGAGTAACATATTTCGATGTGAGGTCAGAAGCCGACTGGTAGTGTCAAGGCCTTCTGCGAGAAATATGAAATAATAAATTGTACGTTGCATGACTTTAATATATTTTACGAATTCATTTTGTATCTCAATTCGTCCATAAATCCACTTTATTTTCTTGTAACATAATTAACTTTATTTATTCTTCGATTCTTTATGGGTTACCTTATATTGTTAAAATCTTCCTCGCAAGTTAAATTTAAATATTCTAATCGATGTTGTCTTCATTTTGTACATTATTATTATTATTATTATTATTATTATTATTATTATATTATTATTATTATTATTATTCTTGTATCTTGTAAGCCCATGTTTCCCTTAACAGAGATTTAGGCGCTCTCCCCCTACAGGGAAGAATTTGAACCATACTAATTTAGTTACACTTGTTTTCGTATAGATGTCATGTGAGAGACGTGAAACCACCAAGTTACTAAAGAGTAAAAAGAGGGAATATTTGAGAGAGAAGATTAATAATCTTGAAATGAATGCAAAAAATAGGAACATTAGAGAATTATATCAGGGAATTAGTATAGAGAAGAAAGGGTTTCAGGCTAGAACAAACATAATTCGGAATGAAAATGGGGATATGATTGCAGATTCTAGGAGTATATTAAATAGATGGAAAGGTTACTTTAATCCGCTATTAAATGTACATACAGAACAGGACATTGAGGAGGATAAGTTACAGACAGCAGAAATGCTAGTCGCAGAGCCAAGTGCATCAGAGGTTGAAATGGCGATTGAAAAATTGAAGATGTATAAACCATCAGGTTCAGATGAGATCCCAGCAGAACTGACAAAATCAGGGGGAGAAAAATTGATGGACAAGATACACTGGTTGCTTAGTATGATTTGGGAAAAAGAAGCTCTTCCAGATGAATGGAAGGAATCAATTATCATACCAATTTATAAGAAAGGAGATAAAACAGATTGCAACAACTACAGGGGCATCTCATTACTTTCAACTTCCTAAAAAAATTTTAACAAATATATTAGTAAGCAAACTTACTCCCTATATTGATGACATTCTAGGAGATCATCAATGTGCATTTAGAAGAAACAGGTCTACAACAGATCAGATTTTCAGTGTAAGACAGATTTTAGAGAAGAAATGGGAATATAATGGTACTGTACATCAACTATATGTAGACTTCAAAAAAGCATATGATTCAGTTAAGAGGGAGAAGTTATATAGTATCCTGCTGGAGTTAGGATATGTCTAAATGGCTCAAAGAGTAGGGTGCGTGTAGGCAAACAGTTTTCAGACACTTTTGAAATCCAGAATGGGTTGAAGCAAGGAGATGCACTATCTCCTCTACATTTAATTTTGTACTAGAGCATGCCATTAAATCTTTAGAGAATGAGGAAGGCTTACAACTCAATGGTATTAATAAGCTGTTAGTTTATGGTGATGATGTAGTACTACTGGCCGATAGCGAGGAGATACTAAAGGCCAACACGCACACACTATTGAGTAACACTAAGAAATTAGGATTGGAAGTAAATATCAGTAAAACTAAATATATGGTCACACGTAGAAATTCAGTATATAATGGAAATGGACAGCTAATGACAAATGAGGGAAATTTTGAGGAAGTGGCTGAATTCAAATACCTAGGAACAATAATCACAAATTGGAATGAGATGCACAAAGAAATTAAACATAGGCTCAATTCTGGAAATGCATGCTATTATGCATTGCAGAGACTTTTGATGTCCCAACTCCTTTCAAAAAAAACGTTAAGCTGAAAATATATAAAACTATTATTCTACCAGTTATATTATATGGGTGCGAAACATGGACTCTTACTTTAAGGGAGGAAAGGAGATTACGAGTATTTGAGAATAAAGTTCTTAGGAAAATTTTTGGACCAAAGAGAGATGAACAGACAGGTGAATGGAGAAGACTTCATAACAATGAACTACATGGTCTTTATAGGAAGCCAGATATAATAAGAACAGTTAAGTCTCATAAACTGCGATGGGCAGGACATGTAGCGCGTATGGGGAATGAAAGTCGTGCATGGAAGCTTCTTGTAGGAAAGCCAGAGGGAAAACGCCCAGTTGGTAGACCAACGATGAGGTGGGAGAACAACATTAACTATGATTTGAGGGATTATACAGGGAATGATTGGAAAGCATTAGCTCAGGATAGGGATGTATGGAGAGCTTATGTCCGCGCGGCCATGAACCTTCGGGTTCGATAGTGCCAGTGAGTAAGTAAGTAAGTAAGACTGTCAATTAAGAGGGTATATTGTTTACTTGCAAGCAATTACAATTTTTAAATACATTACACTTGCAAAAATAACATTTTTTATTTAAATATTTTTTAATGTCCTTATTGTTATTTTAATTTGTTTTGCGCAGAATTATCTTACGGGTGAGCCTGGTTGAATAAAACTCTAGAATTCCTGATTCACATCGAACTGTACGGCTGTATTAAACAAACTGCATATTTTCGAAGAGCTGAAACCAAATTTTGAAGCAGGAATATTCTGACTGAAAAAAAAAATGGATATTAATTTTCGAGTAATTTTATTGTGCTTAACTACACTATGGATTTTTTTTTTATCGTAGCTAAAAACTTTTTTTTATTATATCGACTAGTCGACTTCTACCTCTTATTTTTCTTATTTTATCCTTGTTTTGGGGCTAACACTTTGTATCTTATGTTCAGTATATTAATCTTCATGTAGTATTGCATGTAGTTGCTGTCTGTGTTTTTTTGTTAGTTAATACAACCATAAACTTGACACCAGTGGATAAACTTAAATAATCTATCTAAATTAAATGTAAATTATTAATGTAATATTTATGTTAATGAAGCGACACTAATTATTAACCTCTTCCTGTTGAGAAGTGCTTGTCAAATCAGCCGTGCATTCAGAATTAATTACACTCAAGGAAGGTAGAATATGTTACATGCAAATTACTGTTGCAGTAGTGAAACTTTCGAGGTAAATCCGTCCTTTAACACTTAAACGTTTTCGAAGTAACATACTCATTACCAGACCTTTCATTGTTGGGCTCTAAAATTATATTTAGGCATTCTCAGTAGACTTTAAATCGTGTAAAATAGATTATAAATATATGTACTATCTCATTATAACACTATAAATAAAAGTGGATGTTAGAGATGAAGATTATCACACAACAACAAATAATTACTCGCAGGATCGAAATATATCAATAACTATGTTCTCGGACTCGCAGAAGACGAAAATGATGTTAGTTTTTTTCCGACACCTAACCGGAGTCAGATATTTCGACGACAACCTTTAGCAGAAGTGATCGTTTCCGTGAGATTCGCAGGCGCTATTGTCTCTCAAACTGGTCACCCTTTTTTTTTTTTTTTTTTTTTTTGCGCGCGCGGTTTTATTACTCTTAGGAATTGTTAAATCCTCAGGAATACACAGGTATACAAAATGTCCTGATTGCCACTGTCAAATATGTGAAGTAATGGCTTGTAATACCTCGTTCTGTGCAGTTCGTCTTACATTACATCATTGTGATTGTGAAGTGTCGATATATGCATTATTGTGTATCATTATAAAGAGATTGAATTAAAGCAATCTACTATAATATATTTTAATACGTACGTTTTAGTGTTATAATTTTGCAATGTCTCGCCGCTGTAAGAATTCTCCAAATTTATTCTGTTACGTATGTGGAAAGTATTGTACAAAATCTCAGCGCAGAACTAGTTATAAAGGCGTACAATTTATATTTTGGGAACCATAGTAAATTTGGAGATACTGATAAATATTGGGCCCCCAATTTTTGCTGTACAAACTGCCAAAGGATTTTAATAGGTTGGTTAAAAGGTTCGCATTCGTGCATGCCATTTGTCATTCCAATGTTGTGGAGGGAACCTACGGACCACATCACTGACTTATTTCTGTATGGTCAATATATCTGGTTTCACTTTAAAAAATAGCATTCTCTTCAGTAGGCCTTTCTACAAATTTGCAGTCAGCCATGCCACCTGTTAAACATAGCGATTCTTCACCGAACTTGGGTGACGTCAGTGATGAACATGGCGAAAGGTTCCACGAAGACATTTTAGAAATGGAAAGGCGTTATAAAGGGAAATCAGTGACCAAAATGCTTGCTGATTACTGCTTGCAACTTATCACAGACGTTTCGGAGCCATCTTATCGGCGTTAATTCGTAAAGTCATCCAGAAGAAGAAGTTTTGAAAGGTTGGATTTTTGCTTACAATGTTTAAGCATGTGTTGTCACGTAACTACTTGTTTATCTTTCTTAGAACAACAAATACACTTTTTGGATCTCCTATGATTTGGTTTTACATAGATTCCATTGCTTCTAGCAATAGTATTCGCAAAAACAAAAATGAAACTAAGTGCAGATAAGAAATAATATGCGCACATATAACGAAAAACGTTCCACCACGTCCTCGCAAAAACCTGGTTAGATGATAGAGAAAAAACGGACTTCAAATTTGAAATCAGCGCATGCTAATAACTAAAATCAACCTCTTTTCATTTCTCCGAGCGACAAAAAAAGTTCAACTTTGTTGTTGTGTGTTATTTTATGTATTCTCAGGTTTTACGATGTCGTTGACATCTTGCTCTACTCGTTTCACGATGTTAAAGTCAATCTCAATTCTTTCTCTATTTTTACCATAGACCGCTTCCCTCAAGGCCTCTTTCTTCCAGTGTTCTCCATACTGCCAGTATCTATATTAGCTTGGTCTTCCCATCTTTCTTCTTTATGTTGGATTCCATTCATAAATCGTCTTCGGTAATCTATCTTCCATCATAATTTTCATATGTCTATATAACCATCTTATTTGTGTTGTTTTGACAGTTTCTACCAGGGATCCTTACACTTTCATATGTTCTCTTATAATATTACTTATACTTTTCTCTCTCCTATATACTTCTTTCTGACTGTTGTCCCAAATTAATTTCTGTTGAATACAATTTGTCTATTGTTCTTGGTTTAAGTGCCATGTTTCTGAGTCATACGTAAGTCTATGTTTGACAAATACATTATAAATGTTCGTCCTTTTCTTTTTCTTAATCTTCTTGAAGTTAATAACACGAATAAGGACCACAATATTAAGAGTAATTAAGGTAACGGGAATAGGGAAATGTATGGACCGGAAAGGAAAGAAGAACAGACAGATGAATGGGGAAAAGTACTCAGCAGTGAGCTAAATTATGTTCATGAGAATAAGACATAATATACATAGCTAAGTCCCTTAAACTTGTAATGGGGAATGAAAGAGGCAACATGGAAACGTCATATATAGAAAGACAAGAGGGGAAAGAACCCAATAGGTAAGCCAACAATGAGGTGGGAGAATAATATTAACTATGATTTGAGGATTGTAAATTATACAGGGAACTATTAGGAAACAGGCTAGAGATTTATGGAAAGCTTATGTCCGCGCGATCTCTCCGGATTCCATAGTCCTAGTGAGTTATTTAATCAGTTTAATCCAAATCAATTTACTGATCCTTAAGACCAGATACCTTCATTTCTAAGTGTTACATATTTTATTTTAGGAAAGTATTAAAAGACTACAGCTATTAAAGAAAATTATTAACGTAAGCTTAAATATTATCATTAAGATGTGAATCTGCCAAGTTTAATATATCCTCTATCAGAGACTGGTTTTTGTTTAAACATTCATTTCTTTAATTAAAAAATCTGAGATCACAAAATGATATTTTAGTAGTTAAATGTTCCGAAAATATCTAGAAATTTCCGGAGTCCTGACGAACATGAATTGAAATGAATTATGTAAGTTTAATTTTGTGAACAAAGGGGGTTGGGCTCAAAAACATAAAATGGGTAAAACATACATTTTAGGCACAATCAGACTATCCAGGTGGAACTTGTTCCTACTTGTTTTTATTTATCTTTCGGAAAAAAATAGGGATATAATCTAAAATCCGAAGTGAACTTATTACCTGTGAAAGTACACACCGTACTAGACGTTAAAGCAGACTCTTTTTCAGATTATCGGCATGATATGTCAGCCGAATTTTCAGCTCTGCTTGACGACCATCTTCACCCTAAGTACATGCGTGCAATAGTGATTTAAGTTAGAGACTGAGTCGGCTCATAGTGTTTTAGAAAGTTTAGGTCAGTTAAAAATTCCGATGGCTTAGGGACTTTCACTCGAATTAAACAAATGTTTATTTTGATTCTGCCTTTTTACTGGGCATTTCTTATCTAATATAATTAAATTAATAATAAATAAATTCCATTCCATTAACGCATTTTAACCTCTTGCCCTTTTAGGGTTTTCTACTTGCCACACGCCTCCGAGAACTTACAGTGACACGACCTGTCGGGAGAGGGATTTTAATTATGGATCACATTCATATAATTTTGTGAGCACACAAAGACATGAAGGGTCTCCTCTAATGAGTGATCAGCTCAATGTCAGTGCCTCCTCCGAGACAACACAACATTAAGACGAAACACACAATATTCATACTGAACATGGCGAATTTGATAATAATTATTATGATCGCCAGATGATGTTCAGGGACCGATTGGGCCTCGAAGTTTCCAGAAATGTGTCTTACAAGTGAGGAAAAACCCCGAAAAAAACTAGGAAACAGGAAACTTTTCCCAACCGGGGATCGAACCTAGGTCGGCTTCTTACGAGGCAGCGAAGCTACTCCTGATTATATCCATTGAGGGGCTCTGGTTGATTTAATTCTGTACGAATTGATATTCTTAGTGATGTTCAAGATCACAGCGGTGGATATAAATAATAATAATAATAATAATAATAATAATAATAATAATAATAATAATAATAATAATAATAATAATAAGTAACAATAATAATAATAAGTAACAATAATAATGAGAAATCGATAATGACTGATTAATTATTTCATTGCCATTGTTGTACCTATCCTGAGTTAATGTTCCAAACATCTTTATACGTATAATTTACTTCTCAAATTATTACTTATACTCCCACCTCATTCTTCGTCTACCAACTGGGGACATTCTCTTTAGTTTTTCTACAAGGAATTTACACTATCTTTTATTTCTCATTCGTGCCACATGTCCTACCAATCGCAGTCCAAATTCTTAACTATTCTTATTGTATCTAGTGTCCCATAAAGATCATTTAACTCACTGGTTACTTAGTTTTCTCCATTCACATTTCCTAATCAGTTTATTCTAAATACTCGTAATCTGTTCTCCTTTCTTAAAGTAAGAGTACAGATTCTGCAGTCTTATAATATAATCGGGATAATAACCATTTGATATATATATATATATATATCCATAGTAATTCTGCCCGAAGGCAGGTCCTTCACTGCAATCATAGCATTTTCATGCTATGCCTGCCGCTTTACTAGGGAATTGTAGGTGTGGTAGCTTCCCGTTGCTTTCCACACCGGTGAAGAATGACGATGATGATAACGATGACCATATGATTTCGGGGACCGTTTGGGCCTTAAAGTTTTCCTGACATTTGTCTTACAGGTGAGGAAAAACCCCGGTAAAAACCTCACCCAGAAAAACTGCCCCAACCGGGGATCAAAACCCGGGCCCGCTGCGTGACAAGGCATACATATATATTAAACATTTTTTTGAGAGTCTGATAGTTTATTATTTGTCTGTTCATTTATTTAGTTTAATTTATTTTTTTGCAGATAAAAGCCCATAAGTGAAAACTATCAAAGTTTTTTTATCTTTAATATAAATTAAATGTAATGCAATACACATAATATCATTAATTTATCTAGGGACACATTTTCACATTTCATTTATGTGCTTAATCCATAAGATGTAGATAATCTTGTAGGGCCTACATGATTAGTAAAAAATCAATTTTATATAGGCCTATATATGCTTAGTTCCGAGTAAAATATTTTTATTTATTTAGACCTATTTATTTATTTATAGACCCGGAAGTGTTAGTATTTTATTTAAAGAAAATCTTTAACAGCTCAGGTCATTAGCGTCGCAATTCAAACGAGTGCGTGAAAGAGCCGAAAAATTGTGCCAGCGGCCTCATATTTCAGGACTGAGGTTCTTTATCGTGCCATAAATGTTTAACAAAGGGCATACGGTTTAATTATCTTCTAAATCAGGTGATAGTAATGATAATCCTTAAATTTCAACGACCCAGCGGGTTTGAACCTCGAAATCTCGAAACTAGATGCAAGCACAGTAATCACTAGAACATCGGGACCGACGGCACAGAAATTGTTTGCGAACCTTACATTAAGAGACATTGTTGCAGCACATTATGTTGCAACACCCGATTGGCTGGGTCGCGCCCTCGGCTTGACCTTATTGATGGTTACGTGAAGGTACTGGTTCGGCATTTTGATAGAGAATGGAAAAATCTAGAGGAACATTGTAGTTAACCTTCACATACATCCCCACACACAGTGTTTCTATTCCGTTAACCATAATGTTGTGTATCTAACTTCATCAGACAAACTTAATCTAAGCGTATCGTATAAAACTCTAAAATATTTACATTATCTTTACATGGAAGAAGATTGTCGACATTTCTAAAACTTGTAGCTTTATACTGACATGATTTGGCACTAGAATATTCTCCAAGAAGAAAACTCAGCCATCCATGTACACTCAGAGACATTAAAAGTTATTGTATG
Organism: Diploptera punctata; assembly: GCA_030220185.1. Lineage (NCBI taxonomy): Eukaryota > Metazoa > Arthropoda > Insecta > Blattodea > Blaberidae > Diploptera > Diploptera punctata. The sequence continues at coordinate 723,747 of JASPKZ010007681.1, read as the reverse complement.
TACGGCGGGGGGCAATTTTGTGTGGGTACATATCGTAATCTCTAATGGATCGCGTTGCCTAATTATAATGGGCTATATTCTTCTGTGTAATAGCAGGATACCAAAGGACCGATAAAACGAAAAACGAAGATATAAGAACTGAACTTAATATATTTAATCTCTGTGAAAGAATAAAATATTATCAAAATGCTAATATTATCAAAATGCTTATCTTCAGCACATATTACGAATGAATGAACAGCGCATACTAAGAAGAATGTATAATTATAAACCAAAAGGGAGAAGAATGTTGGGAAGACCATTGAAGAGATGGAAGGACCAATTCGACCTATAATGAGATCGGAACAAGCCATTGGGCTTAATCCTTGGTTGTTGATGATTCTTCTGTGTTTGCCATATACATATTGCTACCATAGAGTAATATGCGAGAGAAGCTATGCTGAGTTGAGTTATAAACATGAGCAAAGAACACATGTTTAATCTAATATACAAAATTTAACGTTTGTTTGTTTGTTCGTACTTAATGCGCGGTTATACCGTTGATCCGATTGTGATGGGGTTTCTTGCAAAATGTTCAGCAGATTCCCGGGATGAATATAGGCTATAAGAAAGTTGTGATACTCAACTCCTACACCCTTAAAAATCACCCTTTATAGTGAAAACGAGAAAAAAGTCATTTTTTTAAGCTTAAATGGTTTACGCTGCCTAAACCTTAACTAATACACACAAAATTAATGTACACAGAATTGCATATCTGAAAACAAAACTACAAAAAAGATCCATGACAGCATATGCTAATCTTTTATGGATAACTCACAATAACCATGTTTGTCTTTCATTGATGCCGATAAGATCGGAATAAGTAGATTCCCGGGCAAGTATAACAGCGCACAGCGGGTATTCTTTTACGGATAACTCAAAATAACGAATTTTGTCTTTCAGCTCATTTATGCCAAGTACATCGGGATACGTAGATTCCCGGGCAAAGCCGGGTAAACTGCACGGAGTATAAACAAATAATTACGATATTACTTTACTCATAGTGATTGCTTGAATATTAAATTTTGGAAGATGAAATTCATTTAACTATTTGGATTGTATGAAAGGTAGTTTGGAAATAGAATTAATTGGTTTATTGACTGTTTTAGCTGCAATAACGAAGAGAGCAGATTTATAATTATTTTCCTTTTACTTATTCAAATTAACATAAAAACTAAATTTTCGTCTCTTACAGCTAATTTATGCCAAGAAGATCGGGATAAGTAGAATTTTGGGTAACGCCGGGTAATCACCACGGGACATCTAAAAATAATGATATAAATTTATAATTATTTTTCCTTTTACTTATTCAAATAAAAGCAAAAACACATTGTTTATTTAGGCGTAGCAGCGTACGCCGGGTATTAGCTAGTAAGCTATAAAATATGAATATAGAACATTAGGTTGAAATCCGGCTGATATAAATGCTTGAAAATGAATCTAAATGAAAAAAGTATAAATTCTCTCTAGCATTGAACTGACACATTATTTACAATAAACATGTAATATTTTATGGTCGTATTGAAATATAAACATAACAAAACTGCAGTCTCAACCAGGACATAGGTTACAATTACAAAGAGCCACACCGGGATTTTTCTCGGGATTCTCCCGTTTTCCGAATTTCATCCCATCAACTCTCCACTCCTCATCCCTCCCCCACCATGCTATTTAATCTCCATTCATTCCTTTCATATCACCTTTCATCTCATTTCATGTTAGGTAAAAAATAGCCTGGTTTAGCAAACTACAAGTGTTTAAAATATGTGGTTGTGGTGATCGACTGGGGACTTACTCATGCACTTCCCCATATCTCCGAGTCTGTGTGTCAACTTAGGACAGGCTAGGGCCAAAGAGAGGGTTTTAGTTGAATAGTTGCCGCAAAAAGAGATATAATCCACAAACTATACATTGTTTGGAAAACGAAAAAAAAAGTATAATGTTCATTTTGAGGTTATTACCTTTATTATATCATATACATTTTAATATCTTATCCTATTGGAATCATATACAGCCATTTTGAATGCAAAATAGCATTCTAGTAACTAAAGATTAACAATTCAATACAGAAGTGAGTGCAAAAGTGAGCTATCTCTATGGAGTGGAAAAATGATCTAACACATAGGCTATTTAAATAAAAATGCTATAATAAGAAATAGAAAGTACATATTGAACACTGATTCAATTAGAAATAACTGAATCAGTTTTCATTATTTATTTTTCATTTAATGTTATTTCGTTACATTCTTTGTGTATTTCTTATTTTCACTTAATTTCTCTAAGATTCTGATTAGAATTCACGGAACTGTGGTGGAATGAATTAGCACATGTGCAATAATTGTTTTTCTGTATTGCTCCTCATATCTTAACTGACTGCTTCCGCCATTTTGTTACATACAGATCACTATTCGCTTGAAAGCCAACTTTTAAAACAGGTCTGGAAAAGAGTATGCATAGTTTTACATACACCATACCGTGATACCGTACTCTCCGGATAGATCACTAATCCACTGAAAACTCAACCTTCGAATTTTTGATGAGGTAGATCTCTTTTCGGGGCAACTATTCAGTTTCTCCTCAAGGCCTTGGGCCTCTCCAAATAAATGGTGGTATGAGTCATCTGTGTGAATGCTTGATATGTATCGAACCAGGAACAGCATAACACCGTAGAATAGCTTTAATTTCATTTATTCCACAAAGTAAAAAAGGGTAATACAATGAATAAAAAATAAGGTTGTCGTGATAGGGTCTCAAAATACGAATCCATATTTACTAATCGAATCTACAATTACAAACATACCCAATTTAAATATATATTTTTCTAGCTGCGTAATAGCACACACTCGCTTGGAACACTACTCTCCACCGGAGCGAAATATATAAGGTACATAAAACCAAACATAATCGTTATACTCTCCTCCCGGTTGTCAGGTACCGCGCATAAAACAGTCGCATGTGACGTTATAGTAAAAAGGAAGGGATGCGGAGAAAACCGGGCAGAACTTGAGATTAAAATCTAGACATTTCCGAAATGCAGGACAACTTACACACAATTCACTGTCTGGCATCATTATAGACATCTAAATACAAGAAAGAAGAGAACATTACATGTTATACACTTAAGGATGTGTGCCTACTTATTAGATAATAAGTCCAGTATTTCTCAACCTACTCGTCCAATTTCAGTAATGAATCTAGAGGAATGGGAAGAAGGTTCAACGATGTCTTCAAAATGTATAAAGACTTACAAAAATATATAACGGTAAATAAAATGGCAACAAATCTATTTCCATTTTGATTTTCTGGTACTTTATTTTACATCTCTAATGAATTTTATTAATGGCATTGCCCGTTTTTTAGGCATAGCCTCTACTTTATCAGGAGTTTATAGACAAAGTTCACTTTTAGTTACCTTATTTGTCCAAAGATGGCATCAGTGGCATGCAGTCCATACACTGTCTCTATGAGACATCTAGCAGGTAACTAAAGGTATTACTAGGATGTTTGATATACATATATATATATATATATATATATATATTATTTCTTTCATTTACACTGTTTTTCCTTTTTCTTTAACTTTGTTAACCTTTTTAATCTTATTCACACATACAAACACAAGACAGGACACACACCCAGATCCAAGGTGGAGATTTAACGTCCCCTACCCAGCCGGGAATCGAACCCGGGTCGCCGGAGTGGAAGGTAGGGACTCTACCGACTACGCCACGGCGACGGACCTATCGGTCGCTAAATTTTGCTTAAAGGCCTCTTTGTTGAGGATCTTTTACGAGCCTGAAAATCAATCTTCAGACTCGGGACTTGCTCCTCGAATTTTTCCATTCTAAAAAAATCCATCGAACGCGGCCGGGTTTGAACCCGCGACCTTCAGAGGCAAGGAGCATAACCACTAGTCCACCGCGGCCGACTTCTAATATAACTTTAAATAATCTGATTGATTCGATAATGAGTAAGCCTATATCACAGATATTCGTTTCCTCTTTTCGTGTCATGTGAAAAAGACACACCATGAGCGCTACACGCCTGATAGGACCATGGGCTACCCGGTGACTGCTGGACTCACATCCACATGTGTTAATCACATACATGAACGATCATCTAGCCTGTATTGGTATGACATTTGATCGGCATGTCGGGTCCCCAGCCGTTATAGTTGTTTTTTTTAAACCTGGAATCGCTACTTATTGTAACTTACTAACTTGCTGGCGCTATCGAACCCATAGGTTCATAACTGCGCGGATATAAGCTCTCCATACACCCCTATCTTCAGCACCTGTAGATTCTATTTCCCTTAAATTATGGTTAATATTATTCTCCAGCCTCATTCTTGGTCTCTCAACTGAGTGTTTCCTCTTTGGCTTTCCTACAAGAAGCTTTCATGCCCCTCTTTCATTCCTCATTCGTGCCACATTCCTGCCCATCTCAATCTACGAATCTTAACTGTTAATATCTGATTTCATATAAAGTTTATGTAGCTCACAAGTTACGCAATATTCTCCATTCGCCTATCTGTTATTTTGTATTCGTTCCAAAAATCTTCCTTATAGCTTTATTCTCTAATACTCGTAATCTTTCATCCTCCATTAAAGTAAGAGTCAATGTTTCGCATCCATATAATAGAATTGGGAGAATAAGTTTACCTTTTTTTTAGAGAAGTTGGGAGGACAAGAGTTCCTGTAATGCATAGGGCCTAATAACATGCTTTTCCAGAATTGAGTCTAATTTCTTTTTTCATCTCATTCCTATTTGTAATTATTGTTCCTAGGTATTTGAATTCAGTCACTTCTTCAACATTTTGCTCATTTGCCATTAACTGTCCATTTCCATTAGGCCTATATATTTATGTGTGTGAACGTATATTTAATTTTATTGATGTTTGCTTCCAGTCCCAATTTCTTAGTGTTACTCAATAGTGTGTGCGTGTTGGCTCTTAGTGTCTCCTCGCTATCTCCTAATATCATAAAAAAACTAACAGCTTGTTAATACTATTAAATCGAGAGCTTCTTTACGTTTTAAACATGTCATGGCATGCTCGGAATACATAGCCTATAAATGCTGCAGCTATGGTTAAAAATAAGATTAAAACACTTACTGATCATGTAAGTAGGAATTTAAATGATCCATAGTACATTCCTCGTCCAATGTGTAAGTAGATACATACAAAGAATATAGAAGCTGCATTTGCATATAAGGTCCGTAGAAATCAACCATAATTTACATCTCGACAAATATGATTAACTTTATTATATGCTAGTTCAATATTAGGACAATAGCGTATTGCAAAAAAAATCCCAGTAATAAGTTGAATTAGTAGACTAGATCAAAATCGAATAATTGAGGAAACAATGCATTTTCTTGCTTTAAGCCAGGTTGAATTTCGAAAGTATCCGAAAACTGTTAGCCTACACTCACCATATTCTTTGTGACATTTAGACACATTCAAAAAAGTCTAAGTAATATTTTAGTAATTCCGAACTCCAGCAGGATACTATATAACTTTACCCTCGTAATTGAATCTTAAGCCTTTCTGAAGTCTACATATAGTTGCTGCACAGTGCCATTATATTCCCATTTATTTTCTAAAATCCGTCTTAAATTAAAAATCTGATCTGTTGTAGAACTGTATCTTGTAAATCCATATTGTTGATCTGTAACTACCCAAATTCATAACGATCATGTGTGGGCACCTGTACCATACTGGCCGACATTCCCACAAGAAAAAAAATTCCACCCATGAGGACTCAAATCAGCGCAAGGCCGCATCACAGCACCAAAGGAATCATGCCTTAAAAACATTCTTCTATAACGCAGAACCGTGCTATGTGAACCTCCCTTGAAACCAACATACCCCAGCTTACGCTCAAAAATTATTTAATAGAAAAATGAGGAATTTTGCTCAATTACAGCAATTTCGTTTTCTAATAACGTAGAATACACTCCACCTCTCTAGTCTCGGGATTAATGAAGTCTCGTACCCAGGGCCTGATTTCGATCCCCGGTCGGGACGGGATTCCTGATGATGGCTTTCTTCCGGGTTTTTCCTCACCTCAAAGACAAATGATGGGAAACGTCAAGGTTCAAATGGTCCCCGAACATCATCTGGCCATCATAATTATCAATATCATATTCGCCTTGTTCAGTATGAATGACTTATTTTCTTAAAATTTCATGTTGTCTCGGAAGTGGTGTGTATTAAGTTGATCACTCATACAGGGAGCCCTCCGTGTCTTTGTGTAGAGAAAAAAATCATCTTCTACCAGATCGTGTCCTTTTAAGACCCATTGCCGTGGTGCATGTAAAAGTACCTACAAAAGAAGAGATTAAACTAAGGTAAAGATAGAAGAGAATTACATGGATACAGTATTTACTTTTCATATTAATGTACCAACTTAACTTATTAATCGCATGAAGTTTAAGATGGGTGAGAACCATTGATGTAGCCTATGTTATTTACTTCAATACAATTTACGAATGAAGTTGCATAAAAAAAGCATACAACACTAAACCATTGTCATTATGGTGAATAATCATTGTCATTATATTACGTTTATACATCTGTGGAGGACACTTGCCCTGTGTTTCCATCAGGATCTCAATATAAGTCAGCAACTATTGTACATCTGGCTTAACTTGGGAAAGAGAGATATGGAGATATAACGGTAGATCCTTCACCGCTTTCGTCCAATTACAAAAGAAAGAACCCACCCTGTTGTCAGTTTTCGTCTTCCCACTTGCCCCTATTAATATCTGGTGAAGGAATACCGACAACACTGGTGCGAGTGAGATAGGTGAGCACAGCTGTCTCTTCCTACAAATTTCTTCCAAAGTTAAACCAGACGAACAATACCTAGATACACCGGGGAATAGTTAGTTCAGTACTATTAGAAAGCAAATATGTAACCAACAAAATTGCTGATTTTCTAACCACAGGTCTCATATTATCACGTTTCAATGTTTATAACAAGGAAATTGTCAACCATTGCAAGTCGGAACGTACCTCGAAATTTCTCCTAGAAAAGCGTTATGATGTATCAAGGCCGTGCCCAAAAATGTATATGTCATTTTAAAGTACAAGGCACAGAAATCGAAACCAAAATCCAGCAATGGTAACCCATTATACGGAGCAGGTGTACGTCCCCTGCATGAGTTAAGAACAGAGTGGAGTGAGGCGGGACGCGGCGCGTACAGTGGGTAGTGAGGGTATTCCACTCTGCCAATACAGGAATTACATTACTTTTCCTATGGTTTTAATGAGAGATTTGGCGCTGGATTTTAGTGCCTTGTAGTTAAAACGGCAGTTTTTTTTGGTCACAGATTTTGTACTTCACAATGCTTCTCTGTAAGAAATTTCAAGGTAGGTTTCGGCATGCAATGGTTGACAGTTCCCTTGTATGAACATCCTAGTAATCTGCAACCTTCACATACAGTGAATCATAAGTTGAAGTAGAAATTACCTAAAATACTTGATATGAACCTTATAGATCATATAAAAATAACTAGGAAGAAAATTATGATTAAAATACTATTGCCAACTTAAAGTAATGTTAGTTCTTATAAACACACTATGTTGGATTCTTGGCTCACTCGGTATCGGCGTTGTTTTAAATTCCATTGGGTAGCTACCCGATACAGTGCTCAGTCGGTATGTCTTTTGGATTTCACCCTGCACAATCAAAAACTTAAGGTATCCTTCATAACGTAAGGAAACACATCCATGTTAACGATTTAGTAGTCTTAGTGTCAAATTACATCTCGCCTTATTAACGAGAGTGACGGTAAATGTATGTACACCTTAGAGTCTAAATCAAATTTATAATGAAATGTGCTAACAATCATTAAGGAAGTGGCTGAATTCAAATACCTAGGAACAATAATCGCAAATAGGAATGAGATGCACAAAGAAATTAACATAGGCTCAATTCTGCAAATGCGTGCTATTATGCATTGCAGAGACTCTTGATGTCCCAACTCCTTTCAAAAAACGTTAAACTGAAAATATATAAAACTATTATTCTACCAGTTATATTATATGGGTGCGAAACATGGACTCTTACTTTAAGGGAGGAAATGAGATTACGAGTTTTTGAGAATAAAGTTCTTAGGAAAATTTTTGGACCAAAGAGAGATGAACAGACAGGTGAATGGAGAAGACTGCATAACAATGAACTACATGGTCTTTATAGGAAGCCAGATATAATAAGAACAGTTAAGTCTCGTAGACTGCGATGGGCAGGACATACAGGGAATAAAAGACGTGCATGGAAGCTTCTTGTAGGAAAGCCGGAGGGAAAACGCCCGGTTGGTAGACTAAGAATGAGGTGGGAGAACAACATTAACTATGATTTGAGGGAAGTAGATTATACAGGGGATGATTGGAAAGCATTAGCTCAGGATAGGGATGTATGGAGAGCTTATGTCCGCGCAGCCATGAACCTACGGGTTTGATAGTGCCAGTAAGTAAGTATGTATGTGCTAACAATCATAGTCACTTAACGGTGTAGGATGTAGTACCGAACACTGTCGGTAGATGTCGCAACAAATGGAAAACATGTTTACACTATGAGATGTTATTGGAGATAAAATGGGAGATAACCGATATAGTTTGTAACCTGTGGTCCATTTTAACATGCAAAGATACCCTTTTGAACTACAATAGCCCTTAGAACATTTGTATTATTATTAAGAAAGTATATTTGATATTAGGCAATACAACACAAGTGTCGGTACCGTCATCGATGTTAAAATAAAAACACGTTTACCTGGAATCGCAGCAGTTTGTTAAAACCAGTTATTAGTCAGACAGAAATAATAATTATGTATTAGTCTCACGTTCCATGACCCTCTTGTGTAACATCTTCATTTCCAGATGTTGTTATGTAACGCACAGATTCCTGGAACTGGGTAACAGGACTTGAGTAAAAAAGGTTTAATATGCAGGTTATCACACCGCAAACCAGCAGTTTACAATACACGCGCTCTTTGCAAACACACTTAATTATTCAAAATCTAAAATATTGCAGTGAGCAAAACTTTAAAAAGTCTGTCACGCAGAAAATGTAATTACTCAGCAAGTCGAATTTATAGTCATTATTATTATTATATATTAACTTTCCTCATTGGAGGATTACCACAAGGACAAAATGATACAGACAATTAATTTTAGAATTGAGAAATACATTTTGTAAATACATTAACAAATTTCAAATTGTAATTGATGTATATTCTATAAAGTAGAAATTTTGTAAAGATGGTTTGTTAAATTTGAAATTGATCCTCGAATGGCTGCGATGGCAATTTTAGAAAGATACACTCTGTCCAAATCTAAGAAATTACAATATTTAGCAAAGAATCCTGGTGCAGTACCTCTTGCCCCAACCATCAATCCTGTCACAGTTATACTATCTAATTTGCATTTATCATAAGTAATGCCACGAAGTGAGGAGTGAATTTATCTAGAGAATTTGGAAATCAAGAGTGGCATTTGTTAGGGCTATTTAACGAATAAAATTATGCTGTTTACTCACAAATCATTATTTAACTATAGTTGTTTAAAAATATGTATATATTTAATGTAAATGGCAACGTTTGAAAACGAATCAGAAATGTGAGGTTATGTTCATTCACTGCTGCTTGGTCATATTATTTATTGGCAAATAAGATCGCATATTGTAAGAGTGCACCCAAGTGAAGAAATAATGAAACACATCAAACTATATATCATAATTAACATTACGGGTTATTCATTTAATTTTTTAGTAAACAACTCAGTAAAATCAAGGAATCTTTTCATTATTTGCTATATTCAATGTATTTGTTGGAGAAAAAGAATGCGTTGACCTGTTCAGAACATTAAAAAGGAGGAGCTTTCTTTATCACAAAAGCAGGAGCTGATAAAGAGAAATCGATAAAGAACGAGGTGAAACACGACTGTCATTGGTTGTAAAAGAACATTCATTGAAACGTGATTGGTCATTGACTAGCATTTGTGGCATGAGTTAAATAATCTTTGTAATAGTCAACTGTTGGCGCACATATAGCTATCTTTTCAGAGTCACTTCCTCAGGTTTGCCAATATGGGTCTCAAAACGGATTGTGGGATCTAATATCGTACTAATTTTAGAAGATGGTCTAAATGCAATAATACTTATTCGTCTATTACTTCCATTAGTGGCCACGCCGTGAAATTCCTCATAAACTACAGAATATATCATTCGTTTGTTAGTAAATAGTATGTATCCAATTACGTTACGAGAAAATAAGTATGACGGACACATAAGTATGACAATTTTTAAATTAAGCCTTTCAGATAAATCCCTATATATAAGAGATTTCGCTGATGTTTTATAATTCTTTTTTCGTTTTAATGGTACAACGACATATAAAGTGTTTCTTTGCGAACAATCGAAAATTACTACCGTATTAATTTTTGCTTCAGGTGAACCACACGCCTGATATTCCATAATACAACCCTTTCCTTTATTTTAAGTGTCGTGATACCAAGAAGTCAATTAGGACCTGAAAATAAAAGTTTGAGGCAAAAATGGCAGCAAGAATATACGATAAAGGAAATAAATACCGTTCGTGGAAAAAAAAAATCAACAAATAATGTGTTTCGATGTGTCTGAAGCTACCCTTTGCAGAAAGGTCAAGAAATATATAGATCACAATATTTTGGTGGTGAATGAAACAATGGAAAGTAAAAGCTGTTCTACCGCCAGTGCCAAGTGCAAAGAAGCATGCAAGATTTCGCAGTGAGGTGAACTATGGTTTCAAAAACATGTGTTTCATATTACAACCCCATTTTCCAGAAGCCACATTTTGTCGCATGTTTGAAAAGAAAAATGTGAAAACTCAAAAGTCTTAAACATATGTTTTAAAAAGTATTGGTATTTCTATATTCAGTCATATACTATCACTACTGACTTGTAAGGTGCTATCCATCCATAGTAATTCTGCCCGAGGGCAGGTCCTTCACTGCAATCATAGAATTTTCATGCTATACTTGCAGCTTTACTAGGGAATCGTAGGTGTGGTAGCTTCCCGTTGCTTTCCACACCGGTGAAGGATGATGATGATGATGATGATGAAGATAAGGATGATTATGATAATGATGGTCATATGATTTCGGGGATCGTTTGGGCCTTAAAGTTTTCCTGACATTTGTCTTACAGGTAAGGAAAAACACTGATAAAAACCTCACCCAGAAAAACTGCCCCGACGGGATCGAAACAGGGCCCGCTGCGTGACAAGGTAGCACGCTACCTTGAGACCACAGCGGTGGACGTAAGGTACTATATGCTATTGGAATTCAAAAGTGTATCACAAATAATAAAGTGGTCCATATTACCACCTATTCCCCCACTTTTCTGTCGTGGTCATAATCAGAGAATTAGAAACCATTGATGCAACAGAGAAAGTGATAGGATATTCTTGGAATATTGTAATTTAACTCTCTCTCTCTCTCTCTCTTTCTCTGTGTGTGTGTGTGTGTGTGTGTTTGCGCTGTCGCGTGTGTATGCACGTAAGCTTATACATGTAATAAAATTATAGCTTGTTGAGTACGAGAATAATAAAACAATTAGATTACTTTCAATTTCTCAGATGAAATTGTTATTTTTCTAGTGTAATAACGAACAAATTTTATATCTGAGAATGAAAAAGAGGCATGTAAACTTATTTTAGGAAAGTCAGAGGGAAAAACCCAGTTGGTAGACTATGAATGAGGTGGAAGAATAACATTAATTATGATTTTAATAATAGATTATACTGGGGATGTTTGGAAAACATTAGCTCAGGATAGGGATGTGTGCAGAGCTTATGTTCGCGCGGCAATGAACCTACGGATTCGATAGTACCAGTGAGTTAGTTAATGACCAAACTACTACCGAGTCACGAGTGCGGCAGTAAGTATCGTCGAGAGCCAAATGTTGGCTCCAGGATATCAGTAGCTATTAAATGAGAGTTCCATACAACTGTTTTTCTGATCGTACGACCTGCAGGTTAGTAGGTAAAACAAAGAAATAGGCTATTTATATACATTTGGTTCTTTTTGATATTAACGTATGAAACTATGAATATATATATATAGCCTATATATGTGTTTTTTTTTTTTTTTTTTTTTTTTTTTTTTTTTTTTTTTTTTTTTTTTTTTTGCTCACGCTATTGTAAGTGTAGTATTATACAGTATTGTTCTGTATTTACGAGTAACTAGAATTTACCATTCAATGTAAGTCTCTAGGTATATCATACAAATTATTTCTGTAGCATAGTAACAAACGATACTATGACCAACAAAGTCCGTGAATGGATAAATCGACTCACTAACAGATATAAATGATTATAAAATAATATATCACAATTAACCATATTTAGAATCAGTTTGTGATATTAACATTAGGCCTATATGGAATTTTGGAGGTAAGAACCATATTGACTTGACTCGAACTCCATTTTTGGCCCTCGCAAATCTCTGGCCAAAAACCGTCCACGACTATTAATAAATTACTTACCTCTCTTGTAGTACAAAATACTATTACATAGCGAGAAACAAAACAGTGACATTTGAAACAGCAGGAAACAATACTGGTATTTTACATGCAGTTTCTCGCCTCTCTAAATAAAATTTAATTTACGAAAATAAAAAATCTGAGACGAAATCAAATGCTCAATGAAATATAATTAATTCATTTTAAAGGCACAAAAATTATTTCATTTCGTATAATACTGTGTCTCATTTACGATTTTACAGAAAGGAAATATTACATTAGTGTGACATTACAATACCATGTACTGTAATATTTACAAAAAAACGACGCAGATTTCTCCAACGTTTGAATAAACCATGAAAAACTTCATAATTTTACAAAAAACAAGGAAAACAAAAATAAATAAGATGGACATATTTATCGTACCATTAGCAGGACTACTTATTTTATTATTACGCTAAATATAAATAAATGATTTCGTGTTACAAAAAATGCATTTTTAATAGTTTTAATACAATTTACTGTTCATTTTGTCAATTGGCAGCACTGATTGAAACGTCTTTTGTTTAATTGTTACGAGTAATTATGAAGCATTGCTGGTTCACGTCCTGACTGTAAGTTTTTGCATTGACTATTTAACTCATGCCCGAAATGGGAGTCAATGACCGATCACATTTCAATGATTTTTTATTTACAATCAATCACGGTCGTTTTTCACCTCGATTTTATCAATTTAATTTTACTACTTCAAAATCAAGCTCCTCCGTTTTAACATTCTGAATAGGTCATAGCATTATTTTGAAGTGACTGCATGTGGCTATCAGATTGTATATGTAGTGAACGAATGTTGCCAGATAGTGCTTGCGGGATATAATATAAAAACATTTGTAGCAATTCATTATACAAAAAAAAAAAAACTACTCTTTGCACTTTCATAAACGTATTATTTCCCAGGATTTTACGTTCCAGAAAAATATGACTGACACATTTACATCATAGGACATCAGAAATTAATTAATAATCTATAATGTTGGTTATAAATTTCACCATTAGGGTGCATTCTTACAATATTGCGATCCTTTGGCAATACACAATATGTACTGGTTGCAGTGATGAACAAATGAAGCATAACAATAGTTTTTTATTTGTTTTCAAACATTTTGCATTAAATATACGAGTACAAATATTTTAAAATAACTATATTTAAATAGTCCACCGCTGTGGTCTCTGCCTTGTCACGCAGCGGGCCCGGGTTCGATTCCCGGTCGGAACTGGCTCCTGGGCGAGATTTTTTCGGTGTTTTTCCTCACCTGTAAGACAAATGTCAGGTAGCTTAGGGCCCAACAGTTCCCTGAAAATCATCCGGCCATCATCATCATCCTTCAGCGGTGTGGGAAGCTTCGGGAAGCTACCACACCTGTAATTTCCTAGTAAAGCTGCAAAGCATAACATGACAATGCTGTGAAAGACCTGCCCTCGGACAGAATTACTATGGATGGATTTTTAAATAATGATCTTTGAGTAAACAGCTTAATTTTATTCGTTAAATAGTCCTAACAAATTCCACTCTTGATTTCCAAATTATCATAAGTAATGCCACGAGTGATTTCCAAATTATCGATAAATTCACGACTCACGAAGTGAGGAGTGAATTTATCTAGAGAATTTGGAAATCAAGAAGTGGTATTTGTTAGGACTATTTAACGAATAAAATTAAGCTGTTTACTCACAAATCATTATTTAACTGTAGTTATTTCAAAATATTTATATATTTAATGCAAACGGCGATGTTTGAAAACAAATGAGAAACGATAGGTACGGTTCTACTGCTTCTTTTGTTTATCACTGCAACCAGATCATACTATTTATTGCCAAAGGAACGCAATATTGTAAGAATGCTCTCTAGTGGAGAAAAAATGAAACACATCAATCTGTATATTAATTCATTTCTGATGTCGTATGATGTAAATATGACAATTATATTTTTCTGGATTATTACCTGGGAAAAAATACATTTACGAAAGTGCAAACAGTGGTTTCTTTTTTTGGTGGTATAATCAATTTCTACAAATGTTGACATGTGTGCACTATATATACAATCTGGTAGCCGTATTTCTTATAGGCTCAGTCACTGCAAAATAACGGTCAGACCTGTTCAGAATATTAAAAAAGGAGGAGCTTTGTTTAATATGGCAATTATAACACTGATAAATATTTCGTGAAACACGACTCTGATTGGTTGTAAAACAGAAATCAAATGGGAGTCAATGACCAATCACGTTTCAATGATTTCTGTTTTACAACCAATCAGAGTCGTGTTTCACGAAATATTTATCAGTGGTCCTTTTTTAATATTCTGAACAGGTCTGACCGTTATTTTGCAGTGACTGAGCCTATAAGAAATACGGCTACCAGATTGTATATATAGTGCATACATGTCAACATTTGTAGCAATTGATTATACCACCAAAAAAAGAAACCACTGTTTGCACTTTCTTAAATGTATTTTTTCCCAGGTAATAATCCAGAAAAATATAATTGTCATATTTACATCATACGACATCAGAAATGAATTAATATACAGATTGATGTGTTTCATTTTTTTCTCCACTAGAGAGCATTCTTACAATATTGCGTTCCTTTGGCAATAAATAGTATGATCTGGTTGCAGTGATAAACAAAGAAGCAGTAGAACCGTACCTATCGTTTCTCATTTGTTTTCAAACATCGCCGTTTGCATTAAATATATAAATATTTTGAAATAACTACAGTTAATAATGATTTGTGAGTAAACAGCTTAATTTTATTCGTTAAATAGTCCTAACAAATGCCACTCTTGATTTCCAAATTCTCTAGATAAATTCACCTCCTCACTTCGTGAGTCGTGAATTTATCGATAATTTGGAAATCACTCGTGGCATTACTTATGATAAATTCATTCCTCACTTCGTGAGTCGTGAATTTATCAATAATTTGGAAATCACTCGTGACTTTACTTATGATAATTTTTTTATGGCATATATTTTGGATATTACTCTATTTCGTATATTATAATGAAATAGGCCCAATAGCGTCAATATTGCATACGAGCATTTTCGTTATGAACACATTTAGATTGTAATTTTGTATCAACTGTAGAATATGTTAAGTATGTACAGTGCGTGTTGTTACTTATTAATTAAAATAATCATTTTCGTCATAGTATAAGATAAAATGATGTACAATACAAGAATTGAAATAATTTTAATTCTTCACGAATTGAAATTATCAATTTGTACATAAAACCTCATTTAAATCCTTGTAAAATAAATAACGATTTAACTGATTTTTTATTACTCCACCTCTTCAGCTGTGTAGTGGAAATTCTGAATCAGCCTGTCTATGAATGATACATTCTTGGAATACTGTTAGGTATGGATGGCCATGTGCGTACAGTCTAGACGGAGCCTGGTCAGAATTTTGTGAAAAGTGTTCTTGTCTGACAGAGGTCATGCAATGCACTCCAGGAACTTCTTCACACAATAATTACTAGTACGTCAGCCTTTCACATTGTCTCTCATCGGCACTCGAAGGACATGAAACCCATTATTTGCACGTATCGATAAATGTGGGAAGAAGATTTTTTGATTTCTTGAATTTCTCATTGTCCTCTATCTTTATAATTGCGGAGTCCACTCTGAAGAATCTTTGTCATAAATATGCAAATATTACGTTTTTAATTCTCTTACAGTTATCTTGACATTTTGCGTTTAATCAGTGAACTTCTAACGGTCTTATATGGACTGAAGGAATTAACTTGTTCCAGCTCAATTTTTAAGGTTACGGTGTATTAGAATCTAAAACATCCTATAATATGGAATGTTTTCAGAATCAGTATATGATTATAAACGTATAAGCAATGCACCAGAAATATAGAGCAATATGACAGGCTTGAAATTATGGAAGCAGAAAAATATCGTGATTACGGGTCTGCAAATGAATCGTCTGCGAAAGATCTCCAGCAAACTAGAACTCAGTTACTCTTTTTTTTTTTTTTTTTTCAATTTGATGAAATTAAAATTAAATAGGAGTATAGAGTAGCTGCAACGTGTATACTGAATGTTACCAGCTAGGATATTATATGCAGTTCTTTGGTATCGTCCACGAAAACAACGACCTTGAACGTTCACAAAAACAACTTTTAGATCTATCTAGTTGACACCAAAACAGTCAACATTGGCCGATATTCATGAATGGCGTATGATGATGATGATAGAATTGATAGAATTGTATGATATAGCTTTATGGAATGAAAGTAGTTCAACTATTAACAATTAATTGTTTTTCTTAATTCTTGTAAATATAAGTAAAATTGCCGTTCTGGTCCCTTCAGTTCACATTTCTTGTCAAGACGCTACAACAGAAGACTAATATTTCTAAAACACTTTAAGCCTGTATCTACCCAACACTATTTTATGGTAGTCAATCACAGTAAAACAACAGCCAAACAGATGGTCACATTCTAAATATGCTAGAGGAACAAGCATCTCACATATAGCGGAGATCACATCGTGATGATGCAGGACGAAAGATGGACGTTACACAGACCAAGATGGACTTCAACTCTGGATAGCAATGGTACAGCATAGTAAGAAACAGAGACAATCATGGAAATCTATAAAAAGTTGACTAAAAAATGTGTGATAAATGAACAATCGCTAGGCATAATCTTAATGTGGAACAACTCACCGAGATAGAGAAATAACCGTTACCTTCAAGCAGGAGACTTTTGTCCTTCCAGGGACAGATGAGGCTATATTTAATTTTTAATCTTTAAAAATTGCCGACAATTAGAACTAACATCATTTCTTTAAAAGCTAAATTTCAAATTTGTTTGATTAGACTTAATACATAAAACAATCACGCGGTGGAACCACAAGAATGTTTGACATTATTTAAAACAAATGCCATTACAGATAAACAATTGTTGAATATCCATATAAATACGTTTTGTTCCTGTTGTTCCAAAGTACTCTAGAGTAGTTATTTATCAAATTGTTAACCATAGTTTGATTTTTTAAGCACTGCACAAAAAGAACAAAAAATATGTACGTATATAGATGTGTGGAGAAAGTATAAGGAAAATTAAGTGAAAAAAAAGGAGCTAAAAAATGAAAAAAAAAACTAATTTTATGTAGTACTGTATGCAATATAATTATATAATACATACTAAAATATGTAAAATTAAATCGTAGCATTTGGCGCTCGGGAATTTACAATGTATAAGAGAAACATATGCGTTTAGATTATAGTGCTCAGGTAGCTCAGTAAGTAGAGCATTGGCATAGAAAGCCAAAGGTCCTCGATTCAAACCCCAGTCTGAGCGTGTATTTTTCTCTTCAAATATAATTTGTCCTTCAGTGAAAAGTATTAAATTAATATATATCATCATCATCATCATAGTACATTCACGAATTTAGGCCATTTGTTGACCTGTTTTGGCCTCAAGAGAAACACCATCCAGAAGTCTTTTGAGTGGACGTCCTGGTCTTCTTCTTCCTGCAGGTTGATATCTTAACATTAGTTTGGGTATTCTGTGATCTTCCATTCGATGAACATGTTGTATCCATCTTGACTTATAATCAGAAATTTGTTTTCTAAAGATTCCATGTGTAATTCTTCTAAGATGTCTTCATTTTTTTTGTGATCTAGTAGTGTGTATCCTGCAGTCCTCCGAAGATATTCATTTCAGCAGATCTAAGTCTCTGTATATCCTTCTGTTTCAACGTCCATACTTCGCTACCATACAAAAGAGTTGGAAGAGCCAGTGTTTTATACACTTTCAGTCTTGAATGCTTTTGGACTAACTGTGGCTTGAAGATAGAATTTATTAACCCTAAAATTCTTAAAAATTTAGATATTTTTGCATTTACATCCTTTTCTTCTTCATATGAGATATTGCATCCTAGATATGTAAAATTATTCACCTGCTCCAAAATTTTATTGTCCAGTACAATTTTACTTCTGACAGGATCTACACCTTGAAATGCCATAATTTTTTTTTTTCTGTAGATATCTTTAATCCATATTCTTCTGTAATTTTGTTAAGTTCATACAGACCTTCTGTAGATTATCTTCGGAATTTGCTATTATTATTTGGTCATCTGCAAACAGTAGGGTGTTTAATTTTCTATTTTCTGATATTCTTATTCCAAATTTATATGTTTTGTTCCAGCAACATATTACTTCATTGATATAAATTGCAAACAGTGTTGGGGATAGGGGGCAGCCTTGTCTCACACCACGATTTATAATTCCTTCTTCAGAAAATCTGTTATTTAATTTAATCTTTATGGTGTTGTCTTTGTAAATATTTTGTATGTTCTGCCGAAGTAAATTTTGGTATATTTCTGTCTTCCAATATATTTAAGAGTTTTGATCTCTTGACTGTGTCGAATGCTTTTTCAAAATCTATGAAAGCAAAATGTGTTTCTAAGTTGAATTCTCTTCTTTTTCAAGCAATAGTTTAACAGAAAATGCTGAATCAATACAAGATCGTCCTTTCCTAAATCCATTTTGACATTCCATAAGGAATGTTTCACTGAAACTTTTCAATTTTCCATTTAAAATGTCTGCAAACTAGACAGTATATTTAAAAATAGAAACATTGATATTGCAGTAATTACAGAACTAAGAAGAAACTTAAAGGAACGAAAGAAACACAAAATTATGTACAAATAAATTAATAATAAAAACATCGAAAAAAGCTTTACTGACTTTATAAAGTAATATTTAAATAAAAAGTAATTTGCTTGATCGAGCATTGGTTTGTAGCATTTGGCGCTCGGGAATTAACAATGTATAAAATAAAATGTTGCGTTTAGATTGGAGTGCTAAGGTAGCTCAGTTGATACAGCTTTGGCATAGAATTCCAAAGGTCCTGGGTTCAAACCCCCGTCAGAGCATGTATTTTTCTCTTCAAATAAAATTTGTCCTTCAGTGAGAATTATTAAATTAATAATAAAAAACTCAAAAGAATCCTATTGACTTCATAAAGTAATATTTAAATTAAAAAAAGAAATACGTCCTTTGCGTGATCGAGCAGTGGTTTTTAGCATTTGGCGCTCGGGAATTAACAGTGTATAAGATAAAATGTTGCGTTTAGATTGGTGTGCTCAGGTAGCTCAGTTGGTAGAGCATTGATATAGTAAGCCAAAGGTCCTGGGTTCAAACCCCAGTGTGAGTGTATATTTTTCTCTTCAAATAAAAAAAAATATGTAAAATGAAACTTGAATACTGCA
Source organism: Diploptera punctata (assembly GCA_030220185.1). Taxonomy (NCBI): domain Eukaryota; kingdom Metazoa; phylum Arthropoda; class Insecta; order Blattodea; family Blaberidae; genus Diploptera; species Diploptera punctata. The sequence continues at coordinate 703,922 of JASPKZ010007681.1, read as the reverse complement.
ATGTCCAGGCTTCAATCCGTAAACAGTTACTGTTCCCGGATATCTAAGGAATAGAATATATAATAACAAAATAATCCAGGCTCTACTTATTACAGTGGCTTCCTATAAAGATCATATAGTTTACTGTTAAGAAGTCTTCTCCGTTCGCCTGTCTGTTCATTTCACTCTGATTAAAAAATGTTCCTAAGAGATTTATTCTCATTACTCGTATTATTTTGTTTTCCCTTAAAGTAAAAGTCCATGTTTCGCATTCATATATATCTGGGAGAATATTTTTTAAAAATATGATTGATTTAGCGTTTTTGAGAGACCTTGGGACGACAAAGAGTCCATGCAATGTATAACAGCAAGCATTTCAAGAATTGTTCAATTTCTTCGTACACCTCATTCTTGTTTTTAATTATTGTTCCCAGGTATTTGAAGCCAGCTACTCTTTAAAACCTCCCTGATTTGTCATTAAACGTCCATTTCTATTATATAATGTATTTCTATGCGTGACCACATATTTAGTTTTATTGATGTTTACTTCCAGTCCTAATTTCTTAGTTTTACTCAGTGGAGAATGGGTGTTGACCCTTATTTATGAATTTTTAATTACTTACTTACTCACTTACTCACTGGCACTATCGAACCCGTAGGTCCATGGCCGCGCGGACATAAGCTCTTCATACATCCCTATCCTGAGCTAATGCTTTCCAATCATTCCCTGTATAATCTACTTCCCTCAAATCATAGTTAATGTTAGTCTCCCACCTCATTCTTGGTCTACCAACTGGACGTTTTCCCTCTGGCTTTCCTACAAGAAGCTTCCATGCAAGTCTTTCATTCCCCATACGTGCAACATGTCCTGCCCACCGCCGTCTACGAGACTTAACTGTTCTTATTATGTCTGTTCATCTCTTTTTGGTCCAACAATTTTCCTAAGTAGCCTACTTTATTCTCGAATACTTGTAATCTCCTTTCCTCCCTTAAAGTAAGAGTCCATGTTTCGCACCCATATAATATAACTGGTAGATAATAGTTTATATAGTTTTATATATTTCAGCTAACGTTTTGAAAGGAGTTGGGACATCAAGAGTATCTACAATGCATAATAGCATGAATTTCCAGAATCGAGCCTATGTTTAATTTCTTTTTGCATCTCATTCCTATTAGTGATTATTGTTCCTAAGTATTTGAATTCAGCCACTTCCTCAAAATTTCCCTCACTTGTCATTAGCTGTCCATTTCCATTTTATAATGTATTTCTACCTGTGACCATATATTTAGTATTATTGATATTTACTTCCAGTCCTAATTTCTTAGTGTTACTCAATAGTGTGTGCGTGTTGTCCTTTAGTATCTCCTCGCTATCGACCAAAAGTACTACATCATCAGCATAAGCTAACAGCTTATTAATACCATTGAGTCGTAAGCCTTCCTCATTCTCTAAAGATTTAATGACATGCTCTAGTACAAAATTAAATAGTAGAGAGAGATAGTGAATCTCCTTGTTTCAACCCATTCTGGATTTCAAAAGTGTCCGAAAACTGTTTGCCTACACGCACCCTATTCTTTGTGCCATTTAGACACATTCGTATAAGTCTAACTAACTTTTTAGGAATTCCGAACTCCAGCAGGATACTATATAATTCTCCCTCTTAATTGAATCATATGCTTTTTTGAAGTCTACATATAGTTGATGGACAGTACCATTATATTCCCATTTATTTTCTAAAATCTGCCTTATACTAAAAATCTGATCTGTTTTAGACCTGTTTCTTCTAAATGCACATTGATGATCTCCTAGAATGTCATCAATATAAGGTGTAAGTCTGCTTAATAATATTTTTTGTTAGAATTTTGTAGGAAGTTGAAAATAATGAGATGTCCCTGTTGTTGTTGCAATCAGTTTTATCTCCTTTCTTATAAATTGGTACGATAATTGATTATTTCCATTCATCTGGAAGAATTATTTTTAATTATACATTTCAATTTTAATTTGAATTATTCCTAGATATTTGAATTTAGCCACATCTCAAAATTTTCATAATTTGTTCTTAAACGTCTATTTCCATTATATAGTGTAATGTATGGTCATTATTTAGTTTTATTGGTATTTATCTAGAGTCGAAATATGATGTTTTTTTTAATAGAAATTACATTTTTAAGGATGCTCTATTGTAAACAATATTTCATGAAATGAAAACAATGTCTGATTGTTTCTAGGTAACGGATATTTCACAGATAGTCTTTTAGAACGTTCTACATTTTGTGTGTCTAATTATTCATCGTGTCTTTAATGGAACACGTCATCGAACCAATCAAAATGTTAAAGGAAACAAATGGAGCAACGGTAAATCAAATCACAAATTGTTTATAGAAAAAAAAGTACGACAAAATTGAACCCATAAGGAGAAATGTAAAGGTTAATGAAAAAAAAAAGCTTTGAACCAGAAAGTAAAAGACGATATCATGGTAGAATTCGGAAGAAGATATAATCTCAGAATACGCACAATAACTGATTGTGGACAAAAGTGAAGTTAACGATGTGGAAAATCGGGAAAATTCAATTGAAGAAGAAATCGCAGAAGAAGGACAGAGGAAGGAATATCAATGTATGCAGGAGAAGCAGTGCTAAGGGAAAGACTTAGAGAACGAAAAGCAAGTTGAATAAGAAGATATGCGAAAAAATTATCGATAAATACCTTTCCATGGAAGAGGATTAATAGAATAAAATCTTATTAATGGAGAATAGTCTTCAAAGTCTAAAATTAATCAATGTTTATTTAGCTTAATTATATATTTTTGTAAATTTCAAATTTTATTTTATTTATTTTTTCTTTTATTATTTTTATTGCAGAATAAATTACACTCACAATTTCAATACATGATTTTCTTTGTAGACTACTAAATTTCCACCGCTGTGGTCTCGCGGTAGCGTGCTGCCTTGTCACGCAGGGGGCCCGGGTTCATCCCCGGTCGGGGCAGTTTTTCTGGGTGAGGTTTTTATCGGGGTGAATGGTTTGTAGCATTTGACGCTCGGGAATTAACAATGTATAAAATAAAATTTTGCGTTAAATTGCAGTGCTAAGGTAGCTCAGTTGGTACAGCTTTGGCATAGAAAGCCAAATGTCCTGGGTTCAAACCCCCTTCTGAGCGTGTATTTTTCTCTTCTAATATAATTTGTCCTTCAGTGAGAATTATTAAATTAATAATAAAAACATCAAAAGATTCCTATTGATTTTATAAAGTAATATTTAAATTAAAAAAAGAAAAACGTCATTTGCGCGATCGAGCAGTGGTTTGTAGCATTTGGCGCTCGGAAATTAACAATGTATAAGATAAAATGTTGCGTTTAGATTGGCGTGCTCAGGTAGCTCAGTTTGTAGAGCATTGACATACGAGTAGTAAGCAAAAGGTCCTGGGTTCAAACCCCAGTGTGAGGGTACATTTTTCTATTCAAATAAAAAAAATATGTAAAATGAAACTTGAATACTTCAATGTCCAGGCTTCAATCCGTAAACAGTTTTTGTGTTCCCGGATATCTAAGGAATAGAATATATAATAACAAAATAATCCAGGCTCTACTTATTACAGTGGCTTCCTATAAAGATCATATAGCTTACTGTTAAGAAGTCTTCTCCGTTCGCCTGTCTGTTCATTTCATTCTGATTAAAAAATGTTCCTAAGAGATTTATTCTCATTACTCGTATTATTTTGTTTTCCCTTAAAGTAAAAGTCCATGTTTCGCATTCATATATATCTGGGAGAATATTTTTTAAAAATATGATTGATTTAGCGTTTTTGAGAGACCTTGGGACGACAAAGAGTCCATGCAATGTATAACAGCAAGCATTTCAAGAATTGTTCAATTTCTTCGTACATCTCATTCTTGTTTTAATTATTGTTCCCAGGTATTTGAAGCCAGCTACTCTTTAAAACCTCCCTGATTTGTCATTAAACGTCCATTTCTATTATATAATGTATTTCTATGCGTGACCACATATTTAGTTTTATTGATGTTTACTTCCAGTCCTAATTTCTTAGTTTTATTCAGTGGAGAATGGATGTTGATCCTTGTTTATTAATTTTTAATTACTTACTTACTTACTTACTTACTTACTTACTCACTGGCACTATCGAACCCGTAGGTCCATGGCCGCGCGGACATAAGCTCTCCATACATCCCTATCCTGAGCTAATGCTTTCCAATCATTCCCTGTGTAATCTAGTTCCCTCAAATCATAGTTAATGTTAGTCTCCCACCTCATTCTTGGTCTGCCAACTGGACGTTTTCCCTCTGGCTTTCCTACAAGAAGCTTCCATGCAAGTCTTTCATTCCCCATACGTGCAACATGTCCTGCCCACCGAAGTCTACGAGACTTAACTGTTCTTATTATGTCTGTTCATCTCTTTTTGGTACAACAATTTTCCTAAGTACTTTATTCTCGAATACTTGTAATCTCCTTTCCTCCCTTAAAGTAAGAGTCCATGTTTCGCACCCATATAATATAACTGGTAGAATAATAGTTTTATATATTTTCAGCTTAACGTTTGAAAGGAGTTGGGACATCAAGAGTATCTACAATGCATAATAGCATGAATTTCCAGAATCGAGCCTATGTTTAATTTCTTTTTGCATCTCATTCCTATTAGTGATTATTGTTCCTAAGTATTTGAATTCAGCCACTTCCTCAAAATTTCCCTCATTTGTCATTAGCTGTCCATTTCCATTATATAATGTATTTCTACCTGTGACCATATATTTAGTTTTATTGATATTTACTTCCAGTCCTAATTTCTTAGTGTTACTCCATGGTGTGTGCGTGTTGTCCTTTAGTATCTCCTCGCTATCGACCAAAAGTACTACATCATCAGCATAAGCTAACAGCTTATTAATACCATTGAGTCGTAAGCCTTCCTCATTCTCTAAAGATTTAATGACATGCTCTAGTACAAAATTAAATAGTAGAGAAGATAGTGCATCTCCTTGCTTCAACCCATTCTGGATTTCAAAAGTGTCCGAAAACTGTTTGCCTACACGCACCCTACTCTTTGTGCCATTTAGACACATTCGTATAAGTCTAACTAACTTTTTAGGAATTCCGAACTCCAGCAGGATACTATATAACTTCTCCCTCTTAATTGAATCATATGCTTTTTTGAAGTCTAGATATAGTTGATGTACAGTACCATTATATTCCCATTTATTTTCTAAAATCTGCCTTATACTAAAAATCTGATCTGTTTTAGACCTGCTTCTTCTAAATGCACATTGATGATCTCATAGAATGTCATCAATATAAGGTGCAAGTCTGCTTAATAATATAGAGGCGCCGGTAAGAGGTTCAATAATTTTAGCTGGAATTCTTTTAAAGTTAGGAGGATACGGGCTTCTTCGGGTGTATAATTTATTGATAAAAATTGGTTGTAAAATAAACCTTGTTTGGGTTTCTGGGTTTCTGGAAGTAATGAGATGTCCCTGTAGTTGTTGCAATCAGTTTTATCTCCTTTCTTATAAATTGGTACGATAATTGATTATTTCCATTCATCTGGAAGAATTAATTTTTAATTATACATTTCAATTTTAATTATTCCTAGATATTTGAATTTAGCCACATCTCAAAATTTTCATAATTTGTTTTTAAGCGTCTATTTCCTTTATATACAGGTAATGTATGGTCATTATTTAGTTTTATTGGTATTTATCTAGAGTCGAAATTTGATGTTTTTTTAATAGAAATTGCATTTTTAAGGATGCTCTATTGTAAACAATATTTCGTGAAATGAAAACAATGTCTGATTGTTTCTAGGTAACGGATTTTCACAGATAGTCTTTTAGAACGTTCTACATTTTGTGTGTCTAATTATTCATCGTGTCTTTAATGGAACACGTCATCGAAGCAATCAAAATGTTAAAGGAAACAAATGGAGCAACGGTAAATCAAATCACAAATTGTTTATAGAAAAAAAAGTACGACAAAATTGAACCCATAAGGAGAAATGTAAAGGTTAATGAAAAAAAAAACTTTGAACCAGAAAGTAAAAAGATGATATCATGGTAGAATTCGGAAGAAGATATAATCTCAGAATACGCACAATAACTGATTGTGGACAAAAGTGAAATTAACGATGTGTAAAATCGGGAAAAATCAGTTGAAGAAGAAATCGCAGAAGAAAGACAGAGAAAGGAATACCAATGTATGCAGGAGAGGCAGTGCTAAGGGAAAGTTTTAGAAAACGAAAAGCAAGTTGAATAAGAAGATATGCGAAAAAATTATCGATAAATACCTTTTCATGCAAGAGGATTAATAGAGTAAAATCATGGTAGAATTCGGAAGAAGATATAATCTCGGAACTTTGGAATATGCAATAACTAATTGTGGACAAAAGAGAAGATCACGAGATGGAAAATCTGGAAAATGCAGATGAAGAAGAAATCCCAAAAGAAGAGCAGAGGAAGGAAGCCAATGCATGCAGGAGAGACAGTGCTAAGGAAAAGTTTTAGAAAACGAAAAGCAAGTTGAATAAGAAGATATGCAAAAAATTATCGTTAAATACTCGTACCTTTCCATGCAAGAGGATTAATAGAGTAAAATCATAATAATGACCAATAATCTTCAAATTCTAAAATCAATTAATATTTATTTAGCTTAATTAGGCCTACACATTTTTGTAAATTTAAAATTTTATTTTATTAATTTTTTCACTTATTATTTTTATTGCAGAATAAATTATACACACAATTTCAATATATTATTTTCTTTGTAGACTATTACATTTCCACCGCTGTGGTCCTGAGGTAGCGTGCTGCCTTCTCACGCAACGGGCCCAGGTTCGATCCCCGGTCAGGGCAGTTTTTCTGGGTGAGGTTTTTATCGGGGTTTTTCCTCACCTGTAAGACAAATGTCAGGAAAACTTTAAGGCCCAAACGGTCCCCGAAATCATATGGCCATCATCAATTTTCATCATCATCATCCTTCATCGGTGTGGAAAGCAACGGGAAAGCTACCACACCTACAATTCCCTATTAAAGCTGCAAGCATAGCATGAAAATGCTATGATTGCAGTGAAGGACCTGCCTTCGGGCAGAATTACTATGGATGGACTACTAAATATGCTTAATTATATAAATGCGTGATATTATGCATTACAGGGACTGTTGTCCGAAAGTCTCTAAAAAAAATAAACTCAAAAAATATAAAACTGTTATTCTCACAACAATTATATGAGGAGAAACATGGACTTTTATTTCAAGGGAGGAAAAAGATTACGAGTATTTGAAAATAAAGTTTTTAGAAACACTTTTGGACCAAAGAGAGATGGACATACAGGTGTAAAGAGAATGTTACATATACTTATGACAAACCAGATATAATAAGAATAGTTAAGTCTCGTATAATGCGATGGGCAAGTCATATGGCACGAATGAGGAATGAGAGAGTGGCGTGAAAACTCCCTGTATGAAAACCAGAGAGAAAGCGTCCTGTAGGTAGAGCAAGAATTAGATGGGAGAATAACATTAACCGTGATTTGAGGGAAGTAGATTATACAGGAGTTGATTGGAAAACATTAGCTCAGGATAGGGATGTGTGGAGAGCTTATGTCCGCGTGGTCATGAACGTACTGTTTCGATAATGCTAGTTAGTTAATATTCTTCTTTTTTAAATTGCGCTGTAGTCCAAAATTATGTTTCGTCCTAATGTTGTGTTGCATTGGAGGAGGTCCTGGTTTGAACTGATACTCAGTCGGGGAGGCCCTCCATGTTCTTGTGGGTGAAAATATTTTGACGTGTGATCTTATATTTAAAATCCCTCTGCCAACAGGTCGTGTCTCTGTAAGGTCCGTGTGGAGTGGGGTACGTAAAAGCATATATATGGTGAGATGCTGAACTAAGATAGAGAATAATAATAATGATATAATAATAATAATAATAATAATAATAATAATAATAATAATAATAATATTAATAATAATAACAATATTAATAATAATAATAACAATAATAACAATAATAATAGGTTTTGCTAAGTAGTCACATTCTGTAATTAGTCTAAATTTTGCTACTGCAGTTTTACGTGGAATATAAGGAGCAATTTCTGGTTTGTTGCAAACTTTCTGTTTGTATCCAACGAAATACCATGTCGAGGGATGAGATGAGCTGAAGTCCCTGTTATTGATGGTATTGATATAAAGAATGCCGACTGACAAAGCCTTTCGCATGATTACAGGGGTAGACGAAATGAAATGGATGGCATAAATATGGACAAGTGGTGAAATTAAATTTTTGGAAGGAAAAAACGGGAGTAACTCCGAGAAAATCCTGCTTTGGCTCTGATTTTCCACCATGAATCCTACAAGGAATTTCCAGATTTCTTTAAATACACAAAGGTTTGAAAATTGGCATTTAAATATGCCTAAAAAACAGAGGTGGAGGGCGAGCTTATAATTACTTGTTCACATTTATTTTTTTAAATCGATGCCTCCAGGTTATCATTATGACATTTGTGGTATTCTCACCTGGTGTGGCGTACTTCTAACCCACTTCTAAGGTTGGGGGGCCTGGAAGGAGGGATTACGCTGTTCCGATAATGTGAATAGCTGATGATGATGTTAACGATGCCACATGAGAGGCTTTAATGTACACTTAATCTAATGAGGCGAATATGATAATGATGGCCAGATGGTGTTCAGGGACTGTTTGGGCCTTAAAGTTTCCTGACATTTGTCTTGGGCGTACAGGTGAGGAAAAACCTCACCAAGGAAACTTGTCCCGACCGGGAATCGAACCCGGGTCCGCTGCGTGACAAGCAGCACGCTACCTCGAGATCACAGTGGCGGACCATTTATGTTTTGTTAGTGATGATATATATACATATATATCACATTAGTCAAAATGTAGCACAAGTGTCTGTATTAGTATCTGTTAGAAGTGTAAGGGTAGATGTGGTGAAGAGATTGGAGTGCGAGTGTAGTGAAAACTTTCTTGATGCTCCAGTTCAGGTTACTATCCAAGTAAAATCAAGATTCCTCATTACGGGGTAATATTGAATTAGACTTCTATCCAATAAATAGGTGTGTAATTGTTATTACTTTTTTTTTACTTTTATGCCCAAGTATTTTAGATTGAGATTTTAGGTTAGATTTGCTTTAGTTGAAGTTCAAATGTATTTATCCAATTTAAAATTTATTATGTCACTGTTGTCCATCGCTGTGGTCTCAAAGTAGCGTGCTGCCTTGTCACGCAGCGGGACCGGGTTCGATCCCCGGTCGGGGCAGTTTTTCTGGGTCAGGTTTTTATCGGGGTTTTTCCTCACCTGTAAGACAAAAGCCAGGAAAACTTTAAGGCCCCAAACGGTCCCCGAAATCAAATGGCCATCATCATCATCATCATCCTTATCATTATCATCATCACCGCCATCATCCTTCACCGGTGTGGAAAGCAACTGGAAGCTGCCACATCTACAATTCCCTAGTAAAGCTGCAAGCATAGCATGAAAATGCTATGACTGCAGTGAAAGACCTGCCTTCGGGCAGAATTGCTATGGATGGATCGATGTCACTGTTCATTATGTTATTGGTTTATGTAATGTCATTTTGTTTAAAATGTAAATACATTTGTAAATCATCTGCATAAACATATAATATAGTACTAAAACATTTTGATAGTTGAAAGTAAAGTAAACTTTTCAAGAACAACGTTTAGTACAATTATTTATGCATGCACCGGAAACTAGAGCTAATACAGGCAAAACTACATAAAACATAAACACTTATGAAACCATAATTTTAAGAATATTCCGAGGAAAAATACTATTTTATAAGATCTTAATATAGAATAGACAATGGAATTCAGTAGCGTAATTGGCAATTTTTGTCCACGCCAACATTAAACTAAAAATATATAAAACTGCTACGGAAACGAAACATGGGCCCTTGCTTTAACGGGGAGGAAAATATTACTAATATTTGAGAGTAAAGTTCTTAGGAAAATTTTTTGGACCAAACAGAGGTATACAGACAGGCGAATGGAGAAGACTCCGTAACGGTGAGCTACACGATCTTCATAGGAAGCCAGATATAATAAGAACAGTTGAGTCTCATAGACTACGATGGGAAAATATATGTGGCACGAATGGGGAATGGAAGAGGGGCAGGGAAGCTTGTTGTACGAAGACCAGATGGAAAACGCCCAGTTGGTAGACCAAGAATGAGGTGGAGAATAATATTAATCATGATTTGAGGAAAGTAGATTATACATGGATTATTGGTAAACATTAGCTGAGAGTAGGGATGTGTGGAGAGCTTATGTCTGCGCTGCCATGAACCTACGTGTTCGATAGTGCTAGTGTGTTAGGTTGTTTCAATATCCATTGTCATTTTCTCCTTTCCACACTTATCTGGCTCTAGCTCACTTCGTCAATTTGCTCCCCACCCGCAATGCGAATGTTTCAGTCCATCTAGTATTATGATAAATAGACTACTAGATGTCCCGGTGAACTTCGTATCGCCTTTAACTATTTTTACGTTAATTTTTTCGTATGGTTTATGTTGTCTGCTTTCTCAGTATCATACATAAGTGTATCATAAGGATTATATACATTTATTGACGGAATATTTTGAGAAGGCTTGCTGATTTCATTATACTTTCGTTCTTTTCTACGAACTTCTTGGCAGTTTGGATTCTCATCATCATCAAGAAGTCTCTGTATAGTAATATAATTTTGTGATATATTATAGTCATCTTGTTTTTCATTGAATTGAGGCATGGAGATTGTTTCTGTAATACTAGGCATATTTTAACCAACAGTCTTACTTACAGTTCTGTTATTCCGTTCTTTAGGACCTTCATATGTTTTTAAATTGACTTAAATGTAAGATTTATGTCACATAGGCCTATACGAATTTGCGGAAATTCACTTCATATCTTATCATTCATGGTCTCTAGAACTGATTCGCCATATTGTTCAAAATCCCTTCACGGTCCAGTAAAATTTAAATTAAGTTGTTTCTTTCAGCCAGATTACTTAAAACTAATACTTAAACACGAAATTAATATTATTATCAATATATTGAAAATAAAATAAACCTAAACACACTTAAATTATGAAATAATCAATATTTGTAATTCAATTGAAATTCGCGGTTGCAACAAAAAGCACAGCCATCTGGATCTCTCTTTGTTAAATAATAAACCAATTACCTTACACCGTCATCTATTAGAATCGTATGGAACTCACAGATAATTATAACTCTTTGTTAAATAATAAACAAATAATTTGTAATAAAAATAATGCGGCTATAAATTCAGTTGTAAACAACCGTAGGTCTCAAGTTGGATCAAACAGCACACAGTGTGCAACATTTTATTAAAATCGGCTCAATAGTTTAGGATTCCATCGCGGACAAACAACGTGACACGTAATTTTTATATATTGAGATTTAACTCATGCCCCAAATGGGAGTCAATGAGCAATCACGTTTCAATGAATTTTGTTTTTCACCTCGCTGTTTATCGATTTCTCTTTATCACCTCCTGGTTTTGTGATAAAGAAAGCTCCACCTTTTTAATATTCTGAACTGCTCAGAACATTATTCTGCAGTGACTGACTCTCCAACAAATATATTGAGTGTGGTAAATAATAAACAGATTCCTTCGAACTACACATTTGATAATTTTGTGTTCAATAATTGTGTTTTTAAATAATGATTTTACTGAACTGTTTACTAAAAATAAATTAATAACCAACAATGTTGGTTATAATACACAGCTTGATGTGTTTCTTTTTTTCTCCACTAGGATGCATTCTTACAATGTTGTGATCCTATTTGGCTAAAACTAATATGATCAAGTTGCAGTGAATAAACAATAAAACATAATCATACATTTCTGATTTGTTTTCAAACATCACCGTTTACATAAAAAATATAATTATTTTAAAATACTGGTAACTATATTTAAATAATGATTTTTGAGTAAACAGCTTAATTTTATTCGTTACATAGTGCTAACAAATACCACTCTCAATTTCCAAATCCTCTAGATAAATTCAGGAGTCACGAAGTGACTCGTGAATTTATCGATGATTTGGAAATCGTTCGTGACATTACTTTTCAAAATTTCCGGGCTTGTTGGCCGTGGTCATGAGGCTTAGCACTCCCCGACGTTTCGACAGAGACTGCTTCCAGCATCTTCAAGGGTTGGCTTGAGACTCTGTTCCGGACGCAATTTCTGGCGAATCGTCTGGGAATTTTAATACTCACGACCACGGTCAACAAAGAGGAAAAATTCTATAAATCATAATACGAACTCCGGCCGTTAAAATCTGAGTCAATATATTAGCGCAGCTAGTTCTCTGCCTGCCCACGTGATTCTTATTGAATTTGGACCGCCACATGGTTAATTTGTAGATCCATCCTAACCACTTGGTCGCCCCATTATATTTGAGGCGTTCTGCTGTGGTAATCCTGTCTATCATGCCTCTCTTCCTTCTGAGGTCCTTGTTGTGTATCTTATTTTTTGTCACTTTCGCTCCACATTTCTATGGCATATTTGTGTGCGGGCGATACCCACGCTCTGCGCCGCCGTGTATCGTCTTTTGTTTCCGTTGTATATATTAGCGTAGAGTTCACAACATCCAAGGTTATTAATCAAAAGCCTTTGCCCGGGCCCATAAGAAGCAAATATTGATTCATCTTTCTTTCCTAAACACTTAAACATAAATCAACAATAGATCTCAAGACACTAGAGTAATCTATGATTCTATTTAAATTGAATGTATCATTATTGTTATTAACCATGAAAGCTAGACGGAAAAAAAGGAAGCTAGTATGATCTCCTAAATAAGTAAGTTTCGGTACGGGAATATCAAACAGCAGCATGCACATAAATAATTTGAACATTAACCAGGATGTATATAAAAATGATGTTTAATACAAACAAGACGTCTGAAGTATAAGAAAAGTATAACAAATATGAATCTGGATCATTCCTGGAGTTTAAACAAAAAATAATCGTTAACATCAAAAACTACATCATACCTCACGCAAACCACTTCATTCATACTACAGTCCAAGCCAGGGTGGCTTTCCCCGGTCCTCTGGACCCAAAACTCAAACCACGCCACTCGCGTGCTCCAGACGACGTTGTCTCAACTCAAAGTTCCGATCGAATGATAATGTTCAGCATGTGCATAGCGTATTTGAGCGTTCCGAGGTAGAAGGGGAGATGCGCAGCACAAACAGCGCATCAGGAGAGGTAAAAAGGAGAGTGGGGTAGATGCATAGAGAAGGGATATTGGCATAGTTCACGAATCTTTCTGTTCACGGAGGATAACGGCACTGCAGTTGCGAACCGAAAATCGCACTTTCGGTTCATTTGTACCATATCTAATGAACTCAAAGGCGTTATCGAACCCGTAGGTTCAAGACCACGCGGAAATGAGCTCTGCATATATCAATATCCTGATCTAATAATTTCTAATCATCCACTGAATAATTTACCTCTCTCAAATCATGGTAAATGTTATTCCCCTATCTCATTCTTATCCTACCTATTGGGTTCTTTCCCCCTGGTTTTACTATAAGGAGTTTCCATCGCCCTCTATCACTTCCCATAATTGGAAGAATAAAACGCATTTTATATTTTCAGTTTAACGTTTTTTGAGAGAAATTGGGATGACGAAAATCCCTGCGTGCACTTCCACAATTGATCAATGTTTATTTCTGGGTGACATTCCTATGTGTAATTATTGTTCGGGTAACTGAATTCAGCCACATCTTCAACATATCCCTCATTTGTCATTAATTTTCCATTTCCATTATATAATGTATTCCTTGTGTGACCATATATTTAGTTTCATTGGTATTTATTTCCAGTCCCAATTTGTTAGGGTCACTCAAATGAATGTGCGTATTGGACCTTAGTATATTTGTATAATACGCTTCTTTTCCATTTAGTGTCCAGATTTGGGTGATGTACAGTAAAATTGGTAATACGCTTTTTTCTAACATGTTTTTAGGATGTGCTTCAGATTCAAACATTTTTATCTATGTCCGTCCGATTCTTCTATTGATTTAATTTCGATTTTCATGATTGTTTGACATAAACTACGCCTAAATATTGAAATGTTCACACCCACCAAACAATTAAATATCGCCGAAGGAATGAAAAGTCCTACAATAACTGAAGATAACCATATAATCATCATCAGGAAACAGCCCAAGTTGGACCTCGTCTGTTCGCAGGAAAGATTTCCATCTCTATCATGGGGCGACCTTCCATCAATTTCAAATGCCAAGCATCTTCACATCATAAACAAATCCATCCAACCATCTAAACACTGGTCTTCCAGCTGACCTCTTCCCATCTGGTTTAGGTTGCATCATCCTCTTAGGTATCTCATTCGTATCCATTCTTCCTGTCTGAATCTACTTGTCTTTATTTAGGCTTATAACAGGTTATACTTACTTACTTACTTACTCACTGGCACTATCGAACCCGTAGGTTCATGGCCGCGCGGACATAAGCTCTCCATATATCTCTATCCTGAGCTAATGCTTTCCAATCATTCCCTGTATAATCTATTTCCCTCAAATCATAGTTAATGTTGTTCTCCCACCTCATTCTTAGTCTACCAACTGGGCGTTCTCCCTCCGGCTTTCCTACAAGAAGCTTCCATGCAAGTCTTTCATTCCCCATACGTGCAACATGTCCTGCCCATCGCAGTCTACGAGACTTAACTGTTCTTATTATATCTGGCTTCCTATAAAGAACATGTAGTTCATTGTTATGTAGTCTTCTCCATTCACCTGTCTGTTCATCTCTCTTTGGTCCAAAAATTTTCCTAAGTACTTTATTCTCAAATACTTGTAATCTCCTTTCCTCCCTTAAAGTAAGAGTCCATGTTTCGCACCCATATAATATAACTGGTAAAACAATAGTTTTATATATTTTCAGTTTAACGTTTTTTGAAAGAAGTTGGGACATCAAGAGTCTCTGCAATGCATAATAGCACGCATTTGCAGAATTGAGCCTATGTTTAATTTCTTTGTGCATCTCATTCCTATTAGTGATTATTGTTCCTAGGTATTTGAATTCAGCCACCTCCTCAAAATTTCCCTAATTTGTCATTAGCTGTCCATTTCCATTATATAATGTATTTCTACCTGTGACCATATATTTAGTTTTATTGATATTTACTTCCAGTCCTAATTTCTTAGTGTTAGTCAATAGTGTGTGCATGTTGTCCTTTAGTATCTCCTCGCTATCGGTCAATAATACTACATCATCAGCATAAACTAACAGCTTATTAATACCATTGAGTTGTAAGCCTTCCTCATTCTCTAAAGATTTAATGGTTGGCATGAGTTCCCTGAAGTAGTCCCCGCCCGGAGAACCGAATGGGGGACTATTTGACCTCCGGAAAATTTTATCCCAGTGGAACCCATGTCCGCATTTCTTCACGGTTGTATTTTTACGGTGAAAGATCGTCACTCTTTCGACCAAGGTACTTTTTTCGTCTGGCTTATCACCTTCGACCAGTCCGGCATGGGTAACCCTATCGGCAGCAATGCTACCGCCGGCATAGCTCTCAGGATCATTTAAGCACGCAAGCCACTCCACCACGACAAGGTAAAGATACCATGGAGGGTTATAACAGGATATACATTAGATAATTTCAAGTCGATCCATATGAACTATAGGTTACCATGCATGCCTCTGCTTCCAAAGTTCGAGTTTAAACCTGCCGGTTCTATCGATTTTAAGGACCTAAAAATCCTGATCATGAATTACTTCGGAAGAGAAGTCAAGCTGTGTGTCCCGTGTCTTAGATTTATGGCACTTAAAAGAACAGCTGACCTTAAATAAGTAGCTCTGAGCGAAATTTGTCGGACTTTACATCGTCACATTTCTATTGCGGCTATATCGGTCTCAATTGTTAAAAAGCGTAGTTACATTAAATACTAACACTATACACACATAGAGTACAGCGAACATGTTACATTAAAAAGGCGTGAAGATAGCAATAGATAAAGCACAAAACTGAAGAGGTTGGCTCAATATTAATTCACAGACACTATTGATCTCCGAGATTCATAGCTGTGTGGAAATAAGCTCTCCATACTAATCTTGAGGTAATATTTTCCAGGCATTCCCTGTAAAATGCACTCCCTCAAACCGTGGTTAATATTATCTTACCTCATACCTGGTCTTTCTGTTGGTTGATTTCACTCTGGTTTTTACTGTAGGAAACTTCCATGCCCCTATTCCATTCCCTATCCGTGCACATTACCTGTCAATCATAATCTACGAGACATAACTGTTCTTACACAATATCTATGACTAGAGTATGGAACTCACTTCCCAGTCATATGAGGGACTGTCAATCGCTATCATTCAAATCCAAATTAACTGATATATTTAATTCGACACAATGAAAACATTAACTGCATAACAACTATATAGAGAATTCTATAAATAATCATCTAGGAAGCTGCTTACTTTATTTTATAGCATTTTAATTTTATTATATTCTATGTTTGTGTTAGTATTAGCTAGTATTAGATCACATCATCATTGTATTTTGTTTAATAATATCTTAAAATTGAAATATGTATACAATTTTTGTGTAATTCTACTATTCGCTGGTTGAGTGGAAGAGAAGGCCTTATGGCCTTAACTCTGCCAGCTGAAATAAAGCATTATTATTATTATCATCATCATCTTCAAGGTATGGGCCTGTTGGCCCCTTCCTCTCCCCGGCGCATTACATGCCGCAGGCGCAGGTCGTCCTTCCAACGACGTTTTGGTCTTCCTACATTAAAGCCTTTAACCTTGGTTTTAGACGAGGCTATTAACCCGGCCCAGTGTGTACAGGGGGCATAAGCCGGAACTGTATACAGCTAGGTAATTCTTGACAGGCGCGTTCTCGTCGCGGGGGTGAACACTAAGAAATATTAGTGACTAAGTTCTGTCAAGGACCCAATCTCTCGGGGTATAACGAGGGCCCCTGCCCAGGGATACGGGTGAAGACCTCAACGGTAGGATCGGCAAAAAGAACGAGCTTCAATAAAGGCGAGACAAGCGGAAGAGGCAGCCCTCCACCTGGGGTTTCTACAGATGGAAGCATGTTCAAATGCTTTGAGGTGGCAGTCTCACCATTGGACTACTCAGCAGCAGGCCGGTTACCTGCTACGAGGAATTATAAAAAAACTCGAACTCCCCAAAGCAATATACGGACAGATCGAACGACGACGACCACAGCAAAACTAAAGGATAAACGATTATTATTATTATTATTATTATAAATTATTATTATTATTATTATTATTATTATTATTATTATTATTATTATTATTATTATTATTATTACAGTTGGTATCCCATCATTGTTATATAATTGTCTCCATTCGTCTGTCTGTTCGTCTCTCCTTTGGCCCAACAAGTTTCCAAGAACCTTGTAATCTTATAGTTATAATCTTTATTTTTCTACTAAAGTAAGATCCCATGTTCCGCATCCATATTAATGTAACAAAAAAATTATCGTTTTATATATTTTTTAGAGAATTTTGGATGAAGAGAGTGCATATAGAACTAATATTACTATGACCATTTAGCTCATACCCCAAATGGTAGTCAGTGACCAATCATGTTTCAATTAATTTTGTTTTATAACCAACGACAGTAGAGTTTCGCCTCACTCTATATTGACTTCTCCTTATCAGCTCCTGCTTTTTTGATAAGGAAAGCTCCTCCTTTTTAATATTCTGAACAGCTCATAGCATTATTTTTGTCCAACAAATGCATTGAATATAGCAAACAATGCACAGATTCCTTGATTTTACATAGTTGTTTACTAAAAAGAGATAAATGAATAACCTATAATGTTGATTACATAATATTCAGTTTGATGTATTTCATTTCTTCTCCACTAGGTGCACTGCATAACAGTGAATTACATGGTCTTTATAGGAAGCCAGATATAATGAGAACAGTTAAGTTTCGTAGACTGCGATGGGCAGGACATGTGGCACGAATGGGGAATGAAAGACGTGCATGGAAGCTTCTTGTAGGAAAACCAGAGGGAAGACGCCCAGTTATTACACCAAAAATGAGGTGGGGGAATAACATTAACTATGATTTGAGGGAAGTGGATTATACAGAGGATGATTGGAAAACATTGGCTCAGGATACGGATATATGGAGAGCTTATGTCCGCGCGGCCATGAACCTACGGGTTCCATAGTGCCAGTGAGTTAGTTAGCTAGGTGCATTCTTACAATCCTATTTGGCAGTAAATAATATGATCAAGTTACAAAACCTCACATTTCTGATTTGTTTTCAAACATCGCCTTTTACATTAAATATATTCATTCATAGTAATTCTGCCCGAAGGCAGGTCCTTCACTGCAATCAATGCATTTTCATGCTATGCTTGCAGCTTTACTAGGGAATTGTGTAGGTGTGGTAGCTTCCCATTTCTTTCCACACCGCTGAAGGATGATGATGATAATGATAATGGTAAGGATGATAATGATAAGGATGATGGCCATATGATTTCGGGGACCGTTTGGGCCTTAAAGTTTTCCTGACATTTGTCTTACAGGTGAGGAAAAACCCCGATAAAAACCTCACCCAGAAAAACTGCCCCGACCGGGGATCGAACCCGGGCCCGCTGCGTGACAAGGCAGTACGCTACCTCGAGACCACAGCGGTGGACAATTAAATATATAAATATTTTAAAATAATGACTATTGAGTCATTTTATTCGTTAAATAATCCTAACAAATGCCGCTTAATTTTATTCGTTAAATAATCCTAACAAATGCCACTCTTGATTTCCAAATCCTGTAGATAAATCCTCACTTCGTGACTCGTGAATATATCGATAATTTGGAAATCACTCGTGACATTACTTATGATAAACGTGGAATAAAATATTGCATATTGAAGAGTAATAGGTAATATACTTAAGATGGAAGAAGAAAGAAGATATTTTTTATAAAAGTCAGGATGTGGAAAAACGTAAACACAAGTAAGTGCATATAATTCATATTTCGTTAAATGTTGTGAGAATTTTGTTAATAACAGTACATGCACGCCTCGGTACAAGGACATAAGTCACTTTCACTCGCTGTTAACTTATTCCTATTATCCATTAACTTGCACCTTCCTGACCTCGTATCCCTGCATGTTCCATCAGTAGGTCAATCCGGACAATTGAATATTTATGAATCAATTTATATTATTTCTTAACACTGATTTGTTAATGTGAATGAGTCAGTATTTTTGTTGTAAGCCCACCAGGTTGTCTTTTATGACATTTTTGGTTTTCTCACCTGGCATTGGCGGAATTGTACTCCATTTCGTAGGTTGGGGCACGTGGAAGGCAACCTGGGCAACCACAGGAATCATCAAATGCTTATGGTTTGACCGAGAATCGAACCGGGACCTCATGAACTGTAGTCAGAAACGCTGACCACTAGCCCATGAGGCTGGTCGTATAGAGTTGATTTTCTGAACAAAATTACAGAGAAAAATTTGTAAAACTGATTCATTCTCTATCCGTGGCTATTTTATTATTCGTGGCGAGATGTTCTTGTCCATATAACTATATAGGGAGGCTCTAGGCACGTAAAATTACATACAAAGCGAGAAGACACGCCAAGGAAAAAGACGGAAAGAAAATGCTGGAATATTAACATGTCAATTACAAATGCTGGCGAGCTTCCGCTTTCATTACCGCCGTCACTCCATGTATGAGCGGTAACATTTTACCCTTTATCTAGACTCCAGTTGTAGCTGTCAGAACTCCAAAAACCCTTAATATAATTGTCTGTGTATATATATATATATATATATATATATATATATCCTATATGACATAAAAAGAAAAATGAAAGCCTGAACCGAGATTTGAACCCAGGACCCCTAATTTGATACGTTAATGCGTATCCTAGCACAAATATTTATTTTTAATATATACTTTGCACCTACTCTTTTCAACATCTATCTGGAAGACCTAAAGAAGAACTGCTTCAGCAATACGGGAGGCGTAAACATGGGAGGAAGAAGAATAAAGTGCATAAGATTTGCTGATGGTATGGCTTTGCTAGCAGAAGATGAAATGACACTGAGGAACATGCTGATGGAGCTAAATGATAAGTGCGAGGATTATGGGATGAAGATAAATATAAATAAGACGAAGGCCATGATTATAGGAAAGAAGCCAAGGAAGGTAAACATGAGGATTAAATATGAGGCAATTGAGCAAGTGGAGAGCTTCAAATACTTGGGTTGTACTATCTGTAATAACATGAACTGCGGTCAAGAAATAAAGCAGAGGATAGCAATGGCAAAAGAAGCTTTTAACAAGAAGATAAGCATTTTCTGCGGACTTTTGGCAAAAGAATTACGGAAGAGGCTGGTGAAGTGCTTTGTGTGGAGTGTAGCATTGTATGGTGCAGATACTTGGACATTAGACGGAATGAGGAAAAGCGACTGGAAGCTTTTGAGATGTAGTTATGGAGAAGAATTGAACGTATAAAATGGACAGACAAAGTAAGAAATAAAGATGTGCTAGACAGAGTGGGTGAAAGAAGAACAATGCTGGAACTCATAAAGAAGAGGAAAAGAAATTGGATTGGCCACTGGCTAAGAATAAACTGCCTGCTGAAGGATGCCCTGGAAGGAATGGTCAACGGAAAGAAAGTTAGAGGCAGAAAAAGACATCAGATGATAGACAATATTAAAATAAATGGTTTGTATGAAGATACAAAAAGGAAAGCTGAGTTAAGGAAAGAGTGGAGAATGCTGAGTTTGCAGTGAAAGACCTGCTCTTGAGCAGAACACTATGAAAAAATGAAAAAAAAATATATACACACACACATATACAAACAACTGCTATAAAAGTAAATTAAATTTTAATTTCATTTAAAAATTTAAATTTAAATCCCTTAATTGTTAACAACTAACTACTCCCCATAAATCCCTGAATTATACATATTATTACTAAGAGGATATGCATTAATATCTTAATAACAAATTGTAATTGATGGTTAAAATAATGTGAGCGTTTTCTATCTTTTTTATTTCTTTACCTTTAGTTTCACCTTTCCTTTATAGGTGCTTTTGCAGGTCCTACTTCTCCTGGATCTGTCAGGAGAAAATTTTAAACTCCTGATCACATACATGTTTTTTGACCACATAAAGATATGAAGGGCCTTTCTAGATAAATGATCAGCTCAATTCCAGGGTCATCTCCGAGAAACACAAACATTTAAGACAAGACACACCATTCACTCATACTAAACGAGTCGAACATATTATGGATAATTATGACGGCCAAATGACGTTCGGGGACTATTTGGGTGTAAACATATGCAGTTTATAGAGTGTCTGATTTCAGCTATAAGACAAACAAAGAAGAGAATTAAATATTTAGGTTGAAAAGGCGCTGGTGTCATTACAAATGAGTTGCTAAGGTTTGAGATCGTGCACCATACTTTAAATCGCGTTTGATATTTATGAACTTGTTTCGTTGTTTAATCATTTTATATCTGCTATTTATTACTCATAACACTAAATGCCAGTCTGATCTTTCATAAGGATTCATAGTTCATAAATTCCTGAAAAATTTTATTCAATCAGTGGTGAGTGTGACCTGGCATTGATTTCTAGCTTTGCCTTATAAATGTAGGCTCTTTTAGGGATATGATGCACTATTCACATTAGAAAGGACCACAAACTATACGGCCACAGGTTGTAAAACATAATCGCATGCTATCAATTTCATTACTAATTACGTTTGAGATACCACATGCTTTTCGTTGTTTTTGCGATATTTATTTTGTCCTACATTCTTTTTATTTACGTTTCGATACGTTTGGGTATGATGATTAGGATTTGGGTAGATTGGTACATTAAGTTAAATTTATCTTAACCTTTCGGACGTGGTTGGAAGAGATTGTAATATCGAGGGAAGAAAGGTCGGCGGTCTATTCTGATAAATTGACAATTCTGTTTTCCTATGATTTATAGCTATATTTGCGGATACATATTATTTATAATACGATTTCCATATCAAATAAATATATTGGCGCTCTTCAATCTTTAATCGTTATAATCATAGTTCCCTTCATTACATTCAAATTTCTTCGGAAACCCTTGGAGAACAAATAAGAAAGACATAAGTGGGAGAATAACATTGTACTTCTTGTAAGCCCATGCTTCCCTTAACAGAGATTTAGGTGCTCTCCTCCTACAGGGAAGAATTTGAACCAAATAATTTAGTTACACTTGTTTTCTTATAGATGTCATTTGAGTGGTCCGTGGTCAGCGTTCCGCCTCATACTGACATCTAGGAAACCAAGTTAGTACTAGGACGGAAAAATTCGGTAAATTTTGCTTAGAGGCCTTTCATTCAGGCTTAAGAATATTTTACGAGCCTTAAAATCTTCAGACTCGGGTCCACAGCTTAAAGTCCCTCCCGGAGGACTTGCTCCTTGGATTTTTCCATCCTAAAAAAATCCATCGACCCCGGCCGGGTTTGAACCCGCGACCCTCGGGACCAGAGGCAAGGAGCACAACCACTACTCCACCGCGGCCGATGGGATGTACCATAAGGAAATTAATACTGAAGATATGAATTGGCAATGGATGGCCTTTGTAATTGCTTCAACGAATCTTGTTTACATGAGGCATATAGTTGATCGGTTAGTTATACAGGGGCACTGATAACATTACTGTGGACTCAGTGGTTACGAACCATCGCGTCAGAGGATAGACTTTTGATCCGGTTTTTGCGATAAAAAAGTTGAGTTTTTTTTAAAGCACAACATACGGTGTGTTCAAATACAATACTTCCAGAAAAAAAAGCTTCACATAACTGACGATGACTCTAAACCACTCAATGATACAACCTTCATTTCTAATATAATCAGTTTAAGATAACTTTAGTATTATATTAATAATATTTTTTCTTCTTCTTCCTTCCAAGTATTAGGCCAAGACCTGTTACGATCTTACAGAAAATTTTCCCTCCAGCGTTTCATAGGACGGCCCAGAGATCTTCGTCCTCTTGGTATGTAATTATAAACAGCTTTGGTGATCCGATTTGAACTCATTTTTTCAAGATGGTGATTCCAATTTAGTTGGTACTGTTTAATATACTCCAAAATTGGAGTAGTCTTCAATTCTTTTAAGATATCGGGTATTCCTTTTCCGATACCATCTGGTGTAACCCGCTGTTCTGCGCATGAATCTCATTTCACAAGCCGTTATTCTGCTTTCATGTTGTCTTTTTAGTGTCCATGCTTCACTACCATAGGTCAACACTGGTCTAGCCAAAGTGTTATATAAACATAATCTGGTGTTTTTTTTGTACAAGGGATGGTTTCATAACTTGATTAATAATTCCCAAACTTTTATTATAACTAGTATTTTTTTCAGGGTTATCCATTTCATCCCAGGTAGAGAGATAATATCCAAGATATTTAAATTGATTAGATCTCTCTAAAATTGTATTAATTTTGAAAACACGAAATTATGTCATTATTTACCATTTTCGATTTCAGATAGACAAAAGATGTTTCTTCGATGTTTAAATCGCCCTCGTCAGTGCCGACGGTACTGGAGAATATCTTGAGATTTTCTAACTGTTGTCATTCCAGACACATGTTAAAACCAGTCATCACTCAGGGTGGACATTTTCTCCTGCAGTGATTGCATATTAAGATCGTGCAATATCTCATGCGGTAGCATGTCTAGCAGTTAGTCGCAGTTTTTTTATTCTAGCAGCTCTTGTCCTCCTGATGTATTTTTGTTATAGAACTCAAATCTTGTCCTTTTAGAGCTTCAAAGGGAAAAATATATATCTACATAACTCTCCAAAACTTTTTTTTTCCATAGAAATAAGTTTATAGTCCTATAATGTTTTTGTACCACATTCGGTTTTATAATTTAGCAGTCGTAATATTCCCAAACATTTGCATATATTATAGGAAATACTACATCTCAAATATTAAGAGAATTTACTTATTCTAAAGTCTTAGATTTTCTTGTAATTTGATTTATGCTTTTAAATGTCTCCGTTCAGTAACATTCCGATGCCAAATTAATCTGTAATTTAACATAATTTAAATAAATCCATTTGAAAATTGTCTTCAGAATTTAAAACAATTTCATATCAACAAAGAGACCGCTGTGTTTAACATTGTGTTAAAATAATTGTATTGTTTTATTGTCTTGTAGCATGTTGGTCCACTCCTGTGGCCTCGGGGTAACGTTGTTTCCTCGTGCGCAAGACAAGATGCCTGGGTGATATTTTCTTCGGATTTTTCCTCACTTGTAAAACAAATTTCACGAAACTTAAAACCTAAGCAGTCCGGAAACAATTTGATCATCACGATCATTCTATTAAATTCATTTTGATTATTATGAACATGTGAGTGATGGTGTTATGTTTCATATGTTCGTACTGTCTCGGAAGTGGCCGTATATTGAGCTGATTCCTCATTCGGGGAGACCCTCCACGGCCTTGTATGGTCAAAAAATATATATATGATCCAAACTTTAAAAGTCCTCTCCCGACAAATCGTGTCCGGAGCATGGAACATATGAAAGGGAGATAATAAGAAATAAATAAATAATATAATGTTTATGCTGAAATTGTATCTGTATTATAGTGGTCGCCATATTACCCACAATCTGATGACATATATAGTAAATAAGAAACTACTACAAAGTTCGTTGATCTTGCATATTCATAATTTCTATACATCGATGAGTTTAATGTAGACAAACATTGCGGCATGTTTATGTGATGCTATGATGCTTGCATAAACAACAATCACCTCACGTATTGGAGAGATGCTTACGAAATTTGTGCAATCATTCCTTTTTGTTTATTATTACTCAGGGTAATTAACTCGTATCATTAGGCAACTCAACCTTGTGGATGAGTGGGTGACACATTATAATTGAGTTTTTAAGTAAAAACAAAAGATTTTTGCCTTAATTTAACCTGCCTGACGTCAGGTGACACGATCTTATAGAGACACAACCTGTCGGAAGAGTATTTTAAACTCTGGATCATACACATACGCTTTATAATCTACCAGGTTATGAGGTTGTCCTGGTTGAGTAATCAGCTTAATGCCAGGGCCACCTCCGAGATAACACGAGTATTAAGACAATACACATCATTCACTCACACATTCATACTTCTTCAACTTCAGGTTAGACTGTAAGCCTGTGCCGACTCAAAGCATGTCTGGTCATAGGGCGCTTTGATTAAAACGAATAATATTTATCTCCCCTGGTTGGGCTACCAACACGACGCGACGCAGAGAAAACTTGGTATTGAGGCTGTCATTTCAAAGTCCTCAAGCCTACTTCTTATTGTACTAACCATAATATGAGGGCTGCCCCGTCTGCCCTAAATCGTTGGGGGTTTTCTCCTTGTTACCGCGGAGATGGTCCTCCATATTTAATCCCCTGGAGGAAAGGCGCGTCTTCCTCCTTTCAAATCTCGTTGGTAGTTTGTAGCTTCCATCTGCACGTATCCCTGTACACGGGAGATTCATTATACTCTGAATCACTGGGTCTTCAGCAGAACTTTGTCATCATATATGATGTCACCCCCGGGACTGGACCCCCTGCCGAGAATTGTCCATGTATACACAGTTATGATATAGGCCTATTTGCCTGTCCTGCGTATTGTGGAACGAGTTAGTAGCTTTGTATGATGCCAAAGCTAGAGGCACATTCATACTTAAAGATGAATTTGATGTGGATGATAGCGATGGTCATGACTGTCGGAGACTATTTGGGACTTAAAGTTTCCTGACATTTGTTTTAGAGGTGAAGAAAAATTACGAAATATGCACCACCCATGAAACTTGTCTCGACCGAGATAGAAACCTGGCCCGATGCGTCTGGGTTAACGACATTGATACCAGACCACAGCGGTGGACGGTGATATTTTGTAATCCTGTTATTACTACGGGCAATTCTATTTGTTACCACTACAAATGCTTTCTAGACGCATTAAAAATATATGATTAATATTTGTCTTCTTCTTCCTTCCAAGTATTTGTAATAGACTGATTCTGATAAATGAATACCCATTTCCTGAAATTAATTTCTTTAGCATTAAAAGCTAATCAAGTGTCCGGTGGTAATGCCAGGTCGAGGATAAGATGAGATGAAGTTCCTATTATTGATTTATTATATACGAGGATGAAGGCAGACCGGGCCTGCACCATTACAGGGGCAGATGAAATGAATTGGAAGTAAATGGATTACAAGAGTATGGAGAAGTAATGGAATGACGTTTTTGGCAGGGGTGAACGAGAAAACCTGCACTGGCTCCGATTCTCAACCATGAACCGCATATTGATTATTTATAGTAATATTGATAAATAAACACTCGTATTCAGAAATTCAAAATTTGTCTTCTCTGCTGTATTGTAAAAACATTTTTTTAAATTTCGTAATGAATGCCAGTTCAATTGAAAATCATTCATTTACAACCCAGAATGTTTGTTTTCAGTACTTTATATTCAAACCACTGTGGTCTCCAGGTAGCGTGCTGCTTTGTCTAGCAGCGGGCCCGGGTTCGATCCCCGATCGGGACAAATTCCCTGGATAAGGCTTTTTTCGGGGTTTTCCCTCACCTGTAAGATAATGCCAGGAAACGTAAAGGCCCAAACGGTCCTCGAACACCATCTGGCCATCATTATCACCAATTATCTTAATTTACATTTAAGGCCTCTCCTGGAGCATCATTACCATCATCATCAACCCTCATATCATCGAGGCAGTGTAACCCGCCTTCCACGCGCCCCAACCTAAGAAGTGGGTTACAAGTACGCCATGCCAGGAGAGAACACCTGAAATGTCGGAATGCAAACCTGGACATTTAAAAAAATCGAAATTATCATGACTTCTTCTACACCATATCTTACAGATCTTACATTTGATGAGTGCTTTCCATAGCACATTACATGCATGAACCAAGCAATGTGTATCCTCTTTACAAATGTTACTGTGTCAGTTCTTTTAATATGTACATAAAGTTCTAGCTTCCGAGGAGCCATCCTTATTTGAACCGGTCCAAAATTTATTTTCTCAGAATATTTAATTTATTAAATTTAATACAGGGCCTTATGTAACAAAACTGAAAAAAAAACAAAGAAGAAAATAATAGTTACAACACAAAGCCAGGGGTGTTCATCCACTCATTTCTTCTTTTGCTTCCCAATATTTGTTACCAATGCTATCATGTTGTCTTTACGACAGTAATCTATCCTGGCACGACAGAATACAACTCACTTCTTAATTTTCGGCGCCTGGAAGGAGTTATTATTTTACCCCGATGATATGATAGGTAATGAATGATAATTATGCACTACGAGAGACCTTAAACCTAAATCTAGTCTAAATCCAGAACATGGGCGACTGCAGGAATAATTAATTTTATGAAGCATTTTCTTATGGTCTGATCGGAAATCGAACTCCGGTCCCCAAGAACTGTAGGCAGAAGCTCCGACCACTGGCCCCTGTGGCTGGTCTCCTCCTAATACTTGTTTATTAATGTTTTACTTATCAAAGCAGGACAGACAGATAGGTGTTGAAAGCCCCATAATGAGTCCAAGATTGCATAAGGGACAACATATTGTGTTGAAATATTCTGAGGAATTGAGGTGAGAAAATGATCTAAGAGAAATATCTGGGTGTTGGACGTAGGGCTGACGTAAAATAATCTGAAATATTATCAATTTTAATCAGACGTCAAATTTATAGATGTTATGCCATTATAGAATTTTTTTTTAAATTCACAGCAGAGAATAAAATACTGTACATTAAAAATTGTAGGAAATTGATCTTAATTTATGTAAGAAAAATAACTTACGTTTTTGTGAAGAATGCTTCAAACTCCGAATATGTAATGTATAAGGGATGCAAAATTGATATAGGAAAATATGAAGTTCGTTTAAGATGCAATGATTTCGATTATTTAAGCCATTTTTTCGAACATTTTGTGCATTTTTATCGAATTTTCGATTTAAATATGATTATTGCCGTCTCTACTTTAAGATAAGTGGGTTTGATAATAAGTATTATATTGTGGTAACCACGTGTTTTTTATACCGTAATAAAAAACTCCACGGCGCCACAGGCCTAGATGGCCCATGGCTTACCAGTCGGTCGCTGGCACATATCCACATGCGTTAATCATAGAAGTAGACGATTATCCAGGCAGTCTGGTGGTGACACGTAGTCAACATGTTGGGTACACCAGTCTCAACCTGGAGCCGCTACTTATTGTAGCTACCCGTATTCCTCACGATGCTGGGTGTGCACCGATCCCAAACTGACCGAAATTCCATGAGAAAATGTCTCCTTTATGGGGACTCGACCAGCACAAGTCCCGTAGCTCTACACCAAGGCATCTTGCCTTAACCACTCGGCTGTGATGCGGGATTTCTTATAATTCAACGATTTAACTCAATATATTTCTCCCTCTGGTTTACTTACAAATTCAGAGATTGGGATTATTATGCATGTGCATCCTATTACTTTTTTATATGACATAGTGTGCAGTATTGTAAAAGGAATCCCCTGTGCAGACATGACCGCTCGCAGCCTAGAATAGTGAAAATAATAAAAAATGTACATATTTCAGTATGAGTGACAATCAATTGCCCACCAGCAGTGGTCTTCCGTCAGACATTACAAGAACTTTAAAGTAGCAACAACGAAACAATCTGGGATAAAATTTACACCAAAATCAATTATGTCTCCCATACAAAAATGTTCATCCTCAACATATCACACAGACTGTCTCTTTTTCTATGGCCTAACTACATAACATCAATTTCTTACCAACCATGGACGATTTAAATTTTAACTACACAGAATAAACAAAACTGCTTCACCTTATTGAAACTGCCCAGAAAAATCACTGTAAACAGCCCACCATCTGATGACTGAATGCAACATGTTCTCCACAGATCGTCTACCTATACTACAAATTGCTACTCCGCCAATTGTTCTGAAATTTCATTTCAACACAGTCAACGTTACAGAATTCCTCACGAGTATCTTCCATTAACAACAACAACATCAATAATTGTAAATCAAATACTGTAAATACCCCGTGATATTGCCTTTGGTGAAACACGGATGTAGCATTTATGATCAAGTTAAACAAAAGTAACAACTGACAGATGAATGCCGTGCTGCTATTCTGCAGTTCCTGTTGCAGTACAATATAGGTGGAAATTTGCAAAGAGGTGGTATTAATAAAGCAGAATATAAGTTTCAAGAACATCATTAATTATATCACTTGGATTTTTTAATACGACCCTAAGTCTAAGAAGAACACAAAAACTGATTGATTGTATGGTCGACAGATTCGACGTCCTGCCCAGGAAAGAACGAACAATATTTTCTTAGCTTTGTAACAGTGTAAGGAGTGTTGCATTTAAAACAAAGAAGCAATGCATACCAGCTCCTTCATTTGGGGGAAAAAAGGCGTTTAGGATAATTACCCGAATCTCTTTAATGGCAACAAAAGGCTGTAAATATGTCACAATCAGCCTTAGCCTGTGAACACATTATTAAACGTATTAATTTTAAATTTCAAAATGTGATTATATTGTAGCTTGAGTAACATGTATGTATGCAATGTTTTGGGATGAATTAGGAGTACCTGTAAGTAATATTTATAACATGTAGTATTAAATTAATCGGTGATGTGTACCTTATTTCGGCTTTCAATAAATGAGTGAAATCTATAGCACAATGTGGGGCGGAGTGTGAAATAATTATTATAATTACCTGGGCGCTGGTAATGCAATTCCAATCAGAATTTGCATTGACGTCTGAGGAAAATCAGATAATAAATCCCAGTCAGATTTATCCTTAGGTATGAGACCTGGACATGGCTAAATATTTGTTTGTGTTATCATACGATTCGTTTAACATTGTTTTTATTTAATGATGATCTGTAACATTAGCTTCCATTTCCATGCGGGACGTGAAAGAACCGATGCACTTGTTCATGAGTCTCTTATTTCAGCCCTAAATTTATGTCAGGGTTCCATCTTTATTTCGCTAGCAATGGAAGCCACATTAAGGATTTTTACACTTTTTAAAATTAATGAACACCGGCCTAGTTCGAACACGTGAATCTCGGAACCAGAGGTGGACACGGTAACTAGTCCGCAGGAACCAACTCTTTTATCTTAAAGTTGTCGTCCGATATATTTTTGGGAGTCCACTGCTGTGGTCTCGAGGTAGCGTGATGCCTTGTCACGCAGCGAGCCCGGGTTCGATTCCCGGTCGGGACAGGCTCCTGCGTGAGGTT
This sequence comes from Diploptera punctata, assembly GCA_030220185.1. NCBI lineage: Eukaryota > Metazoa > Arthropoda > Insecta > Blattodea > Blaberidae > Diploptera > Diploptera punctata. The sequence goes on along the minus strand of JASPKZ010007681.1, from coordinate 673,563 downwards.
TTTCGGGGTTTTTCCTCACCTGTAAGACAAATGTCAGGAAGCTTAGGGCCCAACGTTCCCCGAAAATCATCCGTCCATCATGATCATCCTTATCATTATCATCATTATCCTTCACCGGTGTGGAAAACAATGGGAAGCTACCACACATTTAATTCCCTAGTAAAGCTGCAAAGCATAGCATGAAAATGCTATGATTGCAGTGAAAGAAGTGCCCTCGGGTAGAATTACTATGGATGGATGAATCTTCTTTGTGTTCGAACTTTTTTTTTATTCCTTCCAGAATATTATTTAGCAGAGAATCATTGCAACTCTACACTTTTTCACATCTGCCTCTTTACCAGCATCTTTGTATATTTTTTATAGTCCCGATGCATTATTGATTGCCACGTTCTCTCTGGATATGAGGTTGGTGCGTTCAAACCACAGTTTATCAAAACACTCTGTAAGGTTTGGTAAAATTTGTTAAATTTGTGATAGTTTTATCTAGTGATGATAAAATAATAATTTTCACAAACAATGAATAATGATTATGTAAGTTTACATTGAATGGATATGTAAGGTATTATTTACCTGGTATGTTCAGAAAGAAATAATATAACAAAGAAAACAATTAGAATTTATGTAGTTCGAAAAATGTCACAAAATAACTTCTGTCAAAAATTTGCCTCTCTTTAACCTGTATAATTCTGTCACATAGGTGAGATAAAATGATCCCATTACAGGCCTTAGGAGGCCCTTTAGGAGTTGAGGATGGTCAATCGGCACGAAATATCAGCCCTGCATGACGGCCGCCTTCCCACTTAGAACAAACGACTAGTACTTATTTCCGTTAGAAGCAGAGTCGACCCCAGTGTCATGGTGGTCATCGTAAGGTATAATCTCCTCTCCACAGAGAGACTCGTATCCCGATCTCCCGGATTGTAGCGTATTACCATAACTAACTACGCTACGGCGCTCCCACAAATCTATTTTCTCAAGAAATAATCATGACATGTCGAGGAAACTAATTTTTGAAGTGATAATTATGTAATATTAACAAAACTGTTTTTATTCCTGAACGTCTTAACACGTGGTAATTGAGTGTTACAATTTGGGAAAGATTAACAAATACCATAATTATTCTTAAAAAATATCTAGTTAATATATATATACACCCCTATGTGTACATACCATTAATAAAGTTAAATTATCATTTTCATACAAATATATAATTCCAATTGATAAGGATAAATATGCTAATAAAATATAAAACAATAAATAAATACCCACTTATAAACGCTAGCGAGGGACAAAACAATCGACATAGGTTGAAAGGAAATTCCACATCTGCATTACATACATCCGGGACCTATGTAATGTAATCTTGCCACTTTAATACGTTTAAGCATGTTTCAACAATTAAATATTTAACTTAGATTATTTACATGGTAGCTATTAACTTGTTTCGTGAGAAATTAACATTACTTTCTCCTCCCTGACCGCATCTCATTCATTACATTTATTATGTAAGACATTTCATTAAACCATAGAACATACTTTGTTAAAGGTTTGCCCATTTCATAATATTACGATGCAACTAAAATTACTTACAGTTGGTTTGTTTGCTTTGTGTTCTGTCCACTATATTATATATTACTTATTTTTAAAGTTCATACAACTAAGAAGTAAGTTAAAATTAAATAGTATTACATGAATGGCATGTTGCGAAACTGAAGCTTGTATTTCGCAAAACTTGTGTCGTTAACTAACGCTCTTTATGCGTCTATTCTGAAGTCGAAATTGCAAATGTATACAGAATATTTTAACAGACTATTCATCCGATTACAAATTACGAAATATTGTGAACCCATAAATAACGCTCTCACTTTATTACATGCAACACGTTACCCAGGCCTATCGTGATACTTTTTTGACCACACAAGGACATTCAGGGCCTTCTCGAATGAGTGATCATCTCAATGCCAGGGCCACTTCTGAGACAATACAACATAAAGATGAAACACATAATTCACATACATATTCATATTAAACATAGCGAATATGATAAAGATGGCCAAATGATGTTCGTGGACCGTTTTGGTCTTAAAGTTTTCTGACATTTGTCTTCCCATAAAAATACGAATTAAAACAAAATATATTCATGATTACATATTCCAATGACAACATATGGAGCAGAAAATTCTAGCATGAACAGAGCGAACGGAAGATTAAGGAAGATTATGAAGAATAATCGTAAATAATTCAGTATATAATATTTGTATATTATAGCGAAACGTTTGAGAAGTTATTTCTATCAAGTGATTTCTATCAGAAGACGCCCTTGATATACAGTATGTCAATTTGTTATTCATACACTTAGATTTTATAATTGAAATAGCACAATTTTAATTTTCTCAGAATATTGCAATTATATTTTGCCATTAACTAAACATTTTCAGGTACACTTCTTTACATAATATATACAAATCAACAAATTCTATAAACATTTAACGTATAATATATTTAAAAAACTTTAAAAGTTATAAATTTTATGGTCACTTTTCTATTCATACAGTCAGAATGGGGGAAAAATAAAAAAAAATGAAGAAAAAAATGAACTGTTCTTAATACTTTGTAAGGTAACCTATAGCTTTAATAACAGCTTGACATGTACGCTGCATGGGTCTAACAAGCCTATCACATATCTGAGGACTGATTTTGCACCATTCTTCAGTAACCACCTTCTTCAATTCTTCTTTGGAAGAAGGATTTCTGCTGTGGACCCTAGGTTTCAAAAATGCCCATAAATGTTCTATAGGGTTTAAGTCAGCAGATTGAGGAGGTGTTTTCAATTGCTTTGGCACGTCCCATATCAACTAAGTCTTATTTAAGTCCGCCGTATGTTTGGGGTCGTTATCTTGTTGGAACATGTACGTAGGGAGCATATCCAATTTTGCTGCACTTTGTTTAACATTCTTACGAAGAATGTCGTTATACACAAATTTGTCCATAACATTGTCAATGAACTGTAAATTGCCAACCCCTTTTGCCGACATACACCCCTACAACATTATAGACCCACCCCCATGTTTTACTGTAGGTGTTGTATTGGTCACATCATTATCCGCATTGGCTTTTCTCCAGACTCTATGAACGCCATCTGAACCGACAGGTTGATTTTAGTCTCATCAGACCAGAGAACATTATTCCAAAATGCCTGCCCCTTATTACATGTTCTTTTGAAAACTGTAGTCTTACAACACGGTTCTTCTTACTTACATACGGCCTTTTTCTAGTCATTCTTCCATGATAGCCATTTCTGCGTAACACCTTCCGAACTGTCTCAGTACATACCTTTTTACCAGTAGAAACTTCTAGGGTAGACCGCAATTTTGGAGCACTAATTCTGGGGTTGAAATTCACTTGTCTCACAATGGTTCACTCCTCCTTTTCACTTAACTTATTTTGTTTAGGTTTTCTCGGAACATTCTCTACTGAACCTTTATACTTGAATTTATTTAGTACATATTGTACTGTTGCATGACATTTGCCTATCAGTCGCCCTATTTTTCTCAAAGAATATCCCGTAAGTGCAAGATTTACAATTGTATCCTTGAGATCAGAACTGAGTTCTTTACAGTTACTTACCCATTTTTGAGGCGACTGACTGCCAGTGTACACAACCAGCACAGTAGGCAGATGCAAACAAATGCTCAACTTAGAGTATTCATGTTGCATTAATGTTTAAGCAAGTTATACAAGCAAATACACTGCAGTGTTTTCTTTAGTGTATGAGTAGAAAAATTGGCTTGTATTTGGGTGTAATAAAGATAATTTTGATAAAATTATGTTTATTTTATAATTAAGTTTTGAACTACATATTTAGATATAACTTAGTGTTTCCTTCAAACCACAATAAATATTTTTTCTTTACCTTTAAAAACTTTCTGAAAATTGGATTTTTATTAATAAACATGCCTTGTATAAATACCAAATTGACATACTGTAGAAGACTGGAGATTAGAAATAGAAAGACGAACTCACTCAAAAAAATAAAAAAAGAATATGCATATAATTGAATTTTTTAAAGATATTTAAAACTCTGAAGATACATATGTTATATAGGCCTATTAGACTGGAGGCTTTAAGGTATATATATATATATATACAATAACATAGGCCTACACGTCTGTATAAATTTATTTATTTATTTACATATAAAGTTACCCTAAGCTGACATAAAAATGATAATGTGACGTATTCGGAATCAGATATATTTTTTTCGACTACGAATTACATTTTACTCTTCACCACAACCGTTTCCGCTTAACAGAGATGGCGGAAATTATACCCCTCAGATATACTGCTGAATAACTTCTCAAAAATAATAAATTAATAAGTGAATTTAGTCTAGTTTGCTTAAATGAGAAAACAAAATATAATGGCTGCACAGTGCACATATTGTATAAATAAATCCATCCAGACTACCGAAGTAATGTTATTGTATCAACTACAAAAGTTGTAGAATATTGGACGATTCGGAAAATAGGAAGATTTTGTGTTATTTTAGATTTTTGTAAACTCGACATCTTAGTAGATCTTAGTGAGCACGAGGAAAATTGCATATACGGTATATATAATGTGTTAAAAGCTCTAGCAGCCGTAATACGTATATTACCTTTCAGAACTTAACTTGTCATGCAGCATTCGTTTATAAAGTAGTAATAATAGGACTTTATTAGACTAAAAGTAATATATATATATATATATATACACACAATGTTATTTACAAATATGGGTTGCACGGGCTGCAATCCGTACGTGCTGTTGATAGTCCGTTACAATAAAGTATAAAGAAAAACGAAAAGAAAGAAATAATATTACAATTACATAAAGAAAACGCAATAATATTACAGTTAGGCCTACATAATAATACAATAACATTATACATTAATTAAGTCATGTAGAATTATTAAGAATTAATGGTATTTCATTTTGATAACATGTATTTATTCATGAATGAGTGTTGTTCTTATTTTCCGCGTTTTGTCCAGAAATTTACCCACGTTTATCCAATTTTCTGGATTTACCATTAACTTGTAGCATGCCAATCTTTCACGTTTGAATTTATAAACCTTTCCGTTAATAAAAATTGACGCCTCCAATATTCTAAATCGTTACATTTTCCTAATATAAGTTATGTATTTCATCTTCAAAGCTCCCGCACATTGGACATAGAACGAGTCGTTATCCAGCAAAGTATACAATATGATTCAGGGATTACCTAAAGCCAAAATTTAAAAATCGCCCTAGCGGTAGCAATTTCCGATTTTTCACAAAAAGCTTGATATAGGTATGTCATTGAAGTAAAAACCAAGACAAATATTGTAAAACAATAGCGAAATGCAATTAGAAATGGGGTTTTATCTGAATGCCGCAATATTGTTCTGGCAGCCGCCATATTTGTTTTATCGCAATATAAGAGGATAGATACGATTTAATTAAGCTAACAGAAGAAAATACATCCCATAAACTATCAAAATCGGACTATTAATTCGACTTGCTGAGTTGGAAATAGAATCAAATCTTAAATTATATCAATACTACAAGATTCTTAGGATTAATATAAAATATATAGTTTTTATTATATGCAACTTTCTTCATTAGAGGACTCAAGGACAAAGTGATACAGACAATTTTTGTAATTGATGAAAATACATTTTGTAATTATATTTACATTTTGTAAATCTCTATTTGGTTAATTCTCGCAGTTCCTGCCTGACGGAACTTTTAATATCCAAGTTTCATTTCCTCTCATGTCATCCTAAATTCTCTAAAAAAATATTAAAGTAAATTATATAAAGCTGTGATTCTTAATTTTATATGTATCCCAAATATAGACTCTTATTTTAACAGGAAAATATTATGAGTATTTAAGAATAAATTGCTTATGAAATGTTTCGACCACAGAAAGACGAACAAATAATTGAATGGAGAAAACTATATTTCATGAAGGAAATCCAGAATGACTTCGTATACTGCGGTGGGCAAGACATGTGCCACGAATGGAGAATGCAATTAGGACGTGGAAATTTTGTGTAAGGAAACTTGACGGAGAGCGTATAATACAGCATGATTCAAAATTGACTTTACAACTTTACAAGCTTATAGAAATTTATTTAGAAGACCTACAGAATTGGTTTAAATGCCATATCATAACACAACTCATCAAGTTTTGAAGACCTACAGAATTGGTTTAAATGTCATATCAAAACACAACTCATCAAGTTTTCACCTATTCAGTCAACTTGGTTCAATGTGGCTTCCGTTGGTCATGCAGCAAACATCCAACCTGAAATCAATCTCCTCCCACACACGTTGCAGCATATCCGGCTTCAGTAACGCAGCTGCGGCGGTGATTCGGTTTCGGAACTCAGCAAGATTGGCAGGTAGGGGCGGAATGTACACTTTATCTTTAAGGAACCCCCATAAGAAAAAGTCCAGTGGCGTTAAATCAGGAGACCGAGGTGGCCATGTTGTTGGTCCCCCACGACCAATCCTAACAAATGTTTGGTGCCAAGAATAAATTGTTGGCCTGCTAGGAGGATCCTTACCATACTGGGTACGAAATCTACGCTGAACAATTGTCGCAGATTTAGTTTCTTCGAACAAAAACACACAACGAGCACGCTCGGCACCTGTGAAAGCAGCCATTTTGATATGAACTACGTTAGCGCACGCGGTGGAGAGAACTAGGTACTATAAAACTATGTCAGTGAAACTTGATGAGTTGTGCTATCATATGACATTAAAAACCAATTCTGTAGGTTTTCTAAATAAATTTCTATAAGCTTGTAAAGTTGTAAAGTCAATTTTGAATCACGGTGTATTTATGACTAGAATCAGGGGGAGAACAACTTAACAATGATTTGAAGGAGGTGAATTATGTAGGGAATTGTTTGAAAAACATTAGCTCAGGACAGGTCTGTATAAAGAGTTTATGTCCAAGTAAACTCAAACATAATAACTAAATGTAAATAAAACACAACCAAAACCTATCGGATATACAAGACCATAAACAATAGTGGCATGCCGACGACCACCTTAAAAACAAATTCAGTGTTGTTGAAAACTTGAGGTTTTATCTCGATTCTAATCTAAATGGAATACACAAATAAAACAAACGTCTAAAAGGCTCTATAATACATTTCCTAAAGCATCTCAAAAACTTTCTTCCTACGACTCTTAAAATAAATTAGATCAAACCTTAGTGATGCCATGTTTTGACTATTGCTCCGTTCTAATAACCGGAATTAGCGATTTCTGTAAGACAACTACAGGTTGATCGTAATTTGTGTATCAGATTCATATTTGACGCTTAAATTCGTAATGTATCATATGATACATCAATTATTTTAATTTAGTTAATAGTTTTAATAAAACAGAAGAAAGTTAACGACAATAAATTACTGAAATGGGTGTAGAAATACACAATATACATAATAATAAGAAATATACTTTCAATATACTCCAACTGGATATAGGGACCAAGAAAAACAAAAAAAAATCGGTGGAAAGATCAAGGTCATCTTCGTTAGGTTTACCGTCACAGGTCACATGGCCTAAAACGGATTTGTTCATGATGAAGATGACCTAATAATAACAGTTATGCACGATTTTGTTTTCAGTGTGGTCCGGCACATTTAAGTTGACTGATACGAGAAATTACTGTTTTGTTAATCCATCAAAAACTAGGTGCAAAAAACAAGCGAAATCACACACACAGGAGTCGTCGAGCTGGTTAGAATGGTTGTTGATCGTCTTAATATTTAATCGGTTTAATTATCAATTTTCAAGATCATCGCCGGGACAAATGCTTTAGCAGGAATCCGGGCTTCATTCAGGACTTCCAAGGAGAACCGAAAGGATAGCTCATTGCTAGTCATTAACTTGATTATGCCGCAGGGTCTTCCTACAATCCCAGTTACTCCCACGGGCTGTTTTGTCAATTTAATAACCAAGGATAATATAATGTATCCAGGATGGTAGGTTGATAAAGTGACGTAGAACCCCGGATTCCTGCTAAAGCATTTGTCCCGGTGATGATCTTGAAAATTGATAATTAAACCGATTAAATATTAAGACGATCAACAACCATTCTAACCAGCTCGACGACTCCTGTGTGTGTGATTTCACTTGTTTTTTGCAGCTGGTTTCTGATGGATTAACAAAACAGTAATTTCTTGTATCAGTTAACTTAAATGTGCCGGACCGCACTGAAAACGAAATCGTGCATAACTGTTATTTGTCATCTTCATTATGAACAAATCCGTTTTAGGTTATGTGACCTCTGACAGTAAACCTAACGAAGATGGTCTTGATCTTTGCACCGATTTTTTTGGTTTTCCTTGGTCCCTATGTCCAGTTGGAGTATATTGAAAGTCTATTTCTTATTATTATGTCATCATCATCATCCAGGGATTAAACCTGTTGGCTCGTTCCGGTTTCATGAAACCTAGAATTGTTAAAATTGTTCAGACCATCTCCTGTGTGGGCGACCAATATTCCTCCTTCCCTGCGGTTTATAATTTAGCAATAATTTTGGAAATCCTCCAAAATTTATTATTATGTATATTGTGTAATTTTACACACATTTAAGTAATTTCTTATCGTTAACTTTCTTCTGTTTTATTAAAACTATTAACTAAATTAAAATAATTGATGTATTATATGATATATTACGATTAAATATGAATCTGATACACATATTACGATCAACCTGTAGTTGTCTTACAGAAATCGCTAATTCCGGTTAGTACAACGGAGCAATAGTCAAAACATGGCATCACTAAGGTTTGATCTAATTTATTTTACGGGTCGTAGGAAGAAAGTTGTTGCGATGCTTTAGGAAATGTATTATAGAGTCTTTTTGACGTTTGTTTTATTTGTGTATTCCATTTAGATTAGATTCGAGATAAAACCTCAAGTTTTCAAGAACATTGAATGTGTTTTTAACGTGTCCACAACGCAGCCACACCCCGTCTTTGTTACACGTGTCGGATATTTTGAATATAAATACCTTATTTATTGAAAAGTTACGTTTCTTAACATTTTGTATTCTTTTATATATTTCTTTATGGATATTATGTTTATTTAGTCCCATTAAACATGTGCCCATAAATTTAATCAGTTATGAAGTAATGTCAGTTTTACTGTTGGAACTCACTGTTAGTTAGTGCCAATTCTAACAAAACCAGGCACAGTCTTGTTCAATTAACTGTTCTGTATATTAATGGCTACCCTAAACTTAAATTGACAAAACAGTAATTTCCTCTCGCAAAGGAAACATTTTATTTATTGCACATTATCATTTAACAACATAGCTTCCAGTCTTCATCCATGGAGCCACACTAAATTATGTGTTCGTCTCGGCAATACAATTATTTTTTTTAGATCAGTGATTAATCATCATCATCATCATCATTGTCCATGCAGGTATTAGGCCGTGTGGCCTGTTACGATCTCAAAAGAGGAGTTTTCCATCCAGCGCTTTTTTGGACGTCCCAGCGATCGTTTGCCTCGGGGGCAGTAACGAAGCATGGCTTTTGGAATTCTGTGAGACGGCATTCGTTGAAGAAGGGCTTTCCAGTTGTTCTGATAGTTTTGTATATGGTGAAGAATGAACTCTTAATTTCTTCATTTATTTTATAGTCCAATTTTGTATAGCCTGCTGTACGGCGCATAAATCGCATCTCATTTGCTGTTATTCGGCTTTCATATCTTCTTCGTATTGTCCATGCTTCACTACCATATCTTAATACTGGTCTTGCGAGAACATTATAAAGCCGTAATCTTGTGTTCTTCTGTGCTAAGTATGGTTTCATTATACTGTTAATTTAGTGATTAAATAAAACAAAACAGTTAAAGTTTTATACGATTTCATTTTTATTTTAATACAAATTCGTTACAGCTGTTTCAGTACTTTGTGCCTTCTTCAGACGAACACTAACTGATTACTTAAATTTTTTGGGGTTAATGGACTCGGTCTTCGTCCCCTTGTCTTCTCCCGAAGCTGGCAGACAACACAGTAGCGGAAAAACCAGCCGAATTCTGCGTTTTCCATCTTGTTTCTTTTCACTCTTTTTGACTCTGTTATGCCAATTTAAGGGTTAATGTCCGAAAACATGTCCGCATCGCGGGATTTTCCAGGGATTGTCCTAGCTCTGTCTCCAAGATAGGATAAAATTACATTGACTATTTAACTCATGCCCCAATTGGGATCAATGACCAATCACATTTCAATGATTTTTTAATTACAACCAATCACAGTCGTGTTTCACCTTGAATTTATCAAATAAGTTTATCATATTAAAGAAAGCTCCCCCTTTTCAACATTCTGAATAGGTCATAGCATTATTTTGCAGTGAAATGGCTCTCTAAGAAATACGGCTACCAGATTGCATATTTAGTGGACGAATGTCAGCTGATAGTGCTTGCGGGAGATAATATAAAAACATTTGTACCACAAAAAAAAAAAAGAAAGAAAGCACTGTTTGTACTTTCTTAAATGAATTATTTCCCAGGAAATATTATTGACATATTTACATCATAGGACACAGGAAATTAATTAATACCTATAATTCATGTATTTTATGTCTTTCGGGCTAAATGGCCGTGGTCTGGTTATATTAAAACTCGACGTTTCGTCTACTACTGCGGTAGACATCCTCAGGAGATTCTGCGTGTTGACTTGTTAACTCTTCAAATGTCGGCTGCAGACTGGTTGTGTGTTGGAAATCGTGTCCTTATTTATAGTTGAGCATTGTGAAGAGATGTTTTCTACATGGTCCGTTACTTTAGAGCTATTTTTCTGATTGGTTATCACTGGCGTAAGTCATGGGTTTATTCTCGTGTTATATAATACTGGAATCCAAATTGTATTAATCTTCATAGTTTCTTCTTTTTTGTTAAAGCAATTTTTGTGTTTGTAAATTTCAATAGTTAATTATCACAGAGAGGCTATTGAAATTTACAAACACAAAAATTCCTTTAACAAAAAAAGAAGAAACTATGAAGATTAATAAAATTTGGATTCCGGTATTATATAACACGAGAATAAAACCCATGACTTACCGCCAGTGATATAATCAATCAGAAAAATACCTCCAAAGTAACGGATCGTATAGAAAACATCTCCGCACAATAGTAACTATAAATGACACGATTTCCAACACACAGCCAGTCTGCAGCCGACATTTGAAGAGTTAACAAGTCAAAGAACACGCAGAATTTCCTGAGGATGTCTATCGCAGTAGTAGACGAAACGTCGAGTTTTAATAAAACCAGACCACGGCCATTTAGCCCGAAAGACATAAAATACATTAATCAAAATACCTGCCGTGAAAGTCTACAATTTTACATAATACCTATAATGTTGGTTATAAATGTCTCCACTAGGGTGCATTCTTAGAATATTGGGATCCTTTGGCAATAAATAATATGATCTGGTTGCAGTGATAAACAAATGAAGCATAACAATCGTTTCTCATTTTTTTTTCAAACATCGCCGTTTACATTAAAAATATAAATATTTTAAAATAACTATAGTTAAATAATGATTTTTGTGAGTAAACAGTTTAATTTTATTCGTTAAATAGTCCTAACAAATGCCACTCTTGATTTTCAAATTCTCTAGATAAATTGGAAATCACTCGTGGCATTACTTACGATAATTCTTTTATTTAAGATTCTACAAACTTCGACTCCAAATTTTATTTAACCTCTCATTTCCAGTATCTGTACTCCTACCATAATTTAAATACGTACATGATCACTTCATAATTTCATACCACAACATAGGACGTCCCATCACTCTACATCAAGTACTATCTCCACTTGCCCCAACTGGAATTCCCTACCACTGGAAATCGGGGGCTTCGGACGTTAGAATAATTAAAAGAAATCTAAATTTATACTTGCTTCAACTTTGTTTTGATTATTACCTTCACATGTAGTAATAACTGGTGTTGCCCGTTTATTATTGTTGTTATATTAGTTTATTTATTATTATTATTATTATTATTATTATTATTATTAACCTCCTGTTTTGATAATACCAGAGCGTTAATAAGTTATTAATATACGGATTCAATACAGATGAAGGTATTTTACAATAAATTGTTAATAAATTTGCACAGACGGAATGATTTAGATTTTTTGACACAACTCTGGGATAATTTAGAAAGGACTAAATATACAAAGCTTTGACGAAGATCCCGTGTCCTGAAATGCACTGTTTAGGCGCTACAATAATGACAACATTTCAAATACCGAGTTAATTGAGTTACAGTACCGTTTGTGCCTGGTATGCGGGAGGTCTCGGGTTCAAACCCCTGAATTGTCCAACTTATTTCTTCATTATATTGATAATTTTTTAAATATATATATTTTCAATTCTTACACATATTTCTGTGACTGAAGTTTTATATTCCTTCTCCATTCGTCTCTATCCATCCACTCCATGTCATCATAAACACTCTAACATCTTGTAGGTCTATTTTCATATCCGTATTTTGTCCAACAATAATATTATATTATTATCGTCGTTATTATTATTATAATTATTATTATTATAATTATTATTATTATTATTATTATTATTATTAAACTTATTAATCAGTTTCGGTGATTTAGGGATTAAATTCTTTGCCTCTGCTTTCGAGGGTCCCGGGTTCAAACCCGTCGGGGTCGAAGGTTATTTAGGATGGAAAAATCTAATGGATAAGTCCTCCGGGAGGGACTTTAAGCCAAGGGTCCCGAGTCTGAATATTTTCGCACTCGTAAAAGAACCTCAAGCTTAATTTAGAGTATCTGAGCAAAATTTAATATACTTTCCCCTCCAAGTAATATTTTAGTTGCCTATTAGACGTCTCTTCCAGGTGGCATTTGTCACTCCCTGACATATGTAGGGAGACATAATCTGATTAAGTTAGAACTAAATTAATTTGGTTTATTAACTTTCTGCAGAGATATTACGCGGGAATGAACTGTTATAGCGCGAATAGACATTATTATTTACATTAGACATTATTTATAAATATGATGTTTATTATAGGAAACTTTTCTCATTAAGGGATTGCCACAAGGACAAAGTGATACATAGTATAGAACTATTTTTTTCTAAATTGATTAAATACATTTTGTAAATAAATTTAAAAAAAATTCAAATTGTAATTGTAAGTATATGCTATAAAGTAGAATTGTTGTGAAGATGGCTTCTTAAAATTGAAGTTGACCCTCTAATGGCAGCGATGGCAGTTTTAGAAAGGTATATTCGATCCAAATCTAAAAAAATTCCAAACTTTAGCTAAGAATTCTGGTGTAGTACCCCTTGCCCCAATCATCAATCCTATGACAGTTATATATCTAATTGGCAGGCCTATTTATCTTTGTAATATTCAACAGTTGGCTAATATATAGTTTTCTTTTCAGAGACAACTTCCTCTGGCTGGCCATTCTGAATTAAAACCAATTGTGGGTTCTAATATCATATGAATTTTAGAAGATTGTCCAGAACAAAAAACAGCTGAAAGGGAGTGGTGTTACAATTAGGGAAGACTTAACTCAAATGAGGTATAAGCTATTAAAAGAATGCATCACCAAATATGGTGTAACAAATGTGTGGACAATTGACGGAGCAATCCATGTTAAAGAAGGAGATAACAAACGCATCATTCTCCGGGCCTCAGAAATATAATTAGTGCAAACACGGCCAGTGAATGACCGACAGTTATCACTTTAAACATTTTATTAATAATAACCTACATAAAATTAAGATATTCTTAGTGACGTGATACCAAGTTTAGTTTGTAAGTTTGTTGAAATATTTTACGACCATTTTTCGTTTAAATGATGATTTTCCTTTGACAGTCTTTGACAGGCTACAGGACAGTAACCTTCCCACTCCCATTCTCGACCCCACTACTTCAAGGAATGCTTTAGAAATAGCTTTGTCCACATACCCTACTTCCTTGCAGGTAGCCCATTTCAATGCTCAAAGTATTACTGCTCATATAGATGAAGTCAGAACAATTTTCTTCTCTTTAAATATTCATGCTCTTCTCATATCTGAAACGTGGCTAAATCCCACCATTACCTCTTCTTTAATTAACATGGATGGTTATACTTTTCTTAGACACGATCGTGTTTACAGTCGCGGGGGCGGTATTGGAGCCTTCGTTAGAACAGACCTTACTCCTAAAATTGTGTATCTATCTAATAACGAACCATCTGCCGAAATTATGTTCATAGAAATATTTGTCAGTTTCAAAAAATGTCTTCTCTGTGTAGTATACCAACCTCCTAAAATAAAAGCCATCGCTGAAATTGAGTCCACTTTACAAAACGCGCGAATACAATATGAACATGTTATCGTTATGGGCGACTTTAATATAAATATACTAGACACTGATAACAGACATACACAACAACTGATGGCTACGTTCCAGGCTTGTGATATGACACTCCTACCCCTACGACCTACACATCACACTCATCACTCTGAGACGTTACTTGACTTAATTGCAACTAATAATCCAGACAGAGTACTTACTCACGGGCAACTGCCAGCCCCGGGAATATCAGCACATGATATTATATTCTTAGCATATTCACTGCAGTGCCCTAAACCGACTCGAAAGACTATTACGTATAGAGACTTAAAACATATAGACAATGCAACCCTAATTGAAGAAGCTATGCAGATGCCGTGGCATTCAATATGGACGCTGCATTCTGTAGATGAAAAAGTTGAGACACTAAATGACTTTATACTACAATTATACAACAGACATGCCCCACTAAAAACTAAACTCGTGAAACGACGCCCTGCACCCTGGATGACTCTTTCAATTCGTAACTTGATGACTGATAGAGACGCAGCACATAAGAAATATAGACTCAACAAAACAGACACAAGTCTCACTCAATATAAACAGTTACGTAACAAGACAAATCAAGCTATAAGAAACGCCAAACTTAGACATTTATACAACCTAACAAATACCAATACTTCAGAAATCTGGAAAAACTTGAATAGAATGGGAATTGGGAGAAAAGACACACAGGTAGACAAATTACCTGTTTCCCTGGACACACTCAATAATCACTTCACAGGTATAACTACTACTCCAAAGGATAAAGAACAAACAATAAATGAATTATCACTGACAAATCAACCCGACAGAGAACATTTCCACTTCTCATATGTTACAGACTACGACGTAAAGAAAGCCATAATGCGAATAAAAACCAAAGCAGAAGGAACTGACCGTATAAATATTACTTTACTGAATAAAATAATCGAAGCTATACTACCTACTATAACTCATATTTTTAACTCCTCACTACAAACTTCTACATATCCCTCATTGTGGAAACAAGCCCTCGTACGTCCACTGCCTAAAGTTAAAACGCCCTCAACCCCGAACGACTTTCGACCCATTAGCATTTTACCTACTCTTTCAAAAGCTCTGGAACGATTAGTCCATAAACAACTGACTGAATACCTAAATGATTACAACCTTCTAGATCAATTTCAGTCAGGCTTCAGGACAGGACACAATACAAATACTGCTCTACTAAATATTTGCGAAGACATACGCGAAGCTGCTGATAATCGAAAACTTACCATTCTTACATTACTGGACTTTAGTAAAGCATTCGACACGGTAGACTTGGACTTATTGTTGCATAAACTTAAAAACCTCTTACTCTCTGATAGTGCCACGAAATGGTTCAATTCCTACCTTCATGAGCGCCAGCAATCTGTTATAGGAAATCATACATTATGTTCTTCTTGGTCCTTCCGTAAAGCTGGGGTTCCACAGGGTTCGGTACTTGGACCTTTGCTTTTTTCAATCTACATAAATGACATATCTAACTCCCTAAAGCATTGCAAACATAATTTATTTGCAGACGACATGCAAATCTACATCCACACAGACAAATATTCACTAAATGACGCTGTTGCCAAAATTAACGAGGATCTTGACTCACTAATGACTTGGACAGTTAAATATGGACTGCAATTAAATCCTAAAAAGTCACAATCAATCATTATGGGTCATCAGAGACTATTATCTACAATTAACCTAAACACAGTTTCGCATGTGTCACTAAACGGAGTTCAAATCCCTTATAGTGAGACAGTAAAAATTCTAGGAGTATTTATTGACAAAAACTTAAATTGGAATACACAAATAAACCATACATGCAAACAGTCTTCTCAATAATACATTCATTAAATCGTGTACGAAATTGTTTGCCATTCGCCCTTAGGAAAATGTTAGTAGAAACACTTGCAATGCCCCATTTTGATTATTGTGACACTCTTTTTACAGACTTAAATATTATTTCCACTCAAAGACTTCAACGTGTTCATAATTCTTGCGCACGTTTTATTTGTGGTATTCGCAAATTTGACCATGTTACACCGTCCCTGGAACAATTATCGTGGTTTCGTCTAAGAGATCGTAGAACTGTCCATTCCCTATCCCTTCTCTATAAAATACTTCACACATCATCGCCTAATTATTTATCACGCCGCTTCATCAGACTATCCGACACACATAATCTTGACACTCGATCCCATCAGCACATTGTCCTTTATATCCCGCCTCATCACACTGTATATTATTCATTATCTTTTACGGTGTCACTTACCAAAACATGGAATTCCCTTCCACCCTATGTCAGAGACTGTCAAACTATAACATCCTTCAAAAACAAACTAAAGAATTATTTAATAACAAACTAACTTATACACCTCACTGATAGTATTCTTTTAGCAATATTAATATATTTAATTATTTATGTAAATAATATTAAGAATAACAAATATTTTTATTTGTTTTGTTTTAAATATTGTATAATCGTAAAATTAGTTTTCTATATCTCATTATTTTCCTGTTTTTTATATACACTAGACAGGGACAATTTAATATGTCTTGCTTGTATA
Organism: Diploptera punctata; assembly: GCA_030220185.1. Lineage (NCBI taxonomy): Eukaryota > Metazoa > Arthropoda > Insecta > Blattodea > Blaberidae > Diploptera > Diploptera punctata. The sequence continues at coordinate 656,567 of JASPKZ010007681.1, read as the reverse complement.
CATTTTATTATTAGTTTTAGTCTTAATTTTAACTAATATTAACTGGTTGTATTATAGATCGTAATATGTATATTAGATATTATCTTTTGATCAAATTTTTACTTAGTGTTTAATATTAGAGTTAATTAAGATTGTTATATTCTTATGTAATATATGTTTGTCCTGGTGAGTGGAAGAGAAGGCCACATGGCCTTAACTCCACCAGGCTAAATAAATCTTAAATCTTAAATCTTAAATCTTAAATAAAATAATATCTATTCGTCTCTTACTCCCATTAGTGGCCACACCATGAACTTCTTCATAAAATGTGTACCCATAATCCCGCAAGGCTTCTGCCATCATGTTTCGAATAATGTGGTGCCGAATGTTTCTTAGTGATTCCCCAAACGGACAGGCCCCAAGGACGTGTGCAAGGGCTCCGTGCTCTCTGCGACAACGTCTACAGAGGGATATCGTCCCTAGTCCTGATCGACAAATTACGCCCCGCCGCGGCCGATACATAGGCTTGTATTTTAATCGCTTCTCTCCATTCGGAACAAGACAATCCCTGATGGTCACGAATCCATTGATTTGCTGATGTATATTCACTATAGAGAACAACGCCTTTTCCTTTATGAGGAAGTTGACTCCAGAGAACGGCTTCTTTGTCTCTTAGTTGTTTGCTAAGTTTCCATGCATCTGGAATAAGACATCGGGTATTAATTTTGATGTTACTAGATTCAATGTTAAAGTCTCTCACACATTTTAAACTTTCCTCTTTTAAGCTTTGGTGAGTAGTAATATATATTGCCTATTATTGAAAATAATCATATAATACCTCAGGTATCAATTTTATTTTTTTAACCTTTGTGTTAGTATGCTTATTATTATTACTACTATTATTATTATTATTATGTTTATTATTATTATTATTATTATTATTATTATTATTATTATTATTATTATTATTATTATTATTATTTTATATTATTATTATTATTATTATTAGTAGTACTGCTTAAACCAAGGAAACAAGAGAAAAGAACTGACCTCATGTAGAACATTTAGCTTCTAAAAAACTAATACGTAGAAGAAACTAATAACAAATTAGTTAAAAGCAAAAAGGACGGAATAAATATCTAATATTACCAAACTAAACAGGGAAATTGATGAAAATAATAATAAGTGATTAACATTATGGTATAAAGACATTCAAACATAAAGCTGGCAAAAACCATTAAAAATGCGATGTAAATACTAGTATAACGATTGCATGCTGAATCGGCAATAAATTAAATAGCATAATTTCAAGCATAATTGAAGAAACAGACATACATCCATAGTAATTCTACCCGAAGGCAGGTCCTTCACTGCAATCATATCATTTTCATGCTATGCTTACAGCTTTACTAGGGAATTGTAGGTGTGGTAACTTCCCGTTCCTTTCCACACCGGTGAAGGATGATGATGATGATAATAAGGAGGATGATGATGATGGCCATATGATTTCGGGGACTGTTTGGGCCTTAAAGTTTTCCTGACATTTGTCTTACATGTGAGGAAAAACGAAACAGACATATGCAATAACAAAGGTGTGTACAAGCTTAAATATAGCAACTGTGAAAAAGTTTATATTGGCGGAACAACAAGAAATTTTAATACATGATTTAACGAACATTTTAAGTATTTTAAATATAATGGGGGTAAATCATGCTTTACCAAACATGTAATAGAAAAAGGTCAGCAATTTAATATAATTAACTAGTTTCCGATCATACACAAAGAGAGTAGTAACTTCAGAATCAATACCCTCGAAGGAATTGAAATAAAAAAAAAGCCGAGACCACACACCCACTCAATGAGAACACACCCAATAACCTGAACCCTCTCTCTCTCTCTCTCTCTCTCTCTCTCTATATATATATATATATATATATATATATATATATATGTATATATATATATATATAAAAAGCAACAGTTAGTATAGTTTTACAAACTGAGGATGGAACACTTCTTCCGAAATGCCTTCAAAATATTTTACATTTTACCTAGTAGACGACGACTGAGATCTCGGGTAAAGGTAAAGTAAAGTGATCCCACTACAGGCCTTTGGAGGCTCTTTGAGCAGTAGGAGGTTAAGACTCCCACGTTTTATAGACAATAGGCACTTGATGTCAGCCCTGCGTGACAACCGCCTTTATCTTCAGAACAAGCTTCCGGTACTCATTTCAGTTAGAGACTAAGTCTACCCATAGTGCCGCCGGAAGATTTGGGTCAGTTTAAAAATCCTGATCCCATCGAGACTCGAAACTCGACTTTCAGGCTTGTAGCGTATTGCATTAACCACTATGCTACAGCGCGGCGTACCGCCCAGATATTAGATATCAATTTATTTTCTTAACTTTTATTTAAGTATGCTCATTATTATTATTATTATTATTATTATTATTATTATTATTATTATTATTATTATTATTATTATTATTATTATTATTATTATTCCGCTGTGGTCTCGAGGTAGCGTACTGCCTTGTCACGCAGCGGACCCGGGTTCGATCTCCGGTCGGGGCAGTTTTTCTGGGTGAGGTTTTTATCGGGGTTTTTCCTCATCTTTAAGACAAATGTCAGGAAAACTTTAAGGTCCAAACGGTCCCCGAAATCATATGGCCATCATCCTTCACCGGTGTGGAAAGCAACTGGAAGCTACCACACCTACAATTCCCTAGTAACGCTGCAAGCATAGCATGAAAATGCTATGATTGCAATAAAGGACCTGCTTTCGGGCAGAATTACTGTGGATGGATTATTATTATTATTATTATTATTATTATTATTATTATTATTTTGTTTATTATTACTGTTATTGTCATTATTATTTATTATTATTTTTAACGTTATTATTATAGCCTATTATTGTTATTATTATTATTATTATTATTATTATTATTATTATTATTATCGTTATTAGTATTACCATTATCGTTATTATTATTATCATTATTATTATGCAAATTGTCTAGAAAGATTTCTCATGAAAGCTGGCAAAAATAACTTAGGAGCCAATGGAATTTGTGTTCAATTGTGAATCCAATGTCGCATATCACGTATAAATAAATTGATGTCTGACATCAGGTAATGAAGGGTTCGAGTTATCGTGACAATGCACTTTGTACCAGAGGTCAGTCAGGTCAAACACAAGCTGAGGGAGGAGTGGTGAACTCACTTTCTACACACAACCTGATACATCTTTGTATGAAACTGCAACGTCCCAAGTACGTCAGAGAAATTATATCCCAGATACGAGGCACTTCCTGCCTGTGCTCGATATCAGACAATGTTGCAAGTATGCATTTGAATATGTAAATATTTTTCTTCTTGTTGTTCTTCTGTTTCTACATCTTCTTGACTTCATGCATTAGGCACCAGTTCCCCTATACTGGTCTCAAAGTAAAGTAAAAGCTCCTTATTTGCGGTTCATTTATTCGTGTTTTCATTATTCGCGGGTTAAACAATTGTGGCACAGTTCCTGTATTCGCGGCTAAACATTTATTTATTCGCGGATCCAGTCGGTACATTAAAAGGATTAGTATCCTTGATTAACGCATCGGCAACTTTTTTTTTATTACAGGCACGTGCCAAGGCAACTTTTATACAAAGAGCGATTCAAGCCAAATGATCAAATTACTGTAATATCAAAGTAAAACAAACCTTATTGTCACTAAGCCTACATTTCGCCGCTATGTCCGTCATAAATACCGCCGTCGCCATTATCGGTGTTGTGTTGTTTCAACTTGTCACTCGTTGCAGTACTTTTGATTGAATAACACGCGTCTTTTGTGCTTTGTTGCCAATTTATAATGTTGATTAAAAGGAAAGAAAGTTAGTTTCGAAGCGGAAAAAAGTAGTGTTTTCGCTTAAAGTAAAAACACAAATGCTTGACCGTTTATGTGTTGGCGAGTTGTTTGCATCTATATCACCGCTGTTTCAATGTTAATGAATCACCTATACGATTCATCAAGAAATCCGAAGACAAAATAAGGAATTATATAGCTGAATTCATACATGAATATCAATCTAAATTGAAAGACCTTTTAAAAGCGGCAAAACAGGAAAAAATTACTAACTTCTTTAAGCCTGACAATAATAATTAATAGAAATTGTTCAAAATCTCTCATTAATTGCTTTTACATTGACATTTTTTATTTTATTCTGGAAACCTTGGAACGTATCCCCTATGTATTACCATTCCATATTCGCGGCAATTTTGCGGAATTTATCCCACGCGAATAAGGAACTTTTACTGTATTCGTTCCATTGAAACATATATGGGCTTATGCCTATCGTATCCACCGGAACTTCATTTGACTCTCTGATATACGTAAATTAGACACCCGATCACATAAGCACATTATCCTTTATATGCCTCCTCATCACACTACTTGTTGCAATCTTTTACAGTTTCAGTAGTAGAATATGGAATTTTCATCCACGCTATGACAAAGACTGCTATATTAACATTAAAAAACTGAATTTTTATGAACTTACATCTGTGGCTGTGATAGCGTAGTTGGTTAAAGTAATACGCTACAAACTGAAAGGCCGCAGGTTCAAGTCCCTATAGGGCCACGGATTTTAAACTGACTTAAACATTCTGCCGGTACCATGGCACTGGGGTCGATTCAGAAGAAATGAGTAACATACGCATGTTCTGGATCATTTTACCATTATACAACGCTGAAAACTGCAAGCATCATCTTTACGCCGACGACCTACAGATTTACACACACTTTAGGCCTGACGAAATTAATGAATATATTGACAAAGTAAACACTGACCTCAGGCATATATCTTTATGGTCCAGACAATATGGGCTGAAACTAAATGTAAACAAAACGCAAGCAATAATTATCGGACATCCAAGGCTATTACACCTCATAAACAATGGCAATATGCCGGCTGTCATATTAGATAATGAACAAATTCCTTATACCGACGTCGTTAAAAACTTGGGATTTTACTTAGATTCTAATTTAAAATGGCATGAGCAAGTAAAACAAACATCTAAAAGGATCTTCTCCATAATGCATTCCCTAAAGCGACTTAAACATTTTCTTTCCTACAACTCTTAAAAGAATTTTAATCCAAACTTTAGTGATGCCGCATTTTGACTACTGTGACGTTCTACTAACTGACATAAGTGACGGATTGTCGGACAAACTGCAGCGTGTCCATAATATGTGTATCAGATTCATATTTAATGTTCGAAAATACGATCACATTTCTCCATTATTCCATGAATTGTCATGGCTACATCTAAAAGAGAGAAGAAAATCGCACTGTCTAATTCTCCTATTTAAGATCCTACATACCTCGATTCCCAATTATTTATCATCCCGTTTCCAGTATCTATCCTCAAACCATAACTTAAACACAAGATCACAACATAGTCTCTTACTTAATATACTGCAACATAGGACATCACATCACTCCATGTCATATACCATCTCCACTTCTCGCAACTGGAATTCCCTACCACAAGAAATAAGGGGCTGCCGGACATTGGCAATTTTTAAAAGAAATCTGAATTTATATTTGCCTCTAAACTCGACTTCATTATTATCCAGTGTAAGATATATATATTAATTGGTGCTTCCCGTATAATGTATCATATTTATATTGGTATTATTCCCGTTATAATGTATCATTATTATTATTATTATTATTATTTATCGTATCATTATTGTTATTACCCTATAAAATGTTTGTTTGTACATGACATTTACATTGCTACATTTATTGTATCTTTAACTGTTTATAATTAGTATAGTGTATATCTATATTTGTCGAATATTTATTTGTATTTGTGCTGGTTGAGTGGAAGAGAGGGCCTTATGGCCTTAACTCTGCCAGAATAAATAAAGTATTATTATTATTATTATTATTATTATTATTATTATTATTATTAATTATTATTATTATTATTATTATATTATTATTATATTATATCTTGTGCCGATTGTCTAGAAAGATGTCCCATAGGCTTCCTAAGGCCTGTAGTCGGGTCACTTTACCTGTCATATTCTGTTTCACTCCTCCGTCCAAATTCTGTTAGGTCTTCTTTTCCTATTTTTACCATCTAGTCTCCATCGCACTATTTCCTTTTGTAAATTTCTATTCTCTATTCTTATACATGGCCATGCTGTTGTAATTACCTGTCTTAGGGAGCGGGATGACTTAAGATATGTTACGGTTTGACAATATGTGACGTCAGTACATTTAAGCCACCCTCACTGTGGACACATCACGTATGGTTTAGGAACTGTGTATTACAGGAATAACACACAACTTGGTTTATTTGTTTCGTGCAAATTATTTTCAAAATCACCAGACTGTTATATCGAAGCAGATTTATTTCCATTCAAAGTCTGTTCTGTTTGTGCGCTTTAAAGAAGATACAGTAGGCCTACGGCGTAAATATTTTTATAGTTAACTTATCCCGGTCTTATCCCTAATAATTTCAGATTCATTTTTTTAATTACTTCAAATTACAAAATCTTACCTCATTTCTATTTGTTTTTGTATATTTTTGTGCATAATCGTCAAAAGTCAACCTAGATGAACAACATAGAATACGGCTGGTTTAGCGACTAATGTGTTGTCTGCCAGCTTCTGGAGAAGCTAACAAGGGGACGAAGACAGAGTCCATGAACCCCAAAAATTTAGTATGTATTGCCGAGGCAAATAAAATTTAATATGATAAACATTGATAGAATCATTGTCCCACGTGGCTGAAGACTCGTAGCTATATTAGGCTCCGTTGTGTCAGCTCCATATTTACATATTAGGATAGGCCCTATATGTTTGCGTATTGATATTAATTTCCGAGGGCCGGAGTGTTCAATTAGTAAATAATTGTGTTGATTATTAATAAATAATCATGTTTATATGCGAATATAAAGTTAAGCCGCTTTTATATTCGTCTTAATTTGTAAATTGTTGCTTATAATTTAGAATAGCTATAATATTTAATATCTTTTAATGTTATTTAAAGATGTAATTATAATGTATATGTAAAATATCGCGAATTATTCGTCGACCAATGAGATCCCCGTATTGGCTTTACCGTGATCTCGGACATGTGTTTGGCGGGTGTTTTGCCCGTGGTGAATGGTCCCTCATCCCCGGTGGATTGGTAGGGACTTAGAAAAAAAAAATTCCTATTGGGGAACTTGTAAAATTTCCGCGGACCCTTGGGAGCTCTGACTGCGCTTGACCGGGGCCTCGGATGTGGGCATGACGGGCGATGATCCCGTGTTATGGGGGTCCTACATTCTCGGTAGAATTGTAGGAACTTATAAAAATGTTGTTCGATACGGACTTACAAAATTTCTAGCGATGTGTTGTATGAGGTCTACCCTTTGAAGCTCGCACATTTATGTGATGAACGGTGGCTCCATAGTACAAATAAAATCCTCCAATTTCCCCTCCCTTTTCCCAGCTATGGGCAAATTAATGAGTAATTTGACTCTATTGGTGGGACTAAGGGGACTACTCCGGTATTCAGCTTGGCGCTAAGGAAACAACCAGAAACCTTAGCAGAGTAATTTAATAATTGATTTAATTTAATTTTATATAATTAATACATTTTGTTTCATCGAGTGTCGAATAGGAAATATTGAAAATTAATTTCATTATTAATGAGATTTGTTAAATTTGGAAACATTATGCCCATTTTAATTTTGAACTTGGAATATTTATAGGGTAAATATATGAGTTTGCTGGTGGAATGTTAGTGAGCCGCTCCGGCATTTGCCTTTGCGTTAAAGAAACCATCTAAACCTTAACAGAGTGGTTTGAAGTTATTAAAATGGCCAAAATCATGTCAGGGCCGGGATGCATCAGCTCTTAAATTGTGTTAGCAACTTTCTTATTAACTATTTGAGGTGATATAACTACGGATATCTTCAGAGGGTATTCCCCATGCCAGGATTTCGTTATTACACCAGTGACTTGTGAGTTTGATGAATTGGGATCTTGGTTTTTTGTTCATTATATCAATAATGGTTTGTGATATTTCATGTTCTACAGAATGTTCTGTTTTGTATGTATGTCATCTGTAAGAGCACAGCACTGATGTGATTGGACATTAGTATTCTTCCCTTGCTTGGTCTGAGTTGTTTTTGGGATTTCGAGATTCAGATCGGCAAAATTCGTTTGAGTCTCGCGGTCAGAGCGACTGAATTCTTTTGGTTGATTTTCCTCTGTTTTCTCCTCTGGTGGAAACAGGTTTATGATTTCGAGATTTGTGCTCGGACTTTTGTTCTCTGTGCTTCGATGTTTTCGGAGCAGCAGGTGTTTGGGAATTGGGTTCCTTGCTTAGAACTTACGGGAATCTAGTTGAGGAGCAGCTGGCTCGACTCTCACTGATTTTTTGGGTTTCTCGGCAGCAGGAGCTGGCTCCTGTGACGTAAATATTCTTGAAGCGATATGAACGAATGCGGTAAAAATCATCTACAATAAAATTAAATAATATAAGAAAGGAATAAAAATAGTATTAAAATAAAAAAATATTGGTCCCATATAATTAATGTATGAAAAATTGACCTCCCCGAAGAAGGATATAACTAACAATTCAGTTTTTTTATATAGATTGGACGCTGTCTATAGCCAAGCTCAATCGAGTGGTTGATGTTAAAACGTACTTAGCAGAAAACTGTATAAATAATATTGAATATTTTAATGCATTGAAATCAGTTACGACAGTTGTGCCAGTTGTGCCACTGTAAGGCCCGGGCGGCGCGGCGTGAGATATGTAAAAGATCTACAAAATGAGAGGCTAAACTGAGTTAAATGGAAATGAAAATCGCATTCCAGAATTACATGCTATTTTGTTTTCTCGAAAGATCGATCAAATGCATAATAGGCCTACATCAGTTTCTTCAATAGCAATATATATGGTACAGTTGAGCAATTAAAAAGAGATGTGGGCCTCAATTGGGGAACGTGACATTTAAATAAGTATGGTTAATAAGCATTTATTGTGTATTTTTGCTGATGCTGATGTTTGAAACTACAAAATATTAAACAAAGAAAAACTCAAGACGCACGAGGTCTCCTGCTGTGAGAACTTTGCCAGTACAATATGTTAGACATAACCTTTCCGTGCGGACCACAGCGGCTTTTGTGCCTCTAAATTCGTGACCGGCGGATATAGATGTGAAACAGCTGACAGATCATTAGCGTGCAAAGAGAAATCGGTGCTATATTTTCAGTGAACAGACATTTTTTGGCTTATGGAACCCTAAACTGATCTCTGTCTTCAACCAGTTCATATCTCTGTTATCCAGTTCTCTAAGATCAATCCGAATATTGTCCTCTTACCAATGCTTAGGTATTTCTAATTGTCTTTTCTGCAAGAGTTTAACAGTAAAATGTTACCCAATCGAGCTAATTTGTCGAGGAAACTTACAACTTGAATTAAAAGTAGTGTTGCTATTTTTATGTGGTTGCGAAACGTGGACTCTTAGTGTAAGGAAGAAGAATACAATTACTAGAATTTGGGAAAAATAATTGAACCATAGACAGAGGATCAAACAGGTGAATGGAGAAGTATGCATAATAATTAGTTACATGACCTTTATGAGAAAACAGGAGTATAAAGAAAGGTTAAGTCTCCATGACTCCGATGGGCTGAACATATAACACATAAGGAGAATGAAAGAGGGGAATTTTAATTCCTTGTAGGAACACCAGAGGGGAAGGAAGTGTCCAGTAGGTAGGCCAAGAATGAAGTGGGAGAATGAAATTAACAATGATTTCAGGGAGGTGAATTATAAAGCGGATGATTGGTAAACATTAGCTCAGGATAGAGATTATGGAGAAGTAATATATCCGTAACTCCGGATTCGGTATTTCAAGTGAATTAGTTATCTTTTCTATTTTTGGTTTTTATAAATGTTTTTGCTGTACAGATTATTGTTACTAGAACAACCCCCCCCCACACGCACGAACATCCACAATATACCAGTAACACGGGAAAAATATATCGTAGTTCAATGGTCCTCATCATTGACCTGGATTATAACGAACGCGCTTTTCTAATAGAGTGCGTATGAAAATAGGACGTAATCTTGCGTTCCTTCAAAAGCTGATTCCGCCAGCTAATTCGCCATAGAGCCGAAGTAGCTGATCATTTTGACTTTCGACTTACATATTTTCCTTTTAAAATATTTTCCAAGTTATTTTTATTATATTTTATTAAACTCCAGCCACTCTGCTAAGGTTTTCAGTGGTTTCCCTTAGCGTTAAGACAAATGTTGAAGTGGTCCCCTAAGGTCCACCAGAAAATTACAATTTCCCAAAATTTTATTTTCGAAATTCAAAATTTCGAACAGATCAGCTTAAACTGAAAGGAGCCGTTTCTGGTTTGGCCTGCAGTCCTCCCGATCTTGTGCCTTCAGGGATTGGCGGCGGCCGTGGCGGCTGCGGTCTTCCTCTTGGTGAAATAGAACATCGAACAAAGAATATCAATTTAGGACCAACGGAATAAGGCTTACTAATGTCCGACCACAGGATCCTTGTCTCCTGATCTACGGCTATTTACGACTGGCGGCAGGATTATTTCTCAACATCAACGACGAATAAATATACATCAATGGGCTGAAGAGGGCATTTAAGTCCCTTTAGCAGCCGTTAATTCCGCTCGACTGCCAAGTGGGCACCCAGGTCAAACTGAGTGTACGCTTGGCTGGCCGGTTGGAGAAAGTGTATGGGTACATAAAGTGTAGTCCTGCACTTCCAACCACGCGTGAGTTCATGCATGTATGTATGTATGTACACTGACTCTACGCAGTATACCTACTGAAGTTCACATGCGTTAGCATGTCTACGGAGGCTTTTTGTCGTCTGAAAAAAAAATATTCTTGAAGACGAAATTTAAATCCTGTTTGATTTAAATAGTTTTGACAAACGATTCGAAAATTGTTCTTAGAATATTTTGAAGATCATTATTAGCTTCATGGATTGGACCATCTTATCCGTTCCGTCCCCAGAACTTATATCTTCTCCCGCTTACGCTTTTTAGGTTTTCCAGTAATTATCTTACCTTGTGGCCTGTAGCTTTATGTTTGCAATGGAATTCGTATTGGTTGCAACTGTTACAAATGCAAATACAAATTGTATCTTTGTTCGTTAATTATTTATAATACAGTTTAGATAAGATCTTTGATCGAGTTAACAGACTAAAATTATGGTAAATATTACGAATGAAATAATGTCCACTGTGTCTTGTTCAAACAATAAAGACATTATATGAAGATACAAATATAATTATAGATACCGATACGGAAGAACATATAAGTTACAATAAAACCAAATACTGGATTATGACAGGGGTGAGGCTTATCGTCCACTTTGTTTAAAAAAGAATATATATATATATATATATATATATATATATATATATATATATATATACATATATATACATATATACATATTATATATAACTCAGAGATCCGGGTTCGAATCCCGTCCAGGCATTTATTTTTCTTATCATACCATATATACATATATATACACACGATATTTTAAATAAATGAAAGGTTTTAGTGAATCCAGGAATAAGCGTAGATAATAAAGTATATGTAAATAACCTTTTCTTTGCAGACGATTTATTTATTATAACGAAATATGAAGATGACTTACAGAAATCTTTGTATGAATAAAATAAAATATGTACATTATACGATGTAAAGATATCACTAAGAAAAAACACAGATTATGGCTTTTAGAGGAAAAGATCCAGTGAGATCCAAAATTATTTTAGGAAGTATAGAACGGGTATCTAGTTTCAACTATTTGGGCTGCGATATTAAAAAATATGGATGTATTGATTCCAAAATAAATAAATTTCATACGGTATGTGGAACAAACAAAGAACGTTCAAGCATATTATTAAAAAGGAAACAAAAATAAAAATGTATAAACTTATGGCAAATTCCACAATATTGTATGGATGTGAAACTTGGGCTCCAACTAATAAAAAACAAAGAGAGGATACAGACGGCGGAGAAGAGGTTCCTCACACATGTTAAAGGATGTACAAAACTTGATAGAATTATAAATGAAGATATATAAGGGAATAATTAAAAGTATTATTGGATCAAGTCAAGAATTACAGACAAAAGTGGATTGATCACGTGAATGGAATGAGTAAGGAAGATATCCACTGCTAACAAGAAATTATCAAGCAAGAGGAAGACGTGATGTCGGGCTGATGCATTATGAAGTCGAAACGGACGATTGCCTAATCCTTGGAATGATGCTGATGATGATTTCTAATACACCTGAGATGTTTAATTCTTGACGAATAGGATTTATGTGTATATATATATATTTTTATTTATTTATTTATTTATTTTTGTCGAAGATTGTTTCCTACCAGTCATCTAAGTAATTTTCTTTCTGTTGTTTCAATTCTCTTCCTCTGGGCCATAGTTTGAATTTAGTTTTATGACACGTTTAAAAGATATATTAGGACTAAATGTTTTAATAGTTTCTAAATGCGTTCCTTTATAACTTTTCTTAATACAGTTCGTATAATTGTACCCATTATTTTAAGACTTTTGCTAATGTCCATTCTTAACCTGTTGAATCTCTAAAGTTTCGAGAGTCAAACCCACTGCAGTCAATTGATTTTTCAAGGCGTCAAAATCTTGAGTAAAGCTTCTTTCAGAAGAGAATTAAGCCGTAGGTCCCATGTCGTAGAGATCTACGGCACTTAACTCCAAGCCTAAAAAATAAATCTCTAAACAAAATATGTTGGTATTTTCATGCCTGATTTAAATATCGTCACTGATGACTTACTTGTTAAATAGCAACGTTAAATAAAATAATGACAAATCTGAGTGCGATTTTACTTTTAATTCAGACTTGAGGTTAATTTATGTTACAAAGTAAATCATGGTTAGGAATTTTATGCCATAAAAATCCATCTACATCAGCCAAGTTTGAATCCGTGAACCTTGAAAATAAAGGAGAGTACAATAACTGATGACTTAGATCGGTCTATACGTATCCATTCATAGTAATTCTGTCTTTCACTGCAATCATAGCATTTTCATGCTGTGCTTTGTAGCTTTACTAAGGAATTATAGGCGTAGTAGCTTCCCGTTGCTTTCCACATCGGTGAAGGATGATGATAATGATAAGGATGATGATGATGATGATGATGGCAGGATGATTATATATATATTTAATATCGATATACAAGACATTTGATTAAGGCACAAATTTTCTTCCAATTATTTCTCATTATTTTTAGCTATTCATTTATTTTTAATTTTCAACATAAACATTTTATCTGCCACTCTGAAGTAAGGATAACATCGTTGCTTCGTCACATCCAGCCGGCTCTAGCTCGATCTCCTATCTGGACAAGATTTCAGGGCTAGGATACTGTTTGAGTTCTATTTACCTTTAAGACAAATGCCATAAAATGATATATCTAAAACAGTGTACGAACATAATCTGCAGTCATAATCATCCATATCATATTCATTTGGTTTGCTGTAAATTTAGGTTATAAGTGAAGGTGCATATATACTCATATGCTAGCGTTTTCTCGAAATTAGCCCCAAAATTGACCTGGGATGCTCGTCAAATGTTTATATAGTTAGAAAATTTTGTACAGATCTGAAAAAAAAATCGATAGATCTTCGGTAATATAAATAAAAGTGAGCAAGTTTGAGTTTACTTCAATTTTGGAGAATTCTCTCATTTCTTATGAATTAAGTTGAGAAAGCACTAGATAGTAATTTGAGAGTATTCTTAAGACCGAGGAAGGTATTTTGGTCTAAATAAATATCTAATTGTCAGATGAATAAAAGGGGGGCACACCGTAGCGTAGATAATTAAGGCAATACGCTACAAACCGGAAGGCCAAGGGTTGAGTCCCGATGGGGTCAGGATTTTTAAATTCCCCAAACCTTCTGGTGGCACAATGGCCCTGTGGTAGATTCAGCCTCTAACGGAAATGAGTATCAGCCGTTTGCTCTTGGAGTAAAGGCGGCCGTTATGCAGGAC
>JASPKZ010007681.1:627500-637500 GCA_030220185.1 Diploptera punctata | reverse complement strand
TCGGCATTTGTATCCTTCTTGAAGCTTACCAACCATTTGCTCCCCCTTTGTAAACACTAAAATTATAATATCATAAAAGAACCACATTTAATACGAGGACATTATATTGTTAAGCGTCCACCGCTGCCTTGTCACGCAGCGGGCCCAGGTTCGATCCCCGGTCAGGGCAGTTTTTCTGGGTGAGGTTTTTATCGGGGTTCTTCCTCACCTGTAAGAGAAATGTCAGAAAAGCTTTAAGGCCCAAACGGTCCCCGAAATTATATGGCCATCATCATTATCATCCTTATCATTATCATCATCATCATCATCATCCTTCACCGGTATGGAAAGCAAGGGGAAGCTACCACACCTACAATTCCCTAGTAAAGCTGCAAGCATAGCATGAAAATGCTATGATTACAGTGAAGGACCTGCTCTCGGGTAGAATTACTATGGACGGATATAGTTAAGCGTCAGAGTAACGATATAAATTTAGTTTTCATTAAAATGGTTCTCAAGAGAGGCAGCCTTTTCTTATATTATAAATGATTTATTAAACATTTAAGAATACACTTGTTTTCCTGTTGTATTAAATTCCAATTGTGGGAAGTGAGGATAGTAAATTATGTGGAATGATTGATGTACTATGTACATTAAAAATGATATTATGATATGATCGTGTGTTTATATTATGGTTCCAGGATTAGTTTGAGGCAGGTAGGATAGGGACTGATCGGAAAACATTAGCTCAAGAAGGGATGTATGTGCAAGAGGCTATGATTCTGCAGGTTTGATGGTGGCAGTAAGCTAGTTAATTAGGGAATGCAATATAGAGATTTTTGGCGGGTTCCTATTTAGTTTAGATTCGAGAAAGAACCCCAAAAATTTAATAACATTAGTATATGAAATTTGTTTGTCTAATATGATGGCCGATATTTTAGTATCATTTATCGAGTGAAATAGTCATGGTATCTGATAATTATTGCTTGTAATTTACAGGTATCTGCACCTAGTTTTATCAGACATTATTGAAAAGTACTGTTTTATGATTACCCCCAGATGGATGTAGTATAACTTCACAATTCACGATTTTATAAGGTTATTAGCTGAAGTTTCAGAAAGTTTTGTCTTTAATTTTTTCAAAAGTGATATAATTATATGGAACATTTTCCTTTTCATTCTCACCCATTACGTTATTCCATCCATCTTACGCTGATGTCTAATGGGTTGCATAACCAATCTTCCAAAGACAATGCCCTGTCAGAGAAACTTTTCTTCTCTTCTTTCAGCTACTCATTTCATTACGATAATCCTGGCATCCTATATTTTCTGTCAGGGCCGACATATTATTTGATCTTCCTCTTATTTTTTTCAAACTTTTTCCTCCTAAAAGTGTTGTCAGGAAATTATTATGACGAAATATGTGGCCAAAAAAATAAATAAATCAAATTTTAAAAAATACATTCGTCCACTACTTATTTTAATTTCTAATCTTTTCAATGTACCTTTGCTACTTGTATCCATAACCACACACACACACACACACACACATATATATATATATATATATATATATACCAGCCATCCACTGCTGTGGTCTCGAGGTAGCGTAGGACGCAGCAGGCTCGGGTTCGATTCCCGGTCGGGACAGGCTCCTGGGTGAGTTTTTTCGGGTTTTCCTCAACTGTAAGACAAATGTCAGGACGCTTAGGGCCCAATAGTCCCCGAAAATCATCCGGCCATCACTATCATCTTATCATTATCATCATCATCCTTCACCGGTGTGGAAAGCAACGGGAAGCTACCACACCTATTATTCCCTGTAAAGCTGCAAAGCATAGCATGAAAATGCTATTATTGCAGTGAAAGACCTGGCCTCTGACAGAATTAGTATGGATGGATATATACCAGCCCCTTTATGCCATATTTTGTAAAGACCCCAAATATAAGATTTTATAAATCGTTTTATTCTTCTCTATAACTTATCAACTCAACGGTTACTTTCGAACCCCTAAGTTCATGGCCGCGCGGACACAAGCTCACCACACATTCCTAAACGAGCGAATTATCCCCTATATAATCTACTTCCCTCAAATTATAGTTAATATTATTCTCCCATCTCATTCTGGGCTCGCCTACTGGACGCTCTGGATTTCCTACAAGGAAATTCCATGCCACTCTTTCATTTCCCATTTGTGCCACATAGCCTGCCCATAATAGTCTATGAGACTCAACTCTTATTATATCCGATTTCCCAAAAAGTTCATGCAGCTCACTATTAAGTATTCTTCTTCATTCGCCTGTCTCTTCGCCTCTATTTTGGTCCAAAAATGTTCCTGAACTTTAGTCTCATATAATCGTAACCATTTTATCTCCCTTGAAGTGAGAATCCATGTTTCCTTTTAATACAACTGGGAGAATAACAGTTGTATGTAATTTAAGTTTAATGTATTTTGAGAAAAGTTCTTTCCTTCTTCTCTATACTTAAGTTTTTATTTGTGTAATATAGAAAAAGCATCTCCAGAACATGTACTCGGTCATAAACCTCTGGAATTAACCTCCAGATGTAATGAAACTATCTGATACCAACAACCTCGTAGATATGGTTTAGAAAAAATTTAATTTAGCAATATCAAAACAATACATAATTGATAATATAAATAAAATTCCGTCATTTCTCTCGATATAGTGTCTCTATATGATAATGTAACATGTAATGAACAAGTTATTTTACCAGGAATACCTTAAATTAACATGCTCCTTTACAAGGAATAGATTTGAAGAGGTGTGTAAACATTTCACATATGGTACCAACTGAAAGTTCACCGATTAGAAAGCTCACAGTACGTCAAAATAACAAGCTTTATTGAGATATTTGTATTCCATTCACTTTCATAGTTATTCACATATGTAAATAAGTGATATGTGAATGACTTAGTTCAATAGCTAACGTAACCTTTAATTTTAACAGATAACTGACAGTCTGTGGTAACAAAAAACGCCTACCAAAATGTGCAATTTAAATTTATGTAAATATGGACCACATGCAATAAGTATATATTATTATCATTATAGTAAGTTATGAAACACATGGGTTTAATACCGCGTTTCTAACACTTCCTCACTTGTCTCTATCTTAGTCAACTGAATTCAGTTCATTTACCGATTTAAAGCTTCCTATTTTCATTCGAATATTATCCTCTCGCTTGGCCGTGCCGGTGGACGAGTGGCTGCCTCGACAGGGCTTTCAGCTTCGAATCCTGGCGGTTCTAAAGAGATATTGGTGGTGGGCGGCACCGGAGTTTTTGGGTTTTTATCGGGGTTCTCCCGTTTCCCACCAACACTCTCCACTCCTCTTCCTCTCCCTATCATGTTATTTCATTTCCATTAATTAATTTCATATCATATTTCGCCTCATCTCATGTAAAGTTAAAAAATAGTCTAGTTTAGCGAATCATATGAGTTTAAAATATGTAGTTGTTGTGATCTAGTGGGGTACGCTCATGTACTTCCTCATAACTCCGAGCCTGTATGTCAACTTAGGGCAGAATAGGGCCAAAGGAGGATTATAGCCCTTCCTCAAGATCGTGGGCCCAGCCTAAATAAATGGCGGTATGAGTCGTGTGTTATGTGTGTGTCGAACAAGGAACACCGTAACAGACTATATATAATCGTAGAGTAGATTTTATCTCATTCATTCCATAAAATAAACATGGGTAATATAATTAAACAAAAATAATGTTGCCGTGTTAGGGTCTTAAAAAAACCCGAATCAATTTTTACTAATCAAATCTAATCCTTCCACTTATGCCTAGACATGGAATTATCTTCCATCCTGTATCAGACACTGTCAAATTATAACAGTAAATCATATATCGGGTCATTTTTTTAGTTTTATTAACCATTACGTGCGAAAGGCTTGCGTGACTACGTTAATTTCAATATTGCTTTAGGAATTAGCTGATATGGCACGGAATAAATTACATTACGTTGTATTCTTAATAGAAGCAACCCTATTGTATCTTTAACAGATAGCTACCAGGAGTACTCGGGGATTTAAAATAGAGAAAAAATGCCTCTGTTCCTGAATGTTTAATTACCACAATTGATTTAGTATGCCTACTCCAGCGCGTATAGATGGGTTCAAATCCTGAATCGGCCAACATTTTATTTTTAGTGTATAACATCTTTAAAAAACAAACTGAATAAATTTTAATAACTAAAGGCAGCACCTCACTAATAGTATTATTTTTACATTTAATATTTTGTTTTGCTTTATTTTATTCTATAAAATGTTAAAATTTATCTCAACCGATAGCTTAATTATTTCATTTTATTGTCTTTGTATTTTTTCTGTATATTGTATAGCGCTATTCTTCAGTTATGTATATTTTATAATTACTTTTGATTCAATTTATCAATAACTTTATTGTGTTGTAGATCGTATTTTTATTATTGTTCAGTTTACCCAAATGATCGTTTAGTAGCTAATATTATCGCGATTTCTGTATTTCAATGTAACATATGTTTGTATTAGTGAGAGAAACGGAAGGTCACATAGCGTTAATAATAGACAATTCTAAATCCCCAAGGACTTCCCAATACAATTTTTGAAATAATCTGTGTCGCCCGTTCGAGCTAAATGACTTGCCCATCTCAATATTTTAGAATTAACGTGACGATATTAGGGCTATATGATGCAGACCTCGTTGCGAAGCTTTCTCAATTTTCAATATCATCATTCCTAACAATATCGAATGTATTCGCCTTAGGATTTTATTGTCAAAATATGTAGAACTTAACTGCCTTAATGTAACTGACTATGATTCACACCCATACATTTCTATATGTTAATATTTAATTTTATAGTCAAAAGCTGTTGAGACAGGAAGTTTAAATAAATGGTGAGACGAATTTAATGATTTTAAATCGCATTTCTGCTGCAGGGATGTGGCGACCGCACCGCCCGATCTTTAGGTTGCACTGGGAAATGTCGATTGCCCGTAAGTACAAAAATTCTACATTCTCTAAAGTGTCCCAACTGTGCGGGCGGTCAGAATTGGTTCAGACGAACTACACACAGGGAGTATATATTTTCCTTCCAATTCTTAGAGACTTAAGACTCTTTATGACTATCCCGTGCGGGCTCATAGGCCTAAGTACGGTAAAATGATGTAACAATATCATACGCCGATACTAGGTGTTCGTCAAGGAAATGAAATAAAATTACTCGACATAAGTTCCTATCAAAACAATAAAATATAGGCTAGCTGTTGCATGTTATTTATTTATTTAGTATAATAATATGGAAAACTTTTTAGGAAGATCAAGCGTGTGATATTCCCAAGTCTGTATTTCAAAATTAATTTCTGAATGTACTATCTAGGCTTTCAAAATGAAGGATAACTTCTCTATCATTCATTTTAATATATGTGTTTCTATGTGTTAGCGCGAATGAAGTGTATTTATTTGATGTGCACTGTTAAAATTAAGGCTAAAATAACTATGAAATGTCTGACAAGCATTGGTTGGACGTGATTCTCTCAGAAGCCAAAATTTCTGGAGGGGAAAAAAATACGAATCTATGAAATTTATTGTTATGTGATTATAAAAAAACTTGTGATATTATGATTGTTGGGTTGTATGCTCAATTAGTCTTCTGATTCCTGGGGGCAGAGGGAATCTAAATAAAGTAGTACCCAGTGTAGCCATTTACCAGTTTCAGTTCTATTTCCCTATAATTTGCAGAAACTCTTGAATGTTTAATTTTTCGCCATCAAGTCTGATCATTACACTACACGTTAATGGCACTTCTGGTCTTTCTTCATTCTGTATAATTTTAATTTTACTTAACACTCTCAACCATACTTATGACTCTTTCCTCAAGTTGGTATATTGACAGAACAGCTGTATGCGCTCAATTTAGGTTGAAAAAATCAGTTAAAATGACTGAGAGACTCGACACGCTGACTACATATCACCCCTTCTTGGCTGCATCATCGTGCATATTTGAGAACAACACATTTGAATGTGAGGCCAGCAGCCCTCTGGTAGGCCAAGGGCCTTCTAGGTCGATTACACCATGGAAGAGTCTGCATTTTTGTAGTGTTGTTTGTTGCATTTTCTTTCCAGTGCAAAAGCTTGAAACTCCAGGAACTGAATGTAATTTTGTATACGAGGTTTTAAGGACAAGTCGAATGTACCTGCTATTGGGATAATTCATGATGTGACTGGTTTTTCATACAAACTACGGTCAATTGGTGATAGTGCGGAGGATTCTGTTTTAAAACAAACTTGAGTTCAGCTAATTTGAGTTTCGAATGCTGAATCCCAGACCAATGGCACGCCGCATACATTATATATGTAATTTGTCAAATGAGATTTTAGACTAGTATAGAGATTCTATTGGGTTGCGGATATAGTCGGCAGAACCAAACTGAGATTGAACCGATTATTATAAATGGAATGCGAGCTTTCCATTACATCTTCGTATCTATTATCAAGGATCCATATTTGAATTGCAACCACCTTACGTGTTAAAAAAAAAAGACTCCACGCCGCGAGAGGTCTATACTCTTCCGAGCTACTGTAGATTCCAGTTGCAAAGTAAACAAACCAGATGTATCAACTGCGTTTAAATCGTCCAATTACTGTTTACCTTTAAGCGTCTAAGAAAATGTAATTCGCTTTCTAAAACTCGAAATAAATTAAAAATAAAAATAATATTATGTAGCACATGTCTATATAAGTTATATGAGAGAATTTTGGAATACATAATAACAATTTTAATATATTAAATAAACAAGAATTTCGTTGTTTAATTGTACTGGACAATAAAATTTTGGAGCAGGTGAATAATTTTACATATCTAGGATGCAATATCTCATATGAAGAAGAAAAGGATGTAAATGCAAAAATATCTAAATTTTTAAGAATTTTAGGGTTAATAAATTCTATCTTCAAGCCACAGTTAGTCCAAAAGCATTCAAGACTGAAAGTGTATAAAACACTGGCTCTTCCAACTCTTTTGTATGGTAGCGAAGTATGGACGTTGAAACAGAAGGATATACAGAGACTTAGATCTGCTGAAATGAGATATCTTCGGAGGACTGCAGGATACACACTACTAGATCACAAAAAAAATGAAGACATCTTAGAAGAATTACACATGGAATCTTTAGAAAACAAAATTTCTGATTATAAGTCAAGATGGATACAACATGTTCATCGAATGGAAGATCACAGAATACCCAAACTAATGTTAAGATATCAACCTACAGGAAGAAGAAGACCAGGACGTCCACTCAAAAGACTTCTGGATGGTGTTTCTCTTGAGGCCGAAACAGGTCAACAAATGGCCTAAATTCGTGAATGTACTATGATGATGATGATGAATTATTTCAAATGACTGCTTCTTCTGTATAATTTTTGAAGCATCAAAAAGAAAAATCTTTGAAAAGCGGAGAGAAACAAATTATCTTGAATGTTTTCAAGCAGATTAGTAAAAATATCCTACTTAGCCATTAAGGATTTGGTGAAAATAACAGCAGAATTTACAGGTGAATCAGCATTGCTCGTAAAACGAATGATATTGCAAATAAAGAATATAATATATTGGCATCATGGAAAAAATGTAAACGCCTGATTTGGTAGGTCCATCCATAATTTTCTGTCATAAATAAATAAGAAATAGAAGCTATTAATTACACTGTTTATTCATGGATTTTGTGTTTTTTAATAAATTAACATTTCTGAATCACAATTTCACACTGATTTCAAAAATGAAATCCGTTATCGCGTACCACGTCAATTTTTTTTACAATTCAATTGAATATTTTTCGTATTGTACGTACTGTAGTAATATTACAGTGTACTTATCGTTTGTTAGAAAGGCTCAACAGTTTATAATTTCAACTTTATTACTTAAAATGTGAAATAATATAATTATAATGTTTATATTTTAAATTATGTTTATATTTATTAAAATCTACTAACTATGTCCGCGGGGCACGCCGTAGCGTAGTGGTTAAGGCACTGAGCTACAAGCCGGAGGGTCGAGGGTTCAAGTCCCGTTGGGGTTAGGATTTTTAAACTGACCCAAACCCTCTGGCGGCACTATGGCCCTGGGGTCGACTCCGCCTCTAACGGAAATGAGTACCAGACGCTTGTTCTGGGGGTAAAGGCGGCCGTCACGCAGGGCTGACAACCCAGCTGACATAAAGTGTCGATTGTCTAGAAAAGTGGGAACTTTAACCTCCTACTACCCCAAGGGCCTCCGGGTATGTTGTGGGATCACTTTACTTTTACTTTTAACTATGTCCGCCCTAGGCCCATACAAAAATTAGTGGTTTAGTAAAGATCCAAATCTGTTTTGATATACCTATATGTGGGTCATATACGATAGTAAAACAAAGAATATAACTGCGTTTGTAAAGAAAACTTACTTTCAATATTTTGGCATTAAGTTAGAAGACCAGGATAAATCGCGGTGCCCTCATAAAGTGTGTCGTAGTTTTGTTGCAGAGTTCAGGAGTTGGAAAAAAGAAGTCATTGCCCTTTGATATCCCCATAATTTGAAAGGAACCTACAAATCATGGAGACGATTGTTATTTTTGCACAGGTAAGGTAACAGAAGAAAGATATTATATATCCTAACATTCCCTCTGCCATTCAGCCTGTACCTCATGTCCTGATATTCCGGTTCCTTACGCCCTGAATCAGATATATCCTATTGCCGTCTGCATCCAGTAGCACTGAAACTGAATCTCCTGTGGATGATGAAACCATATAATTCTGATCATGACAGATGTTTTAATCAAAGTGATCTTAATGATTTAGTGAGTGATTTAAATGTGTCTAAAGAATCAACAGAACTGTTGGCTCTAGGTTAAAAGTAAAGAAAGTATTGGCTAAGGATACACATTTTTCATGTTACAGGCATCGTGAAGAAGGAATTTGTTCCTTTTTTTGCTGAAGAAGAAAAATTAGTTTATTACAAAAACATCTCTGCTGTCTTAAAAGTGTATAACATAAACTATAATTCCAAAGATTGGAGGTTCTTCATAGATTCTTCTCAAAAAAAGTTTTAAAGGTGTTTTGCTTCTTAATGGAAACATTCATCTTACCATTCCTGTGGCCCACTCTTTTGTTTTAAAGGAGACACATGAAAATGTAACGTTTTTGTTTAAAAAATGCAGTACGAAAACCATCTATGCTAGTCTGTGGAGATTTCATGATTACTGGCCTATTAGTTGGTCAGAAAGCTGGTTTCATAAAATACCCTTGTTTCCTATGTGAATGGAATAGCAGAGCTGGGTCAGAACACTGGGAAAGAGAACAGTGGCCACGTAAGACTAAATTAATACCGGGGGGAAAAAAATAAGAAGTAAACCTCTTATTGAACCCTCAAAAGTATCGTTGCCACCTCTCCATATAAAATTAGCTTCAATGAAACAATTTGTGAAAACTCTAGATAAAGACAGTGAGTGCTTTAAATACCTTTGCGCTACATTTCCTTCATTATCCTATGAAAAAATTAAAGGTGTTTTATTCGTAAGTCCACAAATTCCAAAACTAATGATGGACAGTCAGTTCCAGAATACTATGAGAAGATGACGAGTATAATAATGAAAAATAGGAATAGAGTTAATCAGCGTAAGGGTAATATTTGAGGAATAGAAGAGTATCACAAAATAATTATTTTAGATTGACACTCTAATGTTATAGATTAACTAACTCTTCATAATCAGAAGTAAGTGCTAATTTACTATAAATTGGTTTAAGAGACCATTACTTGCTTTCAGTCATCTGATAACTCTCTTAATTTAGAAATTCAATTGATAAACTTATTTGTTGAAATTCTTTCAATAACAATTGGCATAAATTTGTGATTAGCCCCACAAATTTCAGAACATTGTCCATATAATACCCCCGGCCGAATAATTAAGAAACTGGTTTGATTTAGTCGACCAGGGGTTGCGTCAGCTTTTACTCCTAGACTTGGAACGGTTCATGAATGTAA
>JASPKZ010007681.1:590000-622500 GCA_030220185.1 Diploptera punctata | reverse complement strand
CGTAAACTAAGCTAATGTCTCAGGAAGTCGAATTTATAGCTCGATTTTCCTTGTTTCCTTGTTTACGGAATATACCTGCCCTGGCAAGTAGACACATTATGGAAGTTTCTACATTTCCATGGAATTGAAGATGCGATGGACAGTTTTATTATATCATTAGGAGTAACAGAGTACAGAGTAACAGTGGAAATGAAAGTGTGAATTGTCAGCTACTAAATGTAAGGTAAATCATAGTACAATCCTTCGTGATATAATGAACTGAGTATTATATACCTCATCCTTTCATTCACTTTATCTGTGGATTGTATCTATGAAGCTTTTGAGTAATCAATTACAATTTAATTAAAAAAAGATGGATGTATTCCGTAATCTAGCAAAATCTGATCATAAATTTAACTTGCTTACTTACTTACTTACTTACTTACTCACTGGCACTATCGAACCCGTAGGTTCATGGCCGCGCGGACATAAGCTCTCCATACATCCCTATCCTGAGCTAATGCTTTCCATTCATTTCCTGTATAATCTACTTCCCTCAAATCATAGTTAATGTTGTTCTCCCACCTCATTCTTGGTCTACCAACTGGGCGTTTTCCTTCTGGCTTTCCTACAAGAAGTTTCCATGCACGTCTTTCATTCCCCATACGTGCAACATGTCCTGCCCATCGCAGTCTACGGGACTTAACTGTTCTTATTATATCTGGCTTCCTATAAAGACCATGTAGTTCATTGTTATGTAGTCTTCTCCATTCACCTGTCTGTTCATCTCTCTTTGGTCCAAAAATTTTCCTAAGAACTTTATTCTCAAATACTCGTAATCTCCTTTCCTCCCTTAAAGTAAGAGTCCATGTTTCGCACCCATATAATATAACTGGTAGAATAATAGTTTTATATATTTTCAGCTTAACGTTTTTTGAAAGGAGTTGGGACATCAAAAGTCTCTGCAATGCATAATAGCATGCATTTCCAGAATTGAGCCTATGTTTAATTTCTTTGTGCATCTCATTCCTATTTGTGATTATTGTTCCTAGGTATTTGAATTCAGCCAATTCCTCAAAATTTCCCTCATTTGTCATTAGCTGTCCATTTCCATTATATAATGTATTTCTACGTGTGACCATATATTTAGTTTTACTGATATTTACTTCCAGTCCTAATTTCTTAGTGTTACTCAATAGTGTGTGCGTGTTGGCCTTTAGTATCTCCTCGCTATCGGCCAGTAGTACCACATCATCAGCATAAACTAACAGCTTATTAATACCATTCAGTTGTAAGCCTTCCTTATTCTCTAAAGATTTAATGGCATGCTCTAGTACAAAATTAAATAGTAGAGGAGATAGTGCATCTCCTTGCTTCAACCCATTCTGGATTTCAAAAGTGTCTGAAAACTGTTTGCCTACACGCACCCTACTCTTTGAGCCATTTAGACACATTCGTATAAGTCTAACTAACTTTTTGGGAATTCCGAACTCCAGCAGGATACTATATAACTTCTCCCTCTTAATTGAATCATATGCTTTTTTGAAGTCTACATATAGTTGATGTACAGTACCATTATATTCCCATTTCTTTTCTAAAATCTGTCTTATACTAAAAATCTGATCTGTTGTAGACCTGTTTCTTCTAAATGCACATTGATGATCTCCTAGAATGTCATCAATATAGGGAGTAAGTCTGCTTACTAATATATTTGTTAGAATTTTGTACGAAGTTGAAAGTAATGAGATGCCCCTATAGTTGTTGCAATCAGTTTTATCTCCTTTCTTATAAATTGGTACGATAATTGATTCCTTCCATTCATCTGGAAGAGCTTCTTTTTCCCAAATCATACTAAGCAACCAGCGTATCTTGTCCATCAATTTTTCTCCCCCTGATTTTATCAGTTCTGCTGGGATCTCATCTGAACCTGATGCTTTATACATCTTCAATTTTTCAATTGCCATTTCAACCTCTAATGCACTTGGCTCTGCGACTAGCATTTCTGCTGTCTGTAACTTATCCTCCTCAATGTCCTGTTCTGTATGTACATTTAATAGCTGATTAAAATAACTTTTCCATCTATTTAATATACTCTTGGAATCTGCAATCATATCCCCATTTTCATTCCGAATTATGTTTGTTCTAGCCTGAAACCCTTTCTTCTCTATACTAATTCCCTGATATAATTCTCTAATGTTCCTATTTTTTGCATTCATTTCAAGATCATTAATCTTCTCTCTCAAATATTCCCTCTTTTTACTCTTTAGTAACTTGGTGGTTTCCCGTCTAACACTACCCAATTGCTCTAAATTTACCTCATTTGGCTCGTGTAACCATTTCATTTTTGCTAGCTTTCTTTTCTTTACAATGTCGGCACATTCCTCATCAAACCATTTCTTGTTTTGCCTCTTTTTTAAACAACCAATGCTTTCTGATGCTGACAATTTAATAGTATCTCTTATAGCCTCCCATTCTTTATTTATATCAGTTTCTTCTTCGTTTGCCACATTGTCATCTGAAGATTCCAGTACTTCAAATCTATTAGCAATTTTGATTTGGTATTCTTGCCGCATTTCATCATTTTTCAAGTTTTTTAATTCATATTTTACTGAATCATCTTTAGCGTTTGTTCCTCTCATAAGCGATAGCCGTTGTCTGATTTTCACTCTGACCAGATGATGATCTGAATTGCAGTCTGTCCCTCTAACTGATCTAACATCAATGATGCTACTGTGCCAGCGTTTATCCACTAATACATGATCTATCTGGTTCCGAGTTTCTCCATCTGGGGACGTCCAGGTGTATTTATGAATATCCTTATGCTGAAATGTTGTGCTCTTAACAATGAGATTCTTTGATGTGGCAAATGTGACTAATCTAACCCCGTTGTCGTTACTATCTTCATGAAGACTGAATTTGCCTATTGTTGGTTTGAATATATCTTCCTGCCCCACTTTTGCATTAAAATCTCCTAAGACAATTTTCATATGATATCGTGAAAGGCTATCAAATAAGCATTCTAATTCTTCATAGAACTCATCCTTGATCTTGTCATCTTTATCTTCTGTGGGGGCATGTACATTTACAATTATAAAATCATGTCGTTTACCCTTTAGAATTATGTATGATATCCTATCACTAACAAACTTAATATCTCGGATAGCGGATAGGATCCTCCTTCTGACTAAAAAACCCGTTCCAAATGCAGGTCTTTCTGCACCTCCATAGTATAATGCAAAGCTTCCTGATTCCTGACTACCTTCTCCTGGCCACCTAACTTCCTGTAAAGCGACTATAACCAAGGGCGATTTATCCAATTCCCGCGTTAATATCTCTAGTGCCCCGCTATTGTATAAGGTCCTAACATTCCATGTTCCTAGGAACATGTCCCTGTGTTTGAGCCTTTGGCATGGGTTCCCTGAAGTAGTCCCCGCCCGGAGAACCGAATGGGGGACTATTTGACCTCCGGAAAATTTTACCCCAGTAGAACCCATGTCCGCATTTCTTGACGGTTGTATTTTTACAGCGAAAGATCGTCACTCTTTCGACCAAGGTACTTATTTCGTCTGGCTTATCACCTTCGACCAGTCCGGCATGGGTAACCCTATCGGCAGCAATGCTACCGCCGGCATAGCTCTCAGGATCATTTAAGCACACAAGCCACTCCACCACGACAAGGTAAAGATACCATGGAGGGAAATTTGACTTGCTGAGGAATTAATTTAATTTGGGCAGTTCTTTGGTGACGAACGTTTGGTCCGGGGCTAAGTATTCTCAGGTATATGGAATTTATTCCGTGATTAACTGAATTGAGCGGGTTAAAGTAACAGTGCTGAAATAGTTTTCGTCAGCAGTAAAACTGAACTATCGTTTGCTTATAAATCCAACAATTGAACTGAAGCCTCTATGTTAGATTTGGATTCACGTGATCTCTCTAATATAATAGCATAATACTAAGCTACACTATATTTGTTACTGAATTTATTACCATACTTTTTGGTTTATTTAAATTTCTGGAAAACAAAAAATTCAGACTTACGCCTCCATAAATTTAATCCGCCCAACTTTGTCACTACATCTTGGGATCGTAAATACTATTTCTATAATAAATGAAACGTTTAGTTTTATAAGGGTTTAAGTAGTACCAAAATTGTGATTTCTCAACTTCTAATTTTAATTAGATATTTGTTTGAAGTTCAATTAATTTCAGAAGTGTCTATGGGCAACCAATAAAGTATTCGTACTAAACTGTTTACGTCTCCAAAAATAATGATCTTTGTTTATCGAACAATCCTACAGACACGGTGTATTTATAAAAACTAATATTTACCTACGAACAAAAATATTAGTGTTCTATATTCATTAACTTGCATTTAATGTTCATTGATTCTCCAGGATACCTTTGAATGTAAATATTTATATTGTGCGTTCTTATTTTCAAATTCATTTAAGTTTTTATCATTAAATATATTGTAAATGTTTTAATGTTACTTCGTGTTGCGTTTTAGCGAATTCCAGTGGAATTAAACTATTGAAGTTGTTCTCAAGAAAATATTTTTGAAACAATTTTACACATGTTCTATCCTACTTACTAGACACCGAAAATAACCATGTCAAAAAAAAAAATATATATATATATTGTTATAAGTCGCTCTAGCGGTTTAAACTTTTATTTCGGATCCAGATTCGGGAATATAGCAGTCAATTAAGAAACGTAGTCTTGACTTCGTTAAACAGAATAATCAGACTATTAGGAGTGGAAGTTAACGTGAAGCGTGAATTTAATAGCCGCCGCAATTTTATCTTTCATAATGAAACTCAGCATATGCCATTGAAATAAAATGAGAAAGGATTTCTCCAAACATCAGTTAATTTGATCTTTTGGGAGTGGCAGTTTTTCTAAAAGCCGAAATTTAAAAATGGCTCTAGCAGCCCTCATGCTTTGTTTTCTAGTAACTCAACTTTAAACATACAAATTAACTTAAAAAAAATATATATCAGCTAAATTTGGCCACAAGTTCATCTTTGTCAGGAATTCGCTTAATTTTATTTCAAATTTGTTCAAAGACCCTTTTGCTACTTAAAAAACTATAATAATTGACATATATTAATTGTTTTATTGCGAATTACAAATGGAACATCTTCAGATCAGTTTTTTACCTTTCAGAAGCAATAATATGCTAAAAATCCTATACATATCTACAGGGTGGACCGCTCGAATGGACCTAATTTCAATTGCTTGTTACTGGCAAACGGTTGAAGATAGAAACTTAAAACAACGTTCATAGTACAGAAAAACTCACCAAGTTTTGATATCCAGATCACCACATCTCTATATGAGCCCCAGCAGTCACTGTGACGATATCAAAGCGATGAACAATTTCTTGCCAAGTACGTTGGAGTATGTCTTCTGGAATGTTCTCAATAGCCTCTATGATGCGCTCACGAAGATCACGAAGGTCTTTGACTGGGGTGGTGTAAACTTTATCTTTGACATAGCCCCAGAGAAAGAAATCCAGTGGTGTTAAATCGGGAGATCTCGGGGGCCACGCGATTGGTCCTCCCCTACCAATCCAACGGCCAGGGAAAATGTTGTCCAAAGTCGTACGAACTTCATTGGACCAGTGGGGAGGAGCACCATCTTGCTGGAAAACGATGTTAGGCTGCAGTTGTTCAATTTGTGGAAAGAAGAACTGCTCCAGCATGTCAAGATATGTGGTACCACGAACAGTTTTCTCGGCGAAGAAAAACGGTCCAATGACCTTATTATGTGACAAACTGCACCAAACATTCATCTTCGGACTATCACGAACATGCTCTTGAATAGCGTGAGGATTCTCCGATCCCCAGATCCGCACATTATGCCGGTTTACCTTGCCTGACAAATGGAAAGTGGCTTCGTCCGAGAGGAAAATCTTGGTCATGAAGTCAGGATCAGCGCCGAGACGGTCCAGCATCGTATTGGCGAATTCCACTCGTTTCGGCATGTCATTCGGCTCCAGACGTTGCACTAACTGCACTTATATGCGTGCAGTTTGAGGCGTTTGTGGACAATCCGTTGTAATGTCGATTTTGGTATTTGAAGTTCCCGCGAAGCTCTTCTTAATGACTTCCGGGGGCTTCGCTCAAATGCGGCTTGAACATTTGCTACCATTTCATCGGATGCTCTGCGACCACCACCATGCTTCTTCAACACAGATCCTGTAGCTAATAATGTATCACGCCACTTCTTTATGCTTCTAGCAGTTGGAGCATCACGGTTAAACACACGCCGGAACTCCCTTTGAACTCTAATGATTGATTTAAACTCCGCATACCACAAAACAGCTTGCGCTTTCATCTGCGGAGTCGCCATTTTCACAAACAATTAAATCTAAGAACGAGAAACGTATCTTTGTGCCATCTACCGACAGGATTCGAAACTTGGTGAGTTTTTCTGTACTATGAACGTTGTTTTAAGTTTCTATCTTCAACCGTTTGCCAGTAACAAGCAATTGAAATTAGGTCCATTCGAGCGGTCCACCCTGTATATTTGCTTTTCAAAAGTTTTCCACAACTATAATTCGGTAGTGAAGCTTAAATTATTGGTATATGTAGCAGACGTAGGAGATATAGAGTCCATTAAATAAACAGAATACTTACTCCCTTAGGAATCCTGTACCCACAGATAACAGTGTCTTGTTGAAGAGTACGACCATTTCCTATAACCGTAGAGTACATCCTGTTTACAAAAATCACAAAATATTAATGCTTACAATTATTTCCAGATATCTAAAAACATTTTAATGTGATGTTTCATGTAGACTACAAAACTCTTCAGTGACTCCTCAGACTTCCGAATTGAAGCACCGCTCAACGCTAGGTGTTATACACATATTGTAGATTGTTTGTAAACAGCTGGAAAGGTAGTGCTCATGTACCGCGTTAGAGTTCACTATAAAAGGCCATTCACAATCAGTGTAAGTACAGAATGTAATTGCATATAATCTCCAGATTTATTTTTGTTTTATAAATACAATTATTTTTATTTATGTTATAAACATTTTGTTTACAAAACATTATATACTCTGTGTGCACAATACCTAGCGTTGATTGGTGTCACAATTTCGAGGTCTACTTTTGATTTTCGAAAACGCTAGATTCAAATTATCTGAGATGCAATGTTCTTTTAAGTAATATTTACTAAAGCTCCTCTCGTTTATTAAATAATTTTTCTTACAAATACCGAAACGCTACATGGCCATAGGTGTTAAAAGCTTCTATAACTAAAAGTAATCTTTAATATCTCAAGTTTTATTTTATTTTTAGACGATTTAACATTTAAGTTGATAAAGAATGAAGAATATTGAGTTGTGTACAGTATGTGTATTGTTATATTGCCAATTAATTTTTTTGCCGAACCGAGAAATTTGGTTAAAGTAATAGTGATTAAGACTGGTATTTGAGAGGTCTCAGGTTCAAATCCCGGTGCTAAATAACCTGACTGCGGTTTCTTTCCTGATTTCTTCAATCGTCAAGCCAAATTTTGGATTTGAATTTATGTATCACAACCTATTTCAACATATTCTCCATTTCGTAAACATCATTGTACAATAACACAAATAAATAAAATTAATAAATGCTATAGGACCTATAAATTAAAGGCAGTCAATTAAGTAAAATAATAAAAATATGCAAACGTTTACTAATCATTAATGATAACTAATTTATGATACTGGAATGTTTTTGTTTGTTTCAAGATTTTATTTTAAATACTGAGTAAATACGAACTGAGCCTACATAGACTGAATTTAAACCTGAGAACTCAAGAACACACGTAACAAATTATAGCGTCTCGAAAATCGGTAATGATATGTAAAGATGAATATTCTTAGAATGTGACATATCCATTAGATATACAGGGTGATTCATAATTCCTATTCCACGATTCTGGTGCTTGTGATGGATATTCAGATATTCGGAAATTTGATCTTTAGACACATCAGTTAGTTAGACTTGTACGAATGTGTTTAAATGGCACAAAGAGTAGGGTGCGTGTAGGCAAACAGTTTTCGGATACTTTTTGAAATCCAGAATGGGTTGAAGCAAGGAGATGCACTATCTCCTCTACTATTTAATTTTGTACTAGAGCATGCCATTAAATATTTAGAGAATGAGGAAGGTTTACAACTCAATGGTATATAATAAGCTGTTAGTTTATGCTGATGATGTATTACTACTGGCCGATAACGAGGAGATACTGAAGGCCATCACGCACACACTATTGAGTAACACTAAGAAATTGGGACTGGAAGTAAATATCAATAAAACTAAATATATGGTCACACGTAGAAATTCAGTATATAATGGAAATGGACAGCTAAGGACATATGAGGGAAATTTTGAGGAAGTGGCTAAATTCAAATACCTAGGAACAATAATCACAAATAGGAATGAGATGCACAAAGACATTAAACATAGGCTCAATTCTAGAAATGCATGCTGTTATGCATTGCAGAGACTTTTGATGTTCCAACTCCTTTCAAAAAACGTTAAACTGAAAATATATAAAACTATTATTGTACCAGTTATATTATATGGGTGCGAAACATGGACTCTTACTTTAAGGGAGGAAAGGAGATTACAAGTATTTGAGAATAAAGTACTTAGGAAAATTTTTGGACCAAAGAGAGATGAACAGACAGGTGAATGGAGAAGACTCCATAACAATGAACTACATGGTCTTTATAGGAAGCCAGATATAATAAGAACAGTTAAGTCTCTTAGACAGCGATGGGCAGGACTTGTTGCACGTA
Organism: Diploptera punctata; assembly: GCA_030220185.1. Taxonomy (NCBI): domain Eukaryota; kingdom Metazoa; phylum Arthropoda; class Insecta; order Blattodea; family Blaberidae; genus Diploptera; species Diploptera punctata. The sequence goes on along the minus strand of JASPKZ010007681.1, from coordinate 613,726 downwards.
TGGGGAAAGAAAGACTTGCATGGAAGCTTCTTGTAGGAAAACCAGAGGGAAAACGCCCGGTTGTTAGACCAAGAATGAGGTGGGAGAATAACATTAACTATGATTTGCGGGAAGTAGATTATACAGGGAATGATTGGAAAGCATTAGCTTGGGATAGGGATGTATGGAGAGTTTATGTCCGCGCGGCCATGAACCTACGGGTTCGATAGTGCCATTGAGTAAGTAAGACACATCAATCTACAGATAATCAGTAACAATAAAGAATTACAGAGGGATAAGTGTTATAATTTATTCCAGTAGAAAGACTGGTCGAACATTAAAGACACTAATTAAGATATCTGAAGAGCAGAGGGGTTTCTGTGCTGACCGATCATCTATTGATAATATTTTCTCCCCAAAGAACCTCAAAGAGAAGAGTTGTGCAAAGATAAAGCAGGAACTATTTACATTCATATATTTAGGTGAACTTATGATTCTGCACTATTGTGCAAATTATGGCAATTTTTGAAAGAAACTGAGATTAAAACATCAAATTTATTAAATAATTGTATACAGGTTGTACTTTTTGCAATTAAAGTGCATAATACATCCTCTCAAGAATTTGAAGAAACAAAAAGCTTAAGACAGAGTTTCGCTATGATACCTATGATTTTTAAAATTTATGTGGACCAACCATTGAAAGAATAGAGAACAAAGAGTTTAAATATGGGAGTTCCAATTGAAAACAATTATCTTTCCTCATTGCTATTTGCGGATAATCAGGTGGTAGAGGCACGATATGAAGAAGATTCGGTGTATATGTTGAGAAAACTAAAAGAATAATTTGGAAAGTGTGGTCTAGAAATTAACATGGACAAGACGGAATATATAATAATTCGAGACAAGGGTATTTATGTATAATCAAATGAAGTAATAAAGGTATGTAACAGATTTTAAAAAAATTAGGAATATATTTTAATGAAATGGCAGATAATAAAAACTATATATAAATTATAAGATACAACAAGTGAAGCGGACGATAAAATACTTGCGTCCTATTTTGTGTAGTGGTTATAATAACAATAGAAACAAAAAATCTTCTAGTTTTAATCGTGCTACACCAATCTTTGTGATCGAGAAAAACCAAACAAAAGTTGTTCCATTTATACCAGTTTGACCTGTGTCACAATCATCATGTTTTTTAAGCCTAGATAACTACAAATGTATCTGTGAATGTAGGTTTTAAGAGAAAATGTTAAATTTGAGTCTGAAAAACCATGGAACATTTTGATTTTATTTACTCCTACTTAATATCGTTGCACTTATATTATTTTTATAGCCTCATAGTATGGTCAGAGTTTCTGACTGCGGTTCATGTTCTCCCCGGTTCGATTCCCTGTCAGATTACAGAATTTTTGCTTAAAGGGATTTTTTCTTGTTGTCTCCCATGGTCTGGAATTTAGATTAACTTTAGGTTTAAAGACTCTCCTGGTGCTTCGTTTTCAACTATTACCCCATCATATCATCGGACTAACACAACTCCTCTTTCCAGGCGCCCCAACATCAGAAGTGGGTTACAATTTCACTAACGCCATGAGATAGTGTCATAAATGACAATACGTGGCATTGAACAAGAATATAAAATCTTTCATCCTCTATACAGTTCAGATATATTAATTAGAGCGGGTATCTAACTATTTCCAAGATGTACGGCATAGTATTTAAGGAAAAAATTTACACAACTATATAATGTGAACAAGAAAGTTATTAAATTTGAAGAGAAAAATTTTCGCCTAGACCGGGACTCGAACCCGGGACCCTTGGCTTTCCGGGCCAAGTGCTCTACCAACTGAGCTACCGAGGCGAGTTACGATCTAGACGCAAATTTTTCTCTTATATACGTTGTAATTCCCTATCGCCAAATGCTTTTGAAACCATTGTTTCTATCTTTGCAAATGGCGGCTTCTTAGTTAAGAAGACATTTATTGGAAATTTAACATTACTTTAAAAGCCAGTAAGGCCTCTAATGATGTTTTTTTTTATTATTATTAATTTAACATTTCTCAATGAAAGATAAATTAAATTTGAAGAGAAAAATTTTCCGCCTAGACCGGGAACTTCGCAAACCCGGGAGGACCCCCTTGGCTTTCCGGGCCGAAGTTCATCTCCCAACTGGAGTCGCTACTAGAGCTACCGAGGCGAGTTACGATCTAGACGCAATTTTTTCTCTTATATACGTTGTAATTCCCTATCGCCAAATGCTTTTGAAACCATTGTTTCTATCTTTGCAAATGGCGGCTTCTTAGTTAAGAAGACATTTATTGGAAATTTAACATTACTTTAAAAGCCAGTAAGGCCTCTAATGATGTTTTTTTTTTATTATTATTATTAATTTAACATTTCTCAATGAAAGATAAATTAAATTTGAAGAGAAAAATTTTCGCCTAGACCGGGACTCGAACCCGGGACCCTTGGCTTTCCGGGTTCGAGTCCCGGTCTAGGCGAAAATTTTTCTCTTCAAATTTAATTTATCTTTCATTGAGAAATGTTAAATTAATAATAATAAAAAAAAAAAAACATCAAGAAAGTTATTCTTCGAATGGTCTTCGCTAACCAACTCTATGGCTTATGCAACCAGCAGGTTCAGTGCCACATTCAATAAGATACAGGCCCATGACTTCTGTCTTCTGAATCCAAGACGTGTCACCGGATCTAGATTCTTAAGATCCATCCTACGCGAAGATCTTTCTAATAACAATCATTTTGAGAATTATTCGAGCTTCATTATCTGTTTGTTTGTATTTTCAACACTTATAGAAAACTGTAAGCAACTGGAGGATATAATTATATAAATTCTCGTTATGAAGCTTTATTCATTCTCCATATGCGATATCAGTATTCTAAGTCTATTCTCGCGAATTTTGATAATATCCCCCATAATGGCAAAAGAATTGCGCCACTTATGCTGTGATAAATGTCCACCGCTGTGGTCTCGAGGTAGCGTGCTCCCTTATCATGCAGCGGTTCAATTCCCGATCGGGACAAGCTTCCTGAGTGAGGTTTTTTCGGGATTTTTCTTCATCTGTTACACATGTGTCAGGAAACTTCGAGGCCCAAACGGTCTCCGAACATCCTCTGGCCATCATCATCAACCTCGGTGTTAAAGCAACAGAAGCTACCACACTTACAATTTCGTAGTAAAGCTGAAAAGCATACGAGCATGAAAATTCTATGATTACAGTGGAAGGCCTCCCCTAGGGCAGAACACTACAGAATACTGTGATAAAAAGCACACTAGTCTGATTACTAAAGCATAGTTTTTGTGCCTAATTTAATTTTTTGCCTTAGTCTTTCATTCAAAACATCAGAGATTTTTACTAACCCCGTTTATTAAACATTTTTCTCACTGGTATAGAGATATGTTTTTAGTTTTTATTCCTTGTCAATCAAGTTTTCAAATTGGGTCTATAATATTTGATTATATCGAATGTGCTATGCCCTTGTTTGTTTATAAAATTTCATGATTTAATATCACTGGTAGCCAGGGCCTGTGGCATTGTAGAAAAAGCAGAGGAAAACCGCCCAGTAGTAAGGTCAAGAATGAGATGTGAGAATAACATAAACCTCGATCAATTATGCAGAGATGATTGGAAAGCATTGTCTCAGGATAGGGATGCAATCTTTTTCCGAGCGGAATATGAAACTCGGAGTTCGATAACCCATTTAGTTACTTACGAAATGATGAAAAGTAACCGCGTAATTGTTACTTGAATATAGAAAAGTGAGATATAACAGTTTCAGTATATGAAACCGGGACTGAGCCAACTATTTTAAAATATTAAAAATGAATGAGACTGAAGGCTGAGCTGCCATCTATTACCATAACTAAAAAGTCAACTGTAGTTACTGTAATGATGCGCCATCTACCTGTAAACTTCTTTAACGAAAGCGCGCAGGTATTGCATCTGGTCCAGGTGCTTGGAAGTGAGAGGAATGTCAGCAGATGGCAGCACCTGTTTTAATTCTAGATGGATTCTCTCCTGTTCTTCAGGCCGAGTCGCTAATTGATACAGAATCGAACACACGGCCATCGAAATCTGAAATTAAACGTTATCATCAGTGCATTTGTTATCAATTTGAGATCAAAAATGCATAAACAAATATTAGGCAAAAATTTGGAGCATACATTTTAGACTCGTTAATATACAGTATACACTAAAGTATTTTCCTGCCATTTGGATACCGATAGGTACAAACTAATGACCACATTGAGGTATGAGATTAAATAAGTAAAATAATCATTCAGGGTAATACCAGGTCGATTTTCAATATTCTTGAGTAAGAATTAATTTTTAAGTTTATTTAATTGTAAGTTCATATCCATATTTACTAAGGCTCTACATGCCTATCCATCCTTAACAAATTGAGTAATTTCATATCTAACATACATGTTATTTAAAATCCTACGCCTAAAGTTATCCCAAATATATTTTCCCCAGGAATTTCCTTATAAACTGTTGAAACCAATTTTACCATAACCTATTCCAGCTTCATCACCTATTATTTCATTACCCAGATTTAATAACCCTGCCAGTATTAGGACAAATATATAAATAATGTAATTATTTGTGTGAAGTATTATCCATTCTCATCCCTTATGAAACCGAATATTCGTCTTATTGTTTGAATACTTTTAGTTTGATTCTTCTCTTATTGGTAGCGATGAGCCAGCTATTTGGGTAGTGTAAAGACACGATCATCTGGGAAATATTGGGCTTCGAAAATTTCTGTAATGTGACTTAGATTTCTTTTTCCCCGCAAGATCGACAGTTTGAAGTTTACATGGAGAAGAGTGTACCGAAAAGACTGCAGCCTCCTGTTTGGCACTATTTTATGAACTGAAAACTTCACCTCTACTTTCCCCGCCGATAATTGCCAATTTTTTATTTGAATAATATAATTGGGATTAATAGGTAAATTAACCCTTAAATTGGCAAAACCTGGGGGAAACACTAATCTTTCGTGTCAATTATTTAAATGTGATTGACAGCAGGGAAAACGAAATCATGCATAACTGTTATTAGTGTGTAATTCGACATAAATTTTAGTATTTTTTAGTAGTTTATTGTCTTCTGCATTATTAAAAAATTAAATAAATGAAACCAATTGATGTATCCTATAGGATATATTGCCAATTTATTGGTTAAAAAATTAATTTCGGTAGAAAACAAGGGCCAATTCCGACATGTTTGTCTTAACGTTAAGGAAAACCATTAGGACTCGTAACAGGATAGTTTTAATTTAGTAAATCATGATCAAATCGGTCAAAATAAATTCGGGCATGAACAGACAGTCAATCCTCATCATCACCGTCATGTCGGTATCTTCTTGTTAAATTTATTTGTGCACACTTATTTACGCTTTTATTTCGTGTTTCTTGTTTATAGGTTAATGTACCTGAAATGAGAAGACGTAATTATAATAGTGTTATGGACCCATATTCAGATTATTTTTATACTTCTTTTCCAAAGGGATTGTGTTTTGATCCTTATATTTGAAGACATTATTTGGTGTTTTACATTTATATTGTGTCGGATTATAGTTTCCGAGTCCGACCACAAGTGACTTTTATAGTAAAATGTTGCTGTCATTATTCCTTTACAGTGGTCATACATGATTGTCTATTTAGCAGGTGTATCGGTACGAATCATAGAGCGCGCGTATCATCCTACACTCAGGACTTAATTTTGAAATATCTGTAGCTTTTTTCTTTTAAGTGGCTGTGAGCTGTATAATCCGATACAGTGCAAGCATACGATATTATAGGTGTAAGAAGGCCTTTTATATTGCTATTCCTACCTATGAATTCAATTTCGAGTGGCGATAAAGTATAGGAAATAGCCTACCAAAGGCTGTGTATGTTTCGTTTAAACTTACGTCTATATTACTAACAAATAATAATGTATTGTCTAGAGTGATACCTAAATATTTAACGACATTGCGCCAAATTATAACTGGCCGTTAATATGTAGGTTTGCTAAATTTCTATTGTTATGTATCCTTCTTGAAGTGCATAGGACAGCATTATCTGGATCAATTTTGATTCTCCGCCTTTTCAGCCACGGCTCATTTCTCGATGCGCTCCAAGCGCTTAAAAAAGCGATCCTTTGCGTTCCCTACTATCCCCCCGTAGTGCGTCAGACTGAAATAGTCCACTTTTCGAAGCTTTTTATGTGTTTAATTGTATTTTACGTACTTTTGGTTACATCCGGCTGGTATAACAATCTTTTAAGAAGAGAACCACTTTGAACATTTGCTGTGACCATTATTGGCCAAATGGCACCTTTTTTTTCCGTGACACTCGTTTTTTTTTTTTTACATTCTCGCGAATTCTGCTGATAGTTGTATTGCTGTAGGTATTTTCTATATAAGTAGGCGTCGTAAAAGACGTGTGTTTTTTTCGATAATTTTTTACATTACACCTAAAAAATAAAAAAAAATATATTTTGCCCATTTATGTATTTTTTCACCTAAAAGCTACAAACCTATTTTTTTCAAACTATATACGTTACCGTATATTTCAAAGATTTTTCACATTGAAAAAGTGGAGAATTACATTTTTCAAAATTATTCATTACCTTTCCTGATCTAAAAAGGTAATGTAGATTTTTAACTACATTCACACAGTTTTTTCATTAAAATTGACATTTGTTTAACTGAAATAACATAATTATTCTCAGTACAGCGTTGCCTTGAACTAAGGAAATCAATAAAAATTCTATAAACAATTAAAAAATGATAATTATTTTACTTTGTGTTCAATAATTCGATTTTCTACAATTAATTAAATAGAGTTAAGTTATGGCATTTTATTAATTGCATACTACTTACAACTACTTTTGCTGTAAAATATTGTGTTACACATTTTTAAAACCTAAAGTAGCTAGACTATTTTTAGAATATATTTTACATATTTTATGTCTAATTCTATATTTTAGAGATTAAAACCGGAGGTCTAGAAATAATATAGTCTAGGAGAGCATTTGCTTATAATATTGAGATAGATAGTTTGATGCTCCTTTCATCACCAACTTACGTAGAACATTCAATTCAAACTCGCCCTTCCCTACCCGCAATACATGACACCAAATGTAAGTTTAGCTTTGCCATGTTCTGTTGGATAACTCACAGTATCAATCCCAACTAATATAAGGTCCAGAGCTAGTATGTAGGCTGTCTTGGGATCAGGTTCGCTTGCCAAGATGCGCTCCACCAACGATAGATCTCGCTCGTCCACAGATTCTTTGGTCCTGAGACGTTCTACCGCAGCGTCTATGTACTTCATACATACTCTGGAAGAATAAAATCATTAATTTCGTTAATGTAACCAAAAGTTAGTTCTTTATTTACAATTTTAGTTAAGGGCATTCTTTAAACACTCACGGCATTAGCTTCGCAATTTAAATTTGGACTTTAAAAAATTTGTTCAAGAAGCCCCTTAATGATGATATTTTACTTCAGTAAATCTGTGATCTAGATCCCAAAGTTTTACTTCCCTTCTTCGGTCGGATTTGAACCCATGATCCTCGGAAGTAGAGACAAGCATAGTAACCAATAGGGCGAGAATTTGTTGTATAAAGTAACGATTGAAACACAGATAACGTGTTATTCAACTGTTTTTCTTTCGAAAACGAGTTTGTAGTAAAATTTTAAAATATTAAAATAAGTGCCTGATATAAGGCATCCTCAACTTAATGGATTTGTATTTAAAAAAACTTTAGTTAATTAAAAATATGGTTTTAACTAATTGATGAGGTTTTTTAACAGAAATCCATTTTAGTTGAGGACGACTGAATATCAGGTACTTATTTTATTTTTTATGTTACTGTATAACCTTAACTGTGAGTTACAATGAATTTTAGAATTATTGAGAGTTTACAGTGTTATTTCCCAATAGGCTATGCAAGAATTAATACCCTTAATGTTATCTGTATTTTTTGCATTGTATTTTAATTATTTTACTATTATTATAAGATTACATTACATATTAAAAATCTTGGAAAGTTAAATACTGAAAAATGTACATAATGTGTTTCTGGCCGTTTTTAGATGTCACTCTTTAACTGTTTGTATGTGGAACCAAGACAAAAGATAAAAGTCTTATTTGTAATTATACTATGTTGAAATCTTAACTTTTAGCACATAAAAATCGTATATCATAACAATTAATCTATTAGGACCGATTTCATATAATTTACAACCAATTTATACAAATAAACAGTCGGTCCCGATGGACTGGTGCTCGCCTCTGATTCTGGAAAATATATACAGAGTAAAAGTCCTAAGAATAGATTTCTTTGAAAGGGAGTCTCATATCACAGAGATATGACTTGTAATATAACATTACATTTAAAAATAAGGAAAATATGTCGACCCTTTCATGGCCTTACTTAAATTGATTCGCAAATTACCTGAGTTATTATTTATTAATATCATATATAATAGGTATGTTATATCAGAAAATAATTATTACTTAATATAAGGGTTTATAAATTAATATATTCAGAATCATTAAAAATGTAAAAATGTGTAGTCATATATGAAAACGTGTGTTTCATTTTAATGGAAATAATACTTTTTTTCGTAACTTGGATTGAGGCTGATATGATAGTTCACTTACTGAAAAATGGTTACAAACCTAGCATCAATAAATATTCTGTTTGAACTTTCCATACTACAAGATGTCAGTTCATGGCATTTCATTGACGAGAAGTAGTGAATACTGAATATACTGTATTTGGGCATATTGCCTAATCAGGAAGGCCATCACCGAGATTTGAATTCTTTCTAATATCAGTCTCCAACCTGCCATCCAGTGAAACTAGATCGATATTAGGGACTTGTTTTAGCGAATTCAGAAGAATGAGATTGTTCTCATGGAAATACTTTCTGTAATCTTTTTATAAATTTTCATTTGTTCTACCTACTAGACACAGAAAACGACCATGTCTTATATCTTCTTAATATATAAAAATTTCGTGTCACGTTGTTTGTCCGCGATGGAATCCTAAACTACTGAACCGATTTTAATAAAATTTTGCACATTGTGTTCAGTTTGATCCAACTTGAGACTTAGGGTAGTTTATAACTAAATTTATAGTCGCATTATTTTTTATTGCAAATTATTTGTTTATTATTTAACAAACAGTTATAATTATCTGTGAGTTCCATACGATTCTAACAGATGGCGGTGTAAGGTAATTTGGTAAGTTAATTGGTTTATTATTTAACAAACAGAGATCCAGATGGCTGTGTTTTTTGTTGCAACCGGAATTTCAATTGAATTGCAAATATTGATTATTTCATAATTTAATTGTGTTCAGTGTTTATTTTATTTTCAATATTATTAATTTCGTGTGCAAGTATTAATTTTAAGTAATCTGGCTGAAATATTTATTTAAATTTTTAACGTATACCTTAGCCACAGCAACGCGTAGCCGGGACTTCTAGTATATATATGTGTGTGTGTGTGTGTGTGTGTGTGTGTGTGTGTGTGTGTGTGTGTGTGTGTGTGTGTGTGTGTGTGTGTGTGTGTGCGTGTTTACACTTTAGCGATCGCAACTTCTCTTTAGCTTTTTTTTAAAATCAAATTCGGCAAGTGGCGATCAATTAAAACATAAAGATAATCAGCAAAATCAAATGATTAATTAAGTGATGATTAACCTGAGCGAAAATTTAAAATTATCTCAAGCTGCCCAAATGTTCGATTTTTTGCAACAAATTTTGGTAGGTCTGTATACCATTGAATTAAAGAAGAAAATTCATTACCTAAGAATCACCGAAATCTGATTTTAGAAATGGGAATTTACCTAAAAACCGAAATTTAGAAATTACTGTAGTGACCGCTAGGTTTTTTTTTTCCCCGCGAAACTAAATACAGTGATTCAATTAAAATAATATATTTTCATAAATTTTACTTGTTGAAGAATTTGCTTGGTTTAAGCAATTGCTGCGATACGGACAGTATAAGTAACTACATATATTCTTCTTCTTCGCCACGGTTTAGGCTTTTTTGTTAACCTGTTCCAGCTCCAAATTGCTGTTTCCATCTTTTCTTTGGTCTTCCCAAGCTTCTTCTTCCTTGCGGTGAGTAGTTGTATGCTGCCTTTGGTATTCTGTTCTCAGTCGTCCTTGCTAAGTGTTATTTCCAGTTTATTCTGTATTTCACTATTGTTGTCCTCCAATTCTAGCTCCTGTCTTATTTCTGGGTTGTGTTTTTTGTCTGTTTTTTGATATCCTGATTTTGGTCTGAGAAACTTCATTTCAGCAGCTTGAATTCTGGCAGATTGTTGTGTTGTCACTGTCCATGTTTCGGATCCATAAGTAATAAGCCTAATAGGAACTACCATCGTCTTGTATAATTTCATTAGTGTCTTTTCTGGTTTTATTTTTCAAAGTTATTTTTAGTGTTCCTGTTATATAATTAAACTTGTTCAGTTTATTTATATTTGTTTCCGTCGTGTATGATATTTCGCAACCTAGGAAGTTATATTTTGTCACTTGTTCTATTGATTTATTTTCTAATATTATCTTTGTCCGAACTGGTTGAGCGCCCTCGAAGGCCATTGTTTTTATTATTCTGATGATATTTGTTTAATTTATATAACATTCTTTGTAATTCGTCTTATGATTTTGCTATTAAAATCTGGTCATCTGCAAAGTCTATATTTTTATTATTAGACTTCCTAAGTTAATTCCCCCAGTTGTTCTTTGTTTCCACGATCTTATCATGTCGCCAAAGTAAATGTTAAAAAGAGTGGTTGATAGGGCAACCTTGTCTAACTTCCTTCTGTTATATTTATTGGTTCCCTTCGATTTATTTTTATTTTTGTTGTTTCATACATTTCTTTAATTGCCGCTATCAAGTATAGTGGAATTCCCATTTCAATTAGTATGTTCCATAAGTTTGGTCTAGACACTTTATCAAAAGCCTTCTTATAATCTATACAGATGATGTGCGTTTTTAAGTTGAATTATCTTCACTTCTCTATTATTTGTTTTAAATTGAATACGTTGTCTGTGCAGCTTCTTCCTTTCCTAAAACCTGTCTGCTCTTCTGATATTGTTGCGTCCACTATGGTTGTTAATCTTTGGTTTATCGCTTTTACATATATTTTGTATGCTGCACATAGAGGTTTCTGGCTTTTTTTATCGATTTTTTTTAAATATTGAGATTATTTTTCCAATGTTCCATTCTTCTGGTCTTATATTTTGTTTCCAGCACTAGTGCTTTATTATTTTTACACTTCTTTAATGTTTCTGTCATTTCTTGCATTTCTAATTCATCTTATTCTGCATGTTGATTGCTTTTTCCTGCTATTTCTTCTTTATTTTGTTTGACCGTCCACAGTTCTTTATAATCATTTTTTTAATTCTATATCTTGTACAGTTAGCTGATTTGTTTTAACCTCTACTTCAGAATTAACGCTTTTTAAATATTTATATACTTTATCTTGTCTTCCATGTAAATTCGGTTCCATTTCTGCGATATATATATCAGAATGTTCTCTATTTAATTTTCTGGTCTATTTTTATAAATAACTGTAGATTTTAAATCGTTTAGGCTGTGATACATTATAGTTTTCTTTTAATGAAATGAAGATTAGTTGTTTAAAATAAATATCAAATAAAGATGGAAAAGATAGACAAGAATGAAAAAGTAAAAGAGAGAGAGAGAGAGAGAGAGAGAGAGAGAGAGAGAGAGAGAGAGAGGACCATTAAAATTATGTTTGACGTATTTACTTAGATATAGAATACAAGCTGCTTAAGTGAAATTTCTGAGAGCATGGTAAATTCCATCACGCACTATCTATTGAGTAACACCAAGAAATTGGGGCTGGAAATAAACATCAATAAAACTAAATATATGTTCATACACAGAAATACATTATACTATGAAAATGGACAGTAAATTATAAATTATGGAAATTTTGAAGAAGCGGCTGAATTCAAATACCTAGGAACAATCATTACAAACAGAAATGAGGTGCACAAAGAAATTAAACATAGACTCAATTTTGGAAATATATGTTAGGTATTATGTATTACCAGGAACTCTTTTCGTCCCAACTTCTCTCGAAAAATATTAAACTGAAAATATATAAAACATCCAATTCTATTAGCGAAAAATGGATTCTTACTTTAAGGGAGGAGAAAAAATTACGAGTATTTGAGAATAAAGTCCTTGGCAAAATGTTTGGACCAAAGAGGGATGAATAGACAGGCGAATGGAGAAGACTACATAACAATTAGTTACATTACCTTAACGGGAAATCAGATATAATAAGGACAGTTAAGTTTCATAGATTGCGGTGGGCAGGACATGTGGCATGAATGGGGGATGAAAATGGGACATGGAAACTCATTGTACGAAAAAGTCAGAGGCAAATTCTTTAATAGGTAGGCCAAGAATGGGGTGGGATTTAAGATAAAACGAACAGGGAATAACTGGAAAACATTAGCTCATGAAAGGGATGTATGGAAAACATACGTCCGGTCGGTCATGAACTTATGGGTTCGTTAGTGTTGGTGAATTAGTTATTAACAAATTATAATATAAGACAAAAATTAAAAAGTATTTAACATGAATTTAAAAAAATATTAATATAAACAACGCGGACAGACTCTTAAACCAGTCAGTAATCAGGATATGACATGGGAAAACAGGCATTATCAACTTAAACAAATCCAAAGGGGGAAATTATCAAAGAAGACCATTGAAAAGTTGGGATAAAACAAAATAGAAAGTAGACAGGCAGATACATGTCTAATCCATGGAGTTAGAAGAATGACTCTGGCATCCTTCAAAAAGGAAGTAGTTTTAAAGTCATGGATCCCGTGTCGTAGATTTACTGAACACATAGGTTAAGAATCTCAAACCTCAAATGAGAAATACCTAAGTAAAATTTATCGACAGATTCACGCCCAACTTTGAATTGTGACGCTAATGACCAGATTGTTAAAAACCGTAGTGAAATAAATTATACAAACTTCTGTTGAAAAAAATCGTAGGCCTTTCGAAATATGTTCCATCTTCAGCTGTTGAAAATATACTACCTATCAATCTTGTTCTTAATGTTAATACACATATATTCCTATTCTAACTTTTCTGATATGTCATAATGAATTAATATCTTACTGGATGAAGTAATCCATATTCTTGACATATCTGGTCCATAAGGGTGTTGGTACGTAGCGCCAGAAAGGAGCTTTCAGTTCTAGTATCGCCACATTTCTAAGAGCGTACTTAGCTGCATCTATAATTTTTTGAGGTTCAGAATTAACAGGTAAATTCTTGTCCAGACATCCAAGTCGTACGTCCAAGGCCACACGTCCAATACCTGCAACATAAACACTCAATCTGTACTAATTTGTACTGTCGCGCCTTTGGTTTAAAGTTCGCGGATAGAAATCCTGACGTGGCCGATGGAGTAAAATTCCTGAAAATTACTTATTTCAGAATGGAAGTAAAGCTGGTCCCATATCCTGCATTTACGAAACGTAAAAGAAGCTCAAGCGCGAAAGAAGAAGCTTTTGAGCAAAAAAGTTTACCTTTTCACATCCAGGATTGAATTACAATGTTAATGACGCGAGTTGTCAAAGAGAGTCGTTAAATATGTAACTGCCGGTACTGCTGCTGCTTCTACCACTATCACTACTACTATCACTTCTACTTCTACTTATACTAATACTACTACTACTACTATCACTTCTACTAGTTCTATTACTACTTCAATTTCTAACTGTAGGTCTACTTCTATTTATATTACTTCTGCTAGTATTAGTACCACTATTACTATTTATTCAATACTAGTAAAATTCATATCAAATTCCGTTGAGGTGAAGTCATATGATGAAAGTTAAAAATTAAATTGTACCTCTTAGTAGGTCAACTTTGTTAAAATATTGTATATAAAATTAACTGGAGCGCTTTCGGAAAGTTGAAGCTCAACCTGCAGAAGAATGAAGATAACTTCAGAAAGCGCTCCAGTTAATTTTATATACAATACTAGAAGTTCCGGCCACATGTTGCTGTGGCTAAGGTATACGTTAAAAATTTAAATTAAGTTGCTGCCTTTCAGCCAGATTACTTAAAACTAATACTTACACACGAAATTAATAATATTGAAAATAAAATAAACACTGAACACACTTAAATTATGAAATAATCAATATTTGTAATTCAATTGAAATTCGCGGTTGCAACAAAAAGCACAGCCATCTGGATCTCTCTTTGTTAAATAATAAACCAATTACCTTACCAAATTATAGCTCGGGACCCAGCTCCGTGTGTCTGAAAGGAATTTGCTGGACTCACCTGTTAGTACTATGTGAAGCAGAGAAGTGTACCTCCTCCACACTTCCCCCCGCAAACACACAGAGCTTGGACCCGAGCTGTACCTTACACCGCCATCTGTTAGAATCATATGGAACTCACAGATTATTATAACTCTTTGTTAAATAATAAACAAATAATTTGCAATAAAAAAATAATACAACTATAAATTTAGTTATAAACTACCCTAGGTCTCAAGTTGGATCAAACTGCACACAGTGTGCAAATTTTTATTAAAATCGGTTCAGTAGTTTAGGATTCCATCGCGGACAAACATCGTGACACGAAATTTTTATATATTAAGATTTTAACGAAGTTGAGGACGACGGCACATACCAACAGGTACAATTTAATTTTTAACTTTCATCATACTATTTATTGTACTAATAGAATGTACTACACTCGGCGTCAAGCAGGCCCGGCGTCAGCGCTTATTGTTCCCGGTGAACGGGGTCCGTTACAGTCTCGGCTACAGTCTATCTCTCTCTCTCTCTCTCTCTCTCTCTCTCTCTCTCTCTCTCTCTCTCTCTCTCTCTCTCTCTCTCTCTCTCTCTCTGTCTCTCTCTCTCTCTCTCTCTCTCTCTCTCTCTCTCTCTCTCCTTCTCTCTCTGTCTTTTTCTGTTGATGAATGTTAGTAAACAAGATAAATAGGCCCACTGTAATATATTAATAGCGTACTCTAATGGACCCCGAAAAAAAGTATTGTCGCCGGGCCTATGCCCCGTAATCCCGTAAAGAATGTCAGATACCGCTCTCTACTACTACTACTACTACTACTACTACTACTACTACTACTACTATTACTACTACTATTACTACTACTATTACTACTACTATTACTACTACTACTACTACTACTACTACTACTACTACTACTACTACTAATGCATAAACAAAATATCTCAGTAAAGATTTATTATTACTAGACCTCGGAAATGAGACACCGCTGAACACTATATGTTGTGTATGCATATTGTAGATTGTTTGTAAACGGCTGGAAAGTCAGTGCACATGTACCGTGAAGGCCACTCAGTGAAAGAAAGTACAGAATGTAGTTACGCATGAATGGCCAGATTTATTTTTGTTTATAAACACAGTACCTTTCATTTGTTATAAACAGAAATAAAACGTACTTTGTTTATAAAACAAAAATAAATCAGATAATTCATGCGTAAGCTACATTCTGTATTTCCTTCCACTGAGTGGCCTTGAATAGAGGCGTTTGACGCGGTACATGTGCACAATCTACAGTCTGTTTGCACAACACCTGGCGTTGAGCGGTGCCTCAATTCCGAACTCTATTGCCCACACTGTTTCACTTACATTCAAGTGACCACTTATGAATTTCGTTGTCGAAATCTGCTGGCATCTCATCTTTTTCGTCCGCCATTTCGCACATCCTGTAATAAAATAGAACAGCTTAAGTGAAATAGTGATGTTATCATATGTAATGCCACGAGTGATTTCCAAATTATCGATAAATTCACGACTCACGAAGTGAGGAGTGAATTTATCTAGAGAATTTGGAAATCAAGAGTGGCATTTGTTAGGACTATTTAACGAATAAAATTAAGCTGTTTACTCACAAATCATTATTTAACTATAGTTATTTTAAAATATTTAAATTTTAATGTAAACGGCGATGTTTGAAAACAAATGAGAAACGATTGGTACACTCCATTTGCTTATTTTGTTCGATCACTGCAACCAGATCATAATATTTATTGCCAAAAGATCGCAATGTTGTAAGAATGCACCCTAGTGGAGAAATTTATAACCTACGTTATAGGTATTAATTAATTTCTGATGTCCTATGATGCAAATATGTCAATTATATTTTTCTGCGTCATTTCCTGGAAAATAATTCGTTTAAGAAAGTGCAAAGTGTTTTTTTTGTGGTATAATCAATTGTTACAAATGCTTTTATATTATCTCTCGTATGCGCTACGTGTTGACATTCATGCACTATATATACAATTTGGTAGCCGTATTTTTTGGAGAGTCAGTCACTGCAAAATAATGCAATGACCTATTCAGAATGTTAAAAAGGAGGTGCTTTCTTTATTATGATAAACTTTAGTTGGTAAATTTTAGGCGAAACACGACTGTGTTTGGTTGTAAATAAAAAGTCATTGAAACGTGATTGGTCATTGACTCCCATTTGGGGCATGAGTTAAATAGTCCTTGAAATTAGTTCTTATATATTTACTGTAAGTTTATACAAAACTATATTTATCCTCAGTTTCTCTTCAAACACATTTTTGGCCTATGTAATTTCCCATAAGGCAGACAACAACCCTACTTCGTTTGTAAATTACACCATGTAAAAGTAGTAATGTTTATGTTTTTGCACATGATTCACTTAGTAAATTTTCTTTGGTAAAGTTGCTCATTCAATATTGTTTTAATTAGTATTTTTAACCAACGTTCTTTAACGTCTCAGCGTCACGTGTAAGAACGAAAAATTTAGGTTAGATATCTCTTACCTTAGGATAGAGGATCTTTTATGTTATGTAAACTTGTGATATGGCATTCACTGTTTTATTCCTCCTCGGAAGGAGGTCATGCTTAGGATTTATCATGAGTATATAATAGATAATGACTGTGTGTCTGAACTGTGTGACCAATTCTGTGACAGCTACCACATTACCACATTAGAATCTCTGGTGGAAGTTTGCACCTGGGACGCAATGTGAATTGATCGAAAGTGGTGAAAGCATTCAACTGAGTGACTGCATCACATCTTATGCACAGCTTGTGTGCATTATCTTGTTCGTTTATACAATAGATAAATTCTAGAACATTAAACTCCAATAGGTATAGTCTTAGACACGGAATTTGACCTATCTCATGGAGGGTAACATTTTCCAAGTTCGGATAATAATGCGAGAACCTGATACACAAGAATACGACAAAACAAATAAAATAAAATGAGTGGAAATAGTTCACTGCATGAAAAAATCTTTACGCGTCTGTTGAACTTCTGATGGTTAGTCAAATTGTGTCTAAAGGAGAATGTCTAAAAATACTACTCTCAAACAGGAGTTTCCAAATTTAATTATGTTTATACAATTTCATGTAAGAGCTTAATTCCATATTATAGGGAACGATTACATAAATGGATTAATGAAAACCGCCGCAATGCCCTCAGGAAATCTCCAGAAAAATGTATGTTACAGTTCACACCCTTGAACATAATCCTAGAAAGAATTCGAAATTTCATCACCTTTAGTACACTAAAATAAAACAATTATGAATATTTTGCATGACCATAGGCCTATATTACATATTTTATAATCTTATCATGAACAATATATGTAATTTTTAATAAAATATTTTGTTGGGGGTTTCTGCTCTGCTTAAAATAAGAAGGAAGCATGTGTATTTTTTTTCGTGAAGAAATTTATATGTCACCGTTCAGGATAATCAGGAATTTACATACCCAATCTCTATTACACCAGATGATATAAAAGGAACTTAATAATTATCGTATTTTTCCTTTATTAATAGAACACAGTAATTCCGATTGAGGGTCTTTCCACTTTTTCAGCGGTTGCCCTTTTACCAGCCGGCTGCTGGCCCTTCACATCCACATGTGTCAATCACAGAGGTAGATGATCAACAGCCAGTGTAGGGGTGACATGTGGTTAGCATGTCGAGTCCCCCAGCCGTTATAGCTGGTTCCTCAACCTGGAGCCGCTACTTATTGTAGCTATCCAATTGCCTCACGATGCTGGGTGGGCACCGGTCCCATACTGGCCGAAATACCATGAGAAAATTTCTTCCCCCGTGGAGACTCGAACCAGCGCAAGTCTCGTAGCTCTGTACCAAGGCTTCCTACTTAACCGCTCGGCTACGGCGCGGGACGAACACAGTAATTAAGAAGGGTAAAAAGTAACTCATAATAAAAAAATACAATTATTTCCAATAATCTGACATTGTGTTTGTGTTAATGATTAGTTATATATATATATATATATATATATATATATATAGGGTGTTGCAAAAAATTACCGACAACGGGGATGAGGTAGTATGTAGAGATATGTTCACCATTTTTTAATAAGGTACCAATGTCCGGAAATGATGCGTTTTCACACTATGACTAGTTAATTATGTCTCAAGATCAGTGTTAGTTCGAAGGATTTGAAAATTCATTACTTGACAACATCTCACATGTATGGAACCTGTGATACGTAGCTTCGCAAAGGAATGTGGCTGCTACACGACGAAGTTCCAGCTCACTTTGATGCCAATGTGAGGATACATTTGGATACCACGTATCCAGGTCGATGAATTAGAAGAGGGGGGCCAGTCCCAAGGTCTCCGAGATAACTTGATCTTAACTCTTTCGACTAGTTTTTGTGGTGCGACATGAAATAGTATACTCCAGTAGAGTCACGTATGGATCTTATAGCCCGAATCCACGCTGCTACACAAATAATTCAAACGAGGCCATGCGTATTTGAACGTGTGCGCCATCACTATACCGCCGATGTACGCTATGCAATGAGATGGGAGGTAGATAGTTTAAAACTTGATCTGAATGTAACAGTATTGTCAAGTATTGAGTATTGAAATCCAACTAACGGAACTCTTGAGAAGTTAGCTACTCACAGAGGGAAAACGCATAATTCCCGGACATTGGTATCTTATTAAAAAATATCAACATATCTTAATATACGAGTACTACTACACCTCCGTTGTCGGTGTTTTGTTTGCAACGCCCTGCATACATATATATATATATATATATATTAAACCATTCATCATCATCATAGTACATTCACGAATTTAGGCCATTTGTTGACCTGGTTCGGCCTCAAGAGAAACACCATCCAGAAGTCTTTTGAGTTGACGTCCTGGTCTTCTTCTTCCTGCAGGTTGATATCTTAACATTTGTTTGGGTATTCTGTGATCTTCCATTCGATGAACATGTTGCATTCATCTTGACTTATAATCAGAAATTTTGTTTTCTAAAGATTCCATGTGTAATTCTTCTAAGATGTCTTCATTTTTTTTGTGATCTAGTAGTGTGTATCCTGCAGTCCTCCGAAGATATCTCATTTCAGCAGATCTAAGTCTCTGTATATCCTTCTGTTTCAACGTCCATACTTCGTTACCATACAAAAGAGTTGGAAGAGCCAGTGTTTTATACACTTTCAGTCTTGAATGCTTTTGGACTAACTGTGGCTTGAAGATAGAATTTATTAACCCTAAAATTCTTAAAAATTTAGATATTTTTAAACCATTCAATATAAATAAATGCTTAAATAATGGTCATCGCATACCTATATTGAGGAACATTGTGTAATAAATAAAAAAGTTAAATTTTAACTGTATGTAGTTATTATGTATAAAAAAATCTCCCTTAGCAGTTTCATTGTTGTACCTATAATGTTTTGAAATCATGATGTGATTGGATTTTATATTCGAAAATGACATATTTTTTTCACATAGGCCATATTATCTAATAAAACATTACTTTAATATTATATAAATTTAAATTTCGAAAAATGACGTATTTTTCATATATTATTAATGAAAATATGTTTTTATTTCTGAATGGCTGTTTTACTGAATATGTTATAGGAGGTTCATCATACAGTGAGTAAAATGCGACGAATATTTTATAATCCTATGTAAACTAGTTCACGAGAAACGTGTATCAATAGGTTCAAACAATATTATTCATTCTGATTTATTTAAATATTAATTCAGATTGAATGGCTTAAGATACTAATTTAAATGCTGATGATGGAACATAATCTTCTGAAAGGCCTACATTGTTCAATGTTTGACGAGGTTTTATAAACAGAAGTTTTAGCTGAGGACGACTGATACATCAGGTACGAATTTTTAAATTTTATCATATCAATAAATAGTCTCAATGGTAGTATATCATGGATTTTAAAGTACTGACATAAATTTATCTTTCATATTTCTGTAATTTGAACTCACGTATAATTGTTTGTTTCAGAAATTAAGTCCAAGCTAATTAAATTCGGATACTTGTTGAGTAATGTTTCCATCCAATCCTAATTTAACCTTCATTAATCTTTTTCCCGCACATTCCCATATATTTTGTCTTCATAACTGAGATTTCCATATTATAATTTTTGGGTATATTGTTTAATTGGAAAATTGCCTTTTTAAATCTTCCATCTCCCCTTAAAGTTCGAAAATTAATTCTTGTAGAATCTGCTCGACAATTGCTTGTTCATTTAAAATTAATCAAGATTACCTCGTCGAATAGCATACGGTGGAAAGGTAAAGGCCATAGAGGCACATAGGAATGTGGATGTAGGTGACGTTCTGGTCTTTGAAGTGTTAGTAAAAAAAATCGCAGAATATAACAAGCGTTGTAGGTATTCTGTTGAACCATCCTGTGTATATATACATGAGTATATACTGATTTAATGTATCATTTTTACAGGGATGCGTTGGAACTGAGAGCTGCTTTCTACCAGAATGTAACGAAGTCAAACACGCCTTTGTGAGTATTTTTTCTTATTATTTTGTAAAGTATATTATGACTAGAAAATTAATAGAATATGAAAAATGAGGATTAATTTTGAACATGAAAAAACCAAAATATTTATCAATTGGTGAACCAGAACAAAATTTAATTTTGGAGACTGGAGAAACAATAAAATCTTGTAGTGAGATCACATATTTAGGAATTAAAATAAATAAAAATGGGAGTTATGACGAGGAAATAATAAATACAAATTATAAAGGAAAATTTGCAATTGCTTGCCTCAATGGAATATTGTGGGATAAAAATATAAGTAATAAAAATAAAATTAATATATATCATACAATTGTTAAAAGCATCATTACTTATGGAGCAGAACTTTGGCCATGAACAACAAAAACAAATAAGTATATTTTGGCAACGGAAATGGATTTTATACGAAGGGCAGCAAGAATTTCAAGAAGAGAAAAAATTAGGAACTCAGTTATAAGGGAGAAAATGAAGATTGAAGACACTATTTTAGATTATATTAAAATTCAGTAATTAAGATGGTACGGACATGTCCAGCGAATGGAAGAGGATCGGCTACCAAAATGTGTTTTGGAATGAAAACCTGAGGAAGACCTAAAACCTCCTGGAGTTAGGGAATATGTTTATACATGAAGGAGAAACATCTACAACCAGGAGATTGGATGGACCGACAAAATTGGCTATTAGGAATCGGACGATGTCAAAGACATTAATCAACCGATGATCTATCAATTTTGTGAAGTCTATAACGTGCAGTTTAGTTCCACATTCTGGTCTTACAGAGGGAAGGATGTCATTACAAGCAAGACTATTACTCGTATAACTTACAAAATGCAATAATAATAATAATGTCAATAGCGCTATCTCAGAGAAGCGAATAGAAAATTGGACATCCTTAAATATAAGCAATTCAATTGGGATTGCCTGAGTCTTTCTGTGATACTTTAATAATAACAATGATAATAATAATAATAATGATCATGATAGTAACAATGACAATGGTGATGATGATAATAATTAATATTGTATTATTATTATTATTATTATTATTATTATTATTATTATTATTATTATTATTATTATTATATCATCATCTATTTTACAGTATGGGCCATCAGGTCCGTTCCAGCTCCAATCAAAACTGGTCCCGCTATATTTTTGTAGGACGTCCTGGGTTGCTTCTTCCGCGAAGATAGTA
The DNA here is from genome assembly GCA_030220185.1 of Diploptera punctata. Lineage (NCBI taxonomy): Eukaryota > Metazoa > Arthropoda > Insecta > Blattodea > Blaberidae > Diploptera > Diploptera punctata. The sequence goes on along the minus strand of JASPKZ010007681.1, from coordinate 591,646 downwards.
GTTGTATATTGTTCTTGTATTTGATGTTTCTCTGGCATACGCTGTATATATTCCCTCCAGTTAACTTGATGTCTTCTCATTATGTCTATAATGTCTCTTTATTAAATACTTTACTTTTTGCAGACGATCAGGTTGTGATATCTGAGACAGAAGATGGCTTACGACGGGCAATTTACAAATTAAGTAAAATATGTGAAACATACAAATTGAAAATATCTACTCTAAAAACAAACGTTTTAGATTTTCGAGGGTATGAGCCACTAACAAGGAAAGTACTTAAGTTGGACCATTTGGATTGTAACAAAAATTGGAGGATATGTTAATTGATTGATATTAAAGATGATATTAGTCATTTTACTGCAAAATTAATAAAACTCGTGTGATTTGTCATTAAATTTCAATTGCGTCATTGACCGGTTGCTCATTGCAGCTGGTTTAATCAACAAGTGCAGCTAGCGTTACTTACTTACTCACTCACTGGCACTATCGAACCCGTAGGTTCATGGCCGCGCGGACATAAGCTCTCCATACATCCCTATCCTGAGCTAATGCTATCCAATCATTCCCTGTATAATCTACTTCCCTCAAATCATAGTTAATGTTGTTCTCCAACCTCATTCTTGGTCTACCAACTGGGCGTTTTCCTTCTGGCTTTCCTAAAAGAAGTTTCCATGCACGTCTTTCATTCCCCATACGCGCAACATGTCCTGCCCATCGCAGTCTACGAGACTTAACTGTTCTTATTATATCTGGCTTCCTATAAAGACCATGTAGTTCATTGTTATGCAGTCTTCTCCATTCACCTGTCTGTTCATCTCTCTTTGGTCCAAAAATTTTCCTAAGAACTTTATTCTCAAATACTCGTAATCTCCTTTCCTCCCTTAAAGTAAGAGTCCATGTTTCCCACCCACATAATATAACTGGTAGAATAATAGGTTTATATATTTTCAGATTAACGTTTTTTGAAAGGAGTTGGGACATCAAAAGTCTCTGCAATGCATAATAGCATGTATTTCCAGAATTGTGCATCTCATTCCTATTTGTGATTATTGTTCCTAGGTATTTGAATTCAGCCACTTCCTCAAAATTTCCCTCATTTGTCATTAGCTGTCCATTTCCATTATATACTGAATTTCTACGTGTGACCATATATTTAGTTTTACTGACATTTACTTCCAGTCCTAATTTCTTAGTGTTACTCAATAGTGTGTGCGTGTTGGCCTTTAGTATCTCCTCGCTATCGGCCAATAATACTACATCATCAGCATAAACTAACAGCTTATCAATACTATTGAGATGTAAGCCTTGCTCATTCTCTAAAGATTTAATGGCATGCTCTAGTACAAAATTAAATAGTAGAGGAGATAGTGCATCTCCTTGCTTCAACCCATTCTGGATTTCAAAAGTGTCCGAAAACTGTTTGCCTACACGCACCCTACTCTTTTTGCCATTTAGACACATTCGTATAAGTCTAACTAACTTTTTAGGAATTCCGAACTCCAACAGGATACTATATAACTTCTCCCTCTTAATTGAATCATATGCTTTTTTGAAGTCTACATATAGTTGATGTACAGTACCATTATATTCCCATTTCTTTTCTAAAATCTGTCTTATACTAAAAATATGATCTGTTGTAGACCTGT